>VZRF01004796.1:19949-354032 GCA_013396875.1 Vireo altiloquus
TATTAGACTATATATATCCAGAAAACTGGATTGAATGACTTGGAGATGCAAATCCTTCCTATGTTCCTGTCCACTCTGGCAACATTATTATATATTATTAAAGTTGAAGTATAAAAATCTGCTAAAATATCTGTGTCAACCTGTAGTAAAATATTCCACCACTTGCCAGCATAGGGGCTTGCGTGGTTGGATGCTGTATTGAAACGTGGAGCTGCTGAGCTGAGGAAAGGGAAGAGGCATTATCAGAACAGTGCTTATATTTCTTTATATGTGTAGAGATAAAAGGAATTGCATTTTACTGATTATCTGTAAAATGTACCTCCTGAAAAACCCATCTGCTAAGCTATTCTGTTGTTCTTCTGCATGAGGATTCAAAATAGAAAGTCACTATTTGCACATATATTAATTCATACAGAACAATAAAACAGCAGCTCTGTAGTAAGCATTGAATATTCTGTTGATTTCCACACACACTCAGCATTGAACCATTGAGGTTAGCTGGTAGAAAAACAGTGGATGTCTGATAGAATCAGGAAGCTAGGGATCTTTTTTCAGTATTCCTAGCAAGAATTTTGGAGGCAAATACACTTGAAAACAATATTTCTGTCTTCTCTGGGCTTGAGACTGAGTATATCAGGTCCAGAGTGACAGTGGATCCTTTTCAGGAGCAGCCATATATTCAAAAATATTGTGTTTCCAAATTATTTTAGGGAAAATATTGTTTATCAGAATTTTTTTTAAAAAGTTGCTATTTGATTACAAATGTGAATATCCCTGTAATTTCCTTAAAGCTTCCCAGCATCTGGAATTCCAGTTTGAATCTCCAGAAGACTCTAGCTGGAGAACTAATGGCAGAGAACAGGGCATGCTATGTCTAAGTGAAAAGATTAACCCAACTTTTGATTTGCATTCATATATAAAGGTCGGTCTCTACCTCACTTGAAGCTTTAACTTCAGAGTGTAAACTCTGTCATTCATTAAATATTAGGCCAGTGACCTAGACCACAGTTCTGACAAATACTTAAGATTCATATTTTGAGACATATCATCCAAATAGAGAATATTGTAATACAAAAAGTAAATCTAAAATTCCAAGTATCTGTGTAGACAGTTATTTGTGGACCATCAGAAAGTGACTGGTGGTCAAGAAATCCTAGTGGATTTGTAACATATGTCTTAGCAGCACTGATGCCTTAGGTTTTAACTTTTATATTTTTCAAATCCTGTACTGCTAGTGTAACTCTGAAGTTTCCTGTAGCTTGTTAAGTGCTGTTCTCTTATAACAAAACCTCTCCAAGGACATCCAGAACAAGAACTGTAAACCTTCATCTTTGGGAGAGGGGGGCAAGCTTGGGGAAATTCCATCATTGGTTGGGTTCTGCTTGGTGAATTTATGCTGATATAAAAGTGTGAAGAACTCTTGACCTGTCATCCATTTTGGGATCCACTGAGGCAGGGCCCTTTGGAGCCCAGAGTGTACCTCTGACGGCCTTTCAAATAAATACTCCCTTTATTCATTTATTCCTGTCTAGTCTCTGTTTCTACGAAGCCATTTAAGACATCAGCACAAACTCAACTTAGGTCATCAGTATAAGGTACTAAAGTTTAGAAGAGAAAAGACACTCCTTTCTGTCATGTAGGTCTCCTGGTTTTAGAAGAAAGGCCATAAATAAATTGTGGAAGAAAAATTGTAATTTAAGTTTAAATACAAAATCTCAAAATTTTTAGAGTGAGGATTTTTTATCTTTTGTTTTAGTTTTGTAAAACTTCTATGAGGAGATTAATTTAGGTAATAAACTCATTTATTAAAAATATTGTTCTTATCTGAATAGCCCTTTTTACTGTGCTTAATTTTGGAACACTTCAAGGTTTGTTAGTTCAGTTCTGAGC
Source organism: Vireo altiloquus (assembly GCA_013396875.1). Lineage (NCBI taxonomy): Eukaryota > Metazoa > Chordata > Aves > Passeriformes > Vireonidae > Vireo > Vireo altiloquus. The sequence continues at coordinate 21,840 of VZRF01004796.1, forward strand.
AAGACTTTTTGAAAGTTTTTCATTGTAAGTCCCTGCAGGATTGAGAAGTGAATATGTTTGAGTCTGGTCTTTTTTAACTCAATGTCCTTCTGGGGGCAATTATGAAATTTTTGGATCTGGCCTTGGATTCTTCTCTAGTGAAATCTGGTAGGCTGCATAACTACTGGAGATTTTTTAATGGTTTCACTCTAAACAGGCAACCTCAGCACTCTCTGCAAACTCCAGCAAACACTCCAGCAAACTCTCTGTCTTACATGAAAGGAGACCATTTTCCAAATTTACCAGTCCCAGTCTCTTAAACCATTTCTGTGCGATCAAAATGACTAAGAAAACCATGATAATACAATTACAGAATAGTATCAGTCAAATTTAGTGTTGGAAGAAATTTACTTCAGTAGACACAACACAAATAGATTTTAGAATCAGTTGTGGAGTTTTTTTGCTATACTGCTCACCATAAAATTCTATTTTTTCCCAAACTCAAAACACTTCAATGCATGCTCTTAGTCTTCTCATTTCCTTTTCCCATTCTGATCAATGTTCTTATATTTATTAGACAGAAAACTAATGAGGAGTGAATAGGAAGGAAGACTACAAATCCATGAATAGTGCAGAGAAAGTGAACAGAGCCTTTCATTCTTCAGCATAAGATACAGAGCACTCAAGGACAAGCAAATAAATGGAAATATGATTTCATCACCCATCACCCACACTTCATAGTGAAACTCATTGCCAAAAAACTTTCTGGAAAATTAATATTGACATGCATTATAAAGAAGGCAGGACAACTTTATGAATAGACTGTCTACTGGTGGCTAAGCAAAAGAACAGTGAGCCTGCCATCTCCCCCTGCTTGCCAGAAGTTTTTAGGCCAACGCAAAGCCACACTTGTCTTCTTCTCATATATTTTCTTAAGCATCCACTACTCACCACATCCAGGGACCAGATACTAGGCTTTTAGAGTTTTTAGAGATGTGTATGCACAATTTGTTATTTTTCTCTTTATGAAATAGACGCTAAGGTAAATGTTAAAAATTGATATGTCAGAATCGATTTTCATACCTCAAAATAACTAGTTTGCAGAAATTGGAAACTAATTCAATAAAAATTTAGAAAACATTTTTACTGGCAGGAAATCACCTGTCCAAGAACTACTTTAGGGAGAAAATTCTCATGTCCAACTACTCTTATATTAAAAACAAATGTTGTCTGGTACTGAAAGCATTTCATTACACAGCTCATACACATTATCTAGAGATAATTTCTAACAGATTCCCACTTGCTCTGAAAAAATATGTTCCTAGGCACTCACTTGCTTACCACAGGAGGAATTTCATAAGTGAACTAAAATCAGTTTAAGCAAAATTCATTTTTCTATCACTTGACACCCCAACAGACTGATACAGACTGTGGTGAAGTTTAATGAAGACTGCTTGCAATGTATTGTATCTCTTTTTACATATATACCAAATGCATCAATATATCTTTTTTAAAGGAAAAAAATATAGTTTAAGAGCCAAAGATCATGAACGATTTCTTTCAATAAGTTATGAACAAGAAGAAAAATATTAAGAATTGGTATACTGTGCCATTTAGTACTCTTTTCTGGTATTTCTAAAAACAACAGGCTATTTCGGCAGCCAAGTGCATATTACTTTAAAAATATGTATGTATAATCTAGAATTAATAAATATAAAATGCTGAAGAACAAATTAGGGATGCCTTTCTCCAGTTTTTCTATGATTTGAAAGGCCAGTAGAAAGGTCAAAAGGTTTCTTGGGAAATTGAGCACCACAATATGCTTCCTGCGTTTCTTCAGCACATGGATTTGGCCAGGGATACTGAAGTGAAAGCAACCCAAAATATGCTCTCTTCACACAAATGTAGCAGTTGAGAGACAGAGACCTGCTCAGGCACAAACTACTGCTTTTAAGAAATTATATTAACACCTCAAAATGCATTACTTGCAGAACTCAGTATCCTTTTTTACACAAGGAAATAATTTCCTATCTCTTGGTAACTCAAAACTGAGAGTCATTTGGCTTAAACAGTTCGTGAGGTCAAAACACACTGGTTTTAGCTTTTCTGAACAAGCTCAGAAACTGTGCGTTACTCCAAAGTAGAAAGCATTTTGTGATCCTGCCCTCCATATTAACAGAAATGTTTTTATCAATAACCATATGGTAACATTTTACACCTGCATTTACCCTGTTCAAAAAGAAATTTGTAATTTCACAGTCAAAACCAGCAAAAACATAGGCTATTTTTTTTCTTAAGGGATATCTGACCTATCATCACAAAACTGTATTGCACAGTACATCTGGAAATTCTCAATACCCAACCATTTGCACTAGAGCTGATGTTTTAGAAGATATTTTAAAATCAAGGACAATAACTCAAGTACATAAACATGGATTAATGAGCATGCTTTTGACCCCTAGTGGGAGGTTATCTTCGAGGTGAGAAAACTGAAAATGTTTTTTGTTTCTTTTTTTCCCATACACAATTAAACTTGAATTCTGCCTGAAACATGCAGCACATGACTTCAGGGTTCATCTTACAGCTGATATGTTCACAGCTGATACTGTTGATTCTAAAAGGAGTCTAACCCAAAGAGTTTAGCTCTACATGAGGACCTAATATTTTAGAGATACCCTGGACTGGATTTGCACAGACAGAAAATCCTGACAGCACATCTATGTTATGAAATGGAGTGAAGCACAGTGATCCCTAAACGAGCAGAGATCCAAGACACCAATTTATGACAATGGGGAGAGCACAGTACACAAGTAGCTCAAACAGCAAAGTTACTTGCATTATGAGCTTTGCATGCTGCCAAAAGCAGTCACTACACCAGGCCACTCAACACATTTCTGTCCAGATTTAACAAGAGCCTGTTTCATACCCACAAATGAAAGAAAACATGATTGAAGTTAAACAAAAGATTGCAGCTCAGGTGTCTTCTGCCACTGTTATACCCCCACATATCTAAACCACTTTGTTGCTGCTGTCTGGCGTTTTTAAAGCATTGCTTCCCACAAAAAAAAAAAGCTGTGCAGTGCCATAGAACAAACCCATTCTCTTCGGAGCTGGATTCAATGATCCCTGTGTGTCCCTTCCAATTCAGAATATTCTCTGTGTGTGATTCTGTGCGAAACTGACAGCCTAGAGGCCCCTCTAAGTGTGTAACTGGACTAGAAACAGCTACCTCATTAAAAAAAAAAAAAAAAAAGTCTGAAATTGTCAGTATACTCCAAACACGTTTAGGACATGATATCTATCAGCCTCACCAAAACTAGTGTGGAATTGTGACATTACTAAGGAAGCGAAGGATACCATCTGCATAAATCACAACCAGACACTAGAGAAATGAATGATGAACTAAAAGAGATACTGCCCTCAAGAAAGAAAATAAATTTTTGGTCTCTAGCCCACGGACTACTGGAAAAAAGCAGATATGCTTTAGAAGGTTAATTCCAAGAGGGGCAACCCTCTCTGAGGATTCCCACCTGCAAGAAAGTGCCTAATTCTGATTAAGTAAAGAATCCAATGAATAATGCATTTGGGGTTACCAGTTTTTGAAAATCCCCCCTTCTATTAGTGGCTTCTATTGGTGTCCCTATGTGACATCTGGCTCTTCCCATCTACATGTATGAGGACTCTGCACGTAGAATTCATAGCCATGGATTTCATGGCTGAAGCGTGTCCCTGCTCCACACAGTGGAGATGATCCACTGATCCCAGAGCAGTGTCCAAAAGCCTGGCATGCCTCCAAGGGCCAGGGAAGCACAATGTAATCTTTTCCCAGATTCCAGGAAGAGCAGTCACAGTAACACTGAGCTAACACCATCCTCGCTGCAAGCCCTGCCTATTGGCACACAGCGTAAGCTCAAACGCAGCGTAAGGCTGATTCAGCTGCAGCGTCCAGTTGCCCTGCTGCTGGTGACATCTACATTATGCACTTCAGCACTTCACACCACTCCAAGTTGTCCAACACAACTGGTCATGTTTGGATTGCAGAGATGGTTGGTTTCCCCTTTTTCCCTCACAGCAACTCAACAAAAGCCATTGCACTATGAGGTAGTCAGTAAAATAAGCTGCAGAGTGAAAACAAAGAGGGAGAGCAGGAAAAGAGATGTGTCTAAAAAACAAACCAATTATGTGGGAAAGCCTCCACTATCTACATGTCAATTTTAATGAAATGCAGATTGGCACAGTTATCACATAAAACCATAAACAGAGACAAATTATGTATAAACAGCACAACTAAAGGTTGATTGAAGTGTTAAAGATCAGGACTCATAATATGTAATTAGTCACAATTGAATCACTTAAGACTAACTGTTGGTGCATAGAGTCTCAGAGGAATGGGCTGTAATTTCATAGCTTATTGGTATTTATGTCACTAAATAATTTCCTGAATTTCAGTTTTCACTGCTTTTACCAATAGTTACTGTTTCTGAAATAGCACAATTCATTTCAAGCATTGTGTTTGGCCCAAACCTACAAAGTAATGGCACTCTTTCAGGTACAATTTAAAATTTATCTTCTGGGGTCCTCAAAATGTATCTAGAATCTAATTATGTATAAACAACAATTTATAATCAGTAATAACCACTAATTATGTGAGAAAAATACAGTTCTAGGTAAGCTTTTAGCATTTGTAATGTTATGGAACTTCCCTTAGTAAAACAACAGTGTGTACTGGTTATCTTTAGTTTAAGTTGTTCTACTCTTCTGTGTCACTGCATTAGTCAAGCAAGTTAAAAAAAAAAAGGAAATGGAACAGTTCTCTGGGATTTTTGTTTGTTTGTTTTAAGAAATATAGCTTTAGCATTCTTTATATCTTTATATCTTTACTTCTGAAGCACAATTTCAGTCCCTGAAAAAACTTGAGAAACATTTGTAGTCAAAGACAAGGAAAAGCAACATTTAAAAAAGAGAAATTGGACTTAAGGCAATGATTTTACATAGCGAGTCATTATTTGGAGTACTGCATTTTTTTTTCATTCCCAGTGTAAAACATTCAATCTGTAAAAATCAGGTGGTTTAGGTATCAAAAGTGATATTTCCAAAAACTGCAGAAACAAAATTATTATTGTATAATAATCTTTGTATTATTAGTCTCAAATGATAGTCATAATAAAAATTGAATATAAGCAAAGAATGAAAGTTCTAATAGGGAGAGAGAGATGTACACATGCAGCAGACATCAACAGAGGATTTTTGACAATCAGGTAATATTTCCTTCTGAGCATAAAAAATATTCTCCTGAAAAATGGTTCTTCTATTTCAAATTTTTCATCATGCTTTTATTTTAAAGCTTTCAGTGCAAGCTGCTAAAGAAGATATTTATCTTAAAATATTATTGTATATGCTCTTTTTTGCTTTGTGATCAGATTTTTCAAAACCAATCCATCACAAAAAAAAAAAAGTTACACTATACACATTCAACATATATTAACAACAGTCATTATCGCATATAGAGGAATAGGTGTACTCTCTGTCAAAAGTGCTGAGAGAAAATGGGACCATTTACACATCTGAAAAATCACAGTGTATGCCCATTGTAGATCATGGAAGGAAGGGGCCAATTCAAGTAACTAGCCTAGATAAACTTACTTACTTGACTTTTTTCTGGCACATCTATAAAGATTGAAATACTATTTTAGCACCCATTAAGACAGAAAAGTTCCCCTTTTTGACTCCATTCATAGGAAGATAACCACAGAATTTGATTTGTAGTCCAAAAACAGTTTTAGCAAAACCAATTAATAAAATATACATTTCTTAAAAAAAACATTACCTTAGATTCCGCAGAAAAGAAATGGTGTGTGGCAGAAATCCATATTTCCATTAGCAAGGAAGATCAAGCTTCCACCACTGGTCTCACGAGACTCCAGTTGGACCCACAGAACCTCCACACTCTGAAGTTTAATACAGGATATTTAGCAGCTGATGAGTTTTCAGTTTTTCATCACAAATATCTAATTACATAACTTCCTTTTCATTTAAGTGTCCTATTGGTACATCTTATTAAAGAGCGCTTTCTTTCCTCTTTTTCGTATTCAGTGCAAATGTGAGGGAGAAATTATTGAAACCAAGAACAACACCAGAATTGCCTGTTTTCCGTTCAGATAAAAGGAATGTAACAATTTAAATCACATTTTTCTGCTTAAATTATGTCTGCAGCTCAAATTCAAAGTGTAGATCTATGCTATGTTGAAAGGAATGCAGAACAACCATATTCACAGTGTGCTTCCTGGCACATCTACCCTCCAGCTCTTCCAGGTGCCATCTCACAGCTGGCAAGCAGACTTCATGTGGGGGCTCTTCATGGTCTAGATGGGAATTCAGGACCACACTTGAGGCTTCACTGACTGTAAGAAAAATAAGTCTGATCCCAAGAAGTGCCTTGGAAAGGCAGGACTTGTTGCTGGTCCCTCAAAACAGTGTTTTGAAGAACCATGCCCACACAAATAGGGATTCTCTAATTATAAACCTAGTACTTCTCATGGTTACTCTCAGAAAACAACCCCTCAAGGAGCTTTTGTCCTCTTTATCACTGTCCTCCTCACACAACCTTTTCCAGCATACTATTACTCCTTATATGAAGCTTTGTTTTGCAAGTAACTACATAAATCTGAGCAGTTCTCAGTGCTGCTTCACATCTGTAGCTGCTTCTTCTAAATTATTCCATAATTTATGTTCATAATTCAGTGAGATAATTAAACTCATTTCATAGTAAAGTTGTACATTTAAGAGATTATACTTTGTATGGCCCAAAAGCCAACAAAAAAAGCAATGGTATGTTTATTTATGTCCCCTTTTTTTATGCTATTTTTCATGTACATAAAACCACTTACAGATCCATATTCAAGGTTGCTGGATAGTAACTAGAATGTCCTTATTTTTGGTTGCTTGACATTCCCAGTCTTTGAAACAAGTAGTTATTCACTGGATCTTGGGACTAGTTTTTGCTGTTCGCTACTGCTCAGTGTTTATGTAAATGTCTTTCCAACATATTGTCCATCCTTATTTTTTATCTGCTTCAGACTGCTAGGCTTCTGCTATGTCTATAAAAAACACAAAGAGAGAGATAAAGTCAACGTTTTTCGTCAGTATACATGGCATCTCAGAAAATGAATTGTAGCATTGCACATTATTAGATGTGCAGGTAATGATGTATTCCCCATGCCAAACTCTTCACAGATAATAAAAATTATATGCTTATTGCAGACACACTAATTATATGCAGTTACGGACAAAAAAAATTGAATGCCTTCCTGAGGTGTAGATTAGTCTGTATTGAATGCTGCCTTTGGCAAGGCATTTGTGAATTTTATTTTAATTTTCTTAACAGCAAATTAGAAATATATTTGAAAACCATTAAATTTGAAATACAGCCAGTGAAGCTGATGAATTAAATTGATAGTGGAGTTTCTCCACCATCTACTCTGACTGAAAGGAAGGAAATTATTTCTTTGGCTCGCACAATGTGATTTCAGTGTTTCATAAAACAAGAGTATCTCAAGATGACAGACAAGACCAGGGCTGTGCCAGCTGTTGCAGAAACATATATAACTACACTTCCTTTTCAACAGCTCAATAAAAAGTGACTTTGTATATACTATTTTCTTTATTAATAATAGAAAATATCCAGGGGGATAAAAAGCCTTGATCCTACATCAGGATAGGCCTCTGACAAGCTGAAATTTCCAAATAAGCCCTAAGAATTGTAGGCAGTCACACAGTCACAGGTTGTGAGTGAGCTCACACCTAGCTTCAGCATTGCAGAGGACATTCTATCACAGAGTTCTCCAGACAGTCTGCTGCCTGCAAAAGTCTGAGTTTCCAGGCTGACATTCTGTTGCATCAGATTTGTTCAGCTAACAAAAGATGCATGTTTCTAATTGGTTTGGCTTAGAACTGGTAGGTGGCATGGCATCAACAAAAATAAATTGGTCATAATCTGCAGAAAAATTTTTTTCAAGCTGTAAGAAAGTTCAGAAAACAGATCAAACCACTGGGAACTCCCCTACCTTTTAAAAAGAAAGAACTGTGCCATGCATCTCAAAAATGCACAGCTTAATTAGGAGAAAAAAATGCCATGGACCTTTAATTCAAGAGAATGTCCTCTGTGACATGTGAATGTACTTATTAGGAACTGTAGCTAAAAGAACCAGAAAACAAAAGCAAAAGCACCATTAGTCGTAATCATCCTCTATCTGCTGCTGGAAGATTCGCACCCCACAGGAGAAGAGGGAAAGACTCTCGGCCACACAAATGCATTAAGGAGTGGTTTTGGCCTTTTCTTTGGGTGTGGCAGCAGCAGGAAGCCCTGGTCCATGACCAAGGCCTGTGTCCCCAGCCCCAAACAGCAGGCAAACAGTAAGTCAGCTGCTGCCTGGGCAGTCTGAAGCATTCCCAAACCCTGGCACTTCTGTGCAACCACTCACTTACTACTACCAAGGAGCATTGTTCCACATTGTATTTTCTGGAAGAAGCTCTTTAACAAATTATTCAAGATCCAGTACATAAAATCGACGCACAGCACAATAGACCTCCAGCCAGGTAAGGAGGGACAGTGGGTGGAGCAGGACAGAAGAGGTGACAGGACCTGAGTTTCAGCTTCGTCTGGAGATGTGTGAGTCATTGTAAACCTTAAATGTAGCTCTGGGGCTCAGTGGGACAGCATGCTGCCTTGGAAGCCTGTGTTCAGAAGCAAAGAGACACTGAGCTAAGACAACTTCTTCATATGGATCTGGCTAGATGCCAGCCTACAGTATTTAAGCTGCACCAGACTGGAGTTATGGGGATTTTTGTCTTTGAACCCGAGCCCCCAAAACTTCCCATTCTGCAGCCAGAGGTGAAGAGAAATCTCAGAACCATCTGAACTGCCAGCCCCATCTCATCCTCTGTTGAATGAATTCTCCTCTAGAAAGTAAAGATCAACTGTAGGAAACCAGGTGTAGCTACAGCAATGTGAAGCAAGACCTTGTTTCCATTTTTTCTGTTTTCAATAGAGCCGCTACCAGCAGCAACATTCTGCTGGAGCAGTCAGCAGAGAACAACATTTGTCCTTGTGCTCACACTCAGTTTCAAGAAAAAGAAACATCTGCGGCTCCCGTCTTTGTCTAGTGCATTTATGAAGGCTCATTATTTTATTCTTTTAGTTATTACAACTTCCATCTCTCCATAAAAACTATTGCTGACAATGCCTATAAGGTAGATCAGTCATTCTGGGCAGAAAGGTTTCATTTTCAATTCCCATTTTCATACTCATTAAAAACAGAAACAAAACCCTTAAAGATATATTCATTGTTAATTATAATTATTCTACAAACAGATTGTCATTTCGCACATGTCACTTAGATTATAAGAAAAAAAAAGAAAATGTATTATACAGTCAATAAAGAAAAATATACTTTAGGCTACATTACTGCAAACTGCTTTCATCTAATGGAAGAATGTTAAAGGACCTAGCAGCCCACAATCCAGCCAATTTCCTTGCAGAAATTAAACTTAGATAAAATGAAGTTCTCCTGGGGGAGAGCACAATCACTCTTTTCTAAGATGCTTTATCACCTAACCTGCTCTGAACTCCCTTGTTGCTTTGAACTTTCTTCTTTACAGGACCCAGACATAAAGGTAATCCTCCATTACATGGAAGGGGCAATGTCATGATTATACATGAAGCACTTTCAAAAACACAAGGGAAAACACATTAAAAAACAAAAACAAAGAACAACTTCTCTATGCGTTACTTCAGTATGCTCAAACTCTGTAGCCAGAATGACCTTTTGTTAATTGACTGAACCTCTGCAAACCTCCCCAGAGCTAAATACAAGAAATGTGCTACAAAAATATCAATGTAGCAACACAATCGAATTTAATATTAAAATATACCTCAAGAACACCGGTTTGGGTAAATATTTTTCACGTCTTTTTCTGCTGGTACCTAAGTGAAAATTGTTCAAGCTTATCCAGGCAAAGAAATCATATATGCTAGGGACTTATAAGAAGTTGCACTGAGAAATCATGTATTAAGAAATTATTAGCTAATAATTTGGTCCAGTTTTGCTTTTTAGGCACCTGAGTTGCCCAGCTTCACCTTGAATTTAGTGAGCTACCTATAAAGCACTATTGTTTGGTCAGTCATCCTTCCCTCCCAGCCTTCTCTGTTTACATGTAACATAAGGTAATTACCTGTATCAGAAAGGTACTAATGAGAATAAATATTAACTTGATTCTCTTTAAAACTGGAAGGGAATATATCAGAAGAGATTTGCAGCACGGCCTTCCAAACTAAGGTATCAGACATAAACGGGAATCTAAAAAATTATAATGAAGGAGCTGCATTTTACAAACCTCTTAAAAGACCTTTAGAGTGAAGTAAGCCCAGGGAGATAGCTTTGTTTTCCACAGAATTTTTAGCCAAGATGAGAAAGTCCACAAGTTCCTATAATTTATCACACATTTATGGACTACTGAGAAAGTAGGTGCTAAAAAGGATTAATTCCTGATTTACATATTCTACTAATAAAGTGGCAAGGTCTTATGGAACAAACACAACAGCTGCAAATTACGTAATTACGTATCTGTATGCAAATTTGCAGACATCTCCTAAATGCTGGAATACTATTTGCAATGCTAATTAAGTGCTTTTTATTACCTCTGCATAATCTTACATGTGATCCTGTGCCAGATGTCACTGTCACTTGGAAAGCCTTTATTGTCAGGTTAGCTGAGGCAGCAAGTATTAACACTGCTCATAAAAATCCTATTTTTAATTAAATTTCCTGCAGTGTCTCAATAATTGCTCATTGTCTTCCTGTCCAAATTAGGTTGTTGATTTATTTTTTCCAATTGCACACGTGAATCATAACTTCCAACGCATGGAAGTCTTCCTTCTCCACCTCAGCAATATTAAATATATTAAAAAGGAAAGAAAGACAGGAAAAGTAAAATCCTCAGATGCCAATATCAGTTCCTTATGGAAGTTTAAGCAGTGAATGTCAAGAGAAATACAAATAAGGGATACTGATTTAGACAAATTTTAAACTGTCTCTGGACAGAAAGAAATTTCATGGAGATTGCAATCAATTAGTGGCATCAGTGAATCACTCCTTCACACTGTAACTCTTATATTCAGAGTAAGTTGCAAGCCAAGACCATATTTCCTCCTTAAGCCATTTTTATGAAAGGACTAATTTGTGCAATGTCTTCCAAAAAACAAATTTCTTGATCTTAGGCCAAATGTCTGAGCAGGGATGCCAAGGAAAAAAACAATGGTGAGAAAAAACAAGCAAGAAAGTTAACTATTTCTTCCTCTGAAAAACGCAACAGTCAATTTGTTACTTTTAGTAGGCCAGGATCCAGGAGAGTGTAACAGGAGCAATAAAACAAGTACATAATTTCTAATGTCTTGTTAAAACAAGCTTAGTAAAACTTTATGATACCCTCGATTTAGACCACTGTCCTACAACACTTTAAGCCACGAAGTAATGACAGACCTCTCCCAGGCAGTTACAGGACTGCAGTCATTTTAAAAACTTAGCTGGCCAATCTTTTCTGACTGAACCACTCTGTTGTCTGCAGGAGCATGATACTCTTTTGTGTGTTCTCCCATCCTGGCTAGGCTTCTCAACACACTCAACAAAGACCTTGGCATTGAGTGAGTAATAAAGAACTCTACAGAAAGAGTTTTACCCACAGTTCAGAGTGAAACATTAAATCAGACTTCTCCACAAAACAAATAAATATCATTATAGGCTAGCCATGAAGCTTAATCTTCAAAAATGTCTCATTATATGGAGTTTACTACTACACAATTCGCTGATGGAAGCACTTTTTGACAAGGTATATAAAATTATACTTGGTGAAAAGTAGTCCTCATACCCCATCTGGCTCAGCTCATAATAAATCAGGGAGCAAGGCGGATTAAACCCTAGTAATTTTTTCCATCTCCTGTTTTATGGTATTTTCCATCAAAATTATTACCTCTGGGATTTAGGAGTATCAGTGTCAAATCAGAAAAGTTGCTGGGGTGAGATTCAACTGTAGATCATAGCATCATTCAATTGTACTTCACCTGGAGATTGGCTGGAGGCCCCTGTATAACCAAAATGGAAGAAAGATGCAGAAAATATATATATATATATTTTTAGGGGCTGATAGAAAAAAGAATCTGCAATAAACTCTGTCAGATCAAAAGTTGTCATAAATCAGGGCTGACTAACTTATCTAACAAGTTATCTATTGAGAACATTAAGGAAATCTGCATTACTTTCATCTGACTGAGGACCAGTTTTTTGGACAAGCCTTATCCAACAATTCTCCATTGCCAGTTGGCTAGGAGCTTGGTGTCTGAACTGAAAAAGAGAAGGAACACCCTAGAATTTACACTATATGTTTGTCAGTTGTCCACAGGATTGGTCCTTTAGAAGAATTCAGGTATTTCTTGCTTGCATTTGGGAAGTTTATCCTCATTCCATGGGTTCAATGTGAGGATTAAAACACTCAAAACAGTCATGTGGATACCACTGTCACCTGTGCTTTTATTTCTTCCTGTTTCTTTGTCAGCCAAGTTCTCTTTTGAAACATTCTGAAAAGCTGGGTTCTGTCCTGGCCAGAGCATATACAGAACATATAGAATCATTAAGGTTGGAAAAGACCTCCCAGACCATAGAGTCCAACCTTCAACCAAATATGAACAACAGTTCAATAGCAGCCTATTCACTAATTCACTGCTTGGCATATACAATAAACCAAGAGGGACTCACTGCTTCAACTCCTCTAGGCTCTCCAGAGGACAGGAAAAAATGATTAGTCTAGAATATTTCGAATTCTGAAGAACAAAGTAGAAGAAGCTAGAAATAGTCACTGAACACCACTTCTACACCTATTGCTATTAACCATTATTAGAGCACTAGGTTAAAAGGTGGCATAAAACTCTAAAATAATGAATAAACTGTATGAGTTTAACATTAATCTGAGTTCTAAAAATGTTTGCATAATAGTGGCATAGTTATATTTAAGTAAGATCTAAAATGATGAAATGTGCAAATACCAAAAGCAAACAGAAGAATGGTAGAAACTTGTGTTCTTGAAATTTAAGACATAAACTTTTTTCAAAACTTTCTTCTGCCTGTTATTTCTCATCTTATTTAACTGTCTGTTTACTCAGTCTAGCTAGCAATGATTTGAGCTTCTTTAATCAGATGAAAATCATACAAAGAAAAATAAAAGGTACTTGAGAATTTTTTTAAACTGCTCACAGTGTCTTCCTTCTTCAATTTTTTTTTTTCTTGACACTCTTATTCATTTCATAATTTCTAGATTGCTATATCACAGATTTAGCATTTCAGTCTGGATTTTCCAACTGCAAATTCAGTCTCTCAATGGATTTTCGTTAAAGATATCCTTCTACTGGTTTATAATGATGGTCAGTATCTCATGAGATCTACCAAAATTCTCCTCCTTTACTCTTTTTCAGTAACTGTGCACATTACAGTTGCTTTTAAACAAGTGCATATAGAGCATGCACAAATGAAATATCAAACTAAGCCATTACGAATAATAAACTATTGCAATTACAGTACCAACCTAAGTTTACAAAGCATGGTTTAAATGACAGGTACTAGTCTTCTGAATTCGAGAAAACCAAGTTACGTATTTGAAAGTGGCCAAAGTCCAGAATCTGGATTTAACTATCTAATTTTAGGAAACCAAGTCTTAAGCTACTGGTCCAAATGTTAATCATTGCCTGAACTTGATTCACTTAGTTCTACCACTTCTCTGCTGTATAATACATTGTAATGCAGATAACACTAATACAGTACTTGCCACTGTCATCCATGTATTCATTATCTAAGGAAGGGCTTCAAATCAGTGGTCTTTTCATCTTGCTGGAAATGTCACAGGGATTTCTGTATACTAACTGACTTTTTTGTCCCTTTCCTTCTGTAAAGTGAGGACAAAAACCCAGCCAGAAAAAGTTAACAACATTCTTATACATACCTTTGTTTTCATTACGCAGAAATTTTGTTTTCAGTAGAAGTGGCTACTGCTGAACATTTGCAGTGAGTCTAAATAACTTGGGCACTCATTCCTTGAGCTATGTGAATAATTATTTTGGGGAGTTTTCTGGTTGATTCCATAAAATAAAACAAACCACTCTGAAAAATTTTTAAAGATTTAAATGAAGATACTGGATTATATTACACATTGTGCTATAAAAAAATAAATGTATATTATTTCAAATTAAGCTGAATTCTGAAACCAAAGTAGATATGTCTCATTTTGACAAAACTGAACTGAAATACATAGGTTTTCCCAATTCTTTTATTGAGCAAAAAAATTAACAGTTCAAGGGTCAATCTGCTGAGTTTTAATAGAGTTTGCTTCCTGGAAAACTTCACTTGAATTCCCATAACTTCTATTAAAAATTAGGGAAGTTCATTTCTTTTATCACCTCTGAAAATGCCATCTGAAGTTGCTAGGGGTGTGAAAAAGATAATAAATATCACCAAAGCAATCTTGAATGGTAGGGAAATTCAGACTACCAAGATCTAAAAACCAAATTAATCTTGGCTACTGCTCAGTTGCTTCTCAGCAAGCTGGCTCCAGGAATTCTTTGCTCCTTTGAGATCACAGTGTTCTTTTCAGCCAGAAAAGTTCCCATTTAGTGATGTTTCTAAAAGTATATCCATGAAAACTTTTGAATTATTAATAGTTAAGCTTCATACAATCAAATGATAAAGCTAAGGGTTACTCCAACTGCTAGGATTAGGACAAGACAGCTGATAATATTTTGAGACTAGTTTTTCCTGCAGCGAGATTTTTGGACTTCTACCAAAAAGAGAAAAATTTATTTTTTAATACTTCGAGAAAACTTGTACGTCCAGTATTCTGGTCATGCATAAGAGTTTAGCAGCAGCACTGCAGAGGAAGGGAACTAGAACAGTAACTGTGAAGATTCAGAAAGCTGACTGCCATGCTAACCACAAGACATAAACAGATCTAACTTGGTTTTTTCTATGAACATTAAAAATAAAAATATAATACAGGTTACACAAATATGGATGAGGTTTAAGAGCAGCTGAAAGGATGAACATGAATTATAAGACTCCAGGAAGACAGGTACTGTTGTAACATAGCCATTTATTTCTTTCCTGAAGGAAATCCTAAATGAAAGTAGCAAAGATCATTTGGGTTAGAGTAGAATATTTTAAGGTGGACTTCTGTAGTCAAATATTCAGAAATTCAGGTAATCTTGCCCCAAAGCCTTTTACAATAAAAACACCTGAAGACTCAGAAATAAGCTAGTTGTGGCATCATATTTGTGATGAAATACTGCACAGTATGAAGCCTAAGGATACAATTTTAATTTTCCAGCAAAGCCTGCAAATTTTTGAATTGTAAAAGGGAAGTTTAAGAGAAACTTGGATGTGAACTAAGCTTTTTGAAATTTATCACATAGAGGTACCACTTGGCCATTTCTATCTATCACAAAAAGTTGATAAGGTTAGGAACATGGATGTTTTCATATGAAAGTCACATAAGGCGAGGGAGAGCCCTGGGGTTTTTTTCAACTTTAAGACATAAAAAGAAGCCACAGTATATGACTAAAAGTGAAAGGTACTCCCCAGCTGTTTTTTAAAAGCTTCCAGAAATAAATCTCAGACTCAGCCAGTGTTAATAGGGTCAGAATTTTCATGCCAATATCCAAGCAGTGATACCAAGGGGACTGAAGAAAAGAGATGTAGTTCTAATGTACTAATAATGACTTGTCTCCTTAGATTTTTATAAAATGTCATGCATTCAGTTCTTCAGCCTTTCTGCCCCAATACTCACAGGAGTCCTCTGCTGTGAGCAGGACAACCTGTATAGCAGAACCATGAGTAACACTACCACAAATGAACTCTAGGAGAATATATTATTTGCCAGCCATCTAACATTTCTTCATACATATTTTCGACTGCACAGTACCTGAAGCTGTGGAACTGACAGCCTTGTGCTGCAAGGCTTTGGAAAAGAGCATACAAAGAGCATACATACAAAGTTTTGGAAAAAACTGACAGATATAATTTTATTGTAAGGAAGTTATTTGCATTGTTTCATAAATCTGGTGCATGGCCCAGTCTTTCTGTAAGTCTGATAGACAGCATGGCTTCACACTTCATGCCTCCTTTTTTTCTTTGTATATTCTGGTGTAGAGAGACCTGAAGCCTGTCAGCAGTTTTCTGAATATGTCATGGTAATTTTAAGCTGCTTTTGTTCAAATAAAAGAACTAAGATGAAAGACATATACAGAAATCATTTCTCTTCAAGCTAGAAAAAACTGTTTAAATAATTCCTTAACTATTCTTGCACTTCATTCATCCTGGAAAGCAATTTTCTTCAGTTTCTTACAGAGTCTATGATACAGGAATAGGCTTTCCATTTATGCTTCTAATGGTTTCCAAGGAGATCTAACCTGACATTCTTACAGTTCAAGGTCATATAGTTTTGGTCTGAAAGTCTTCTAATTCATTAATTTGTTATTATGTTGAAGTCAAATCCATTATGGGATTTAGGCAGAGATGCTTCTGTTGTGCATTTCAGCTTCCTCTTAGCTTGCTGTGTTCTTGAGAGGAGAAACCACTTTTGAACCATCTCTCTGTGTCAGTAAGAACCAGCCAGTCAAAATAAGATTTGGGCTTTTTCAAATGCTGTTACCCCTATGTTTACTGAGTGCTGACATAGCTCTACAGTAATTATAATAGAAAACAAAAACCTTAGAATACAATCAGGTTGATTACTTCTCTCTTTGCAGAAGGGGTGACCTTAATCTTGTTACACATGTGTGCAGAAGGGAGTCAGAGGGAACTTGCTGGTAAATCTGAGCCTCTTCCTACACATGACACAGCTCACCCAACTAAAAACAGTTGTCATCATCACTTCATTCATGGACTAAAAATCACCTTCTGCTTTCCTTTCTCAAACAGAATAGCATACCACTAATGAGAATCAAAGTCAGTAGGTCCCCAAAGGTTATGATGGCAAGGTAACATTCTTCTGGTCACCAAGATTTCCCTTAATAAGATTAACACTCTCTCTTGCTTCACCTCTACTGGTTCCAACCCTGCAAACAGATTCTGATGCAGAGGAAAATTAAGGAAAGGTCACTCTGCCCATTTCCATTCCATTTGAATGAATCCTTGGAGGTTCAGGCATGGTAGGAATTGTGTGCATCTTGAGAATCCTGAAAATGTTAAACCTCTCCCCAGACACTGAAGCTGAATTCTTTCAAATTTCAAAAAGCCCCTCTGTGTCTTGATATAATTAGAGCAATCTTGATATCCTTGCTTCCTACAGCTGTTCCTTACCACTGCAAGTAACCTGTCTGAAAATTCAGCTCCCTGGTAGGAAGAGAAGACTGACAGATGGTGAATAAATTCAAGGCTAGTTTATTTTTATAACTGGAAAATAACTTTCAGACATCCTGGTGGTCTACAGATTGTTTCCAGGTCTTTTCTATTTTTATGGAAGATAAAGCATGGCTTGGATTCATGATCAGGCAATTTAATTTTCACCAAATTGCAGAGAAAAGTAAATGCCAGCTCTTATTCTAAACTTTAACCTTCTGAGCCACTGAGACGTTTATCTTATATAAAACTATTGCAATAATAATAATATTTTCTGATTTGCAACTGATTTACCAGGAAATTAATATTTGGTTTTACGAACACATTAAGCAGATGGTACCTATTGTTGAAATTATCCCATAAAAGTACGTGTATTTAGACTTTACAATGCAATGCATTACACTCTTTCAAGGGACTGGCGTAGGGTTTTTTTTTTTTTTTAATAACAAGACATTTTAAATCTATAGCATGCAACCTTGGAGTTAACTGTGGTGACTCCATAGACACATTAATTTAAAAATTATTACCATAACCATTTTCCCTCAGAAGGAGGAAAGAGAAGAACAATATTAATGTAAATAACTTACACAGTTACAATTCTGATCTGTCATTAGTTTCATCACAATCACTGATAAACTGAATAGCTGTTATAAAAGTTAAGGAATGGAGTAGAAACTCCTGACCCCATTGAAGTTACCATTAAACTTGCCTTTTGTTTCTACAAAGCTTCAATATCCTTCAAATAACACTCTTGAAGCAATCATGTTGTCTGGAAGAAACTTGCAGAGAACTGCTGCCATTCTTCTACAATTTAAACATTCAATTCCACAAGAATTCCCTCTGAAATTCACTGCAAACTGCCCTTGACTAATACGAATGATATAATAACTGCACATTGTACTTTTGCCTCGTTTTAAGACAGACTTTCTCATACTTCATCATTAATTCAGACTCAGTATCATTCAGTCACTGAAATTGTGTGCAGTTACAACAGAAAAACTTTAGGAGTTTCAAATCAATTCTATATTTTCTAAAACTGTGCGTATTATTTAAGGGCATTGCAGGAGCATATTATATAGCATTATACATGCAGCCTGCAGTCCCAACAACAATCCTTTTGTTGACTTTGTAATCTCCAAATTAACAGATCCAGAAACTGGTCCAGGTGCCTGGCAACCCTGTCACTTTGCAGGTGAACAAAGACTAGAGAAAAAACTCATGCATTAGAAATATCTATAAACCATCTTTTTATTTCCCTCACATCAAGTCAAGCAAAAGGTGGAAATAATTTTTAAGAATGTCACACTTCATTTAAAAAAATCTTACCACTGAAAGAAATGGTTAAAGAAACTATTGGTCAACTCAATTTGAGGGAAGACAAACCTGTACGAAATCTGATCCTCTTTACACATACTAACTGCAACTTGATCAGAAATTTTCCAAGCTACATGACTATAGCTAAGGCTGTAAAACCTTTTAAAAAGAGGTCAGTGACATGACATTCAAAAACGGTGATTGTGCCATCCATTTGTTACAGCATTGTTGCAGAAATATTAAAGCAACTAGATGAACATATTTGTCCTATTGATAGAAAAGAAAAATAAGTCCTTTACGAACCACTGGGTGCTCAGCAGAGTGGAAAATCAAACTAAAAAAACAGGTGTCTAAATTTAAACAGAACAACATGGTTTTTGGCACAGACCTGTGCCTTCTAACTTCTGGCAATCTCATTCCATTCTCCTCTTCCGTGAGGAAAGGGATCCACATACAGAAGGCAATTCAGATGTTATTTGGACTGTGTCTATACTAACTGGAAAGGGAACTTAATGAGATAGGTAGATGCTCCTAAATTGTCTCAATTAAATTACTAAAATTAAGCTGGATATATTCCAGCTAAGTTTAGAAGGTCTTGGACACAGTCTCAAAACTAGAAAAATTAATTCACTTAAAGGTGTCACACTGAAGTAAATGTAGAAATATTCCCAGCAAACTTCTAAAAGCCAATCTTAACTATAATTGGATGCAACAAAAAATGTAATTTTTACTTTGCTTCAAAAAATTATGCATAAAGCACAAAAATCCCAATTAAGCCAGTCTATAAATTTGTGGTAATTTATTACAACCTCTAGATATAAAGTGACGGCTAAAGCACTGAGAACAATTGACCTGGAATCCTCTGCTCAGATGTGGTTACAGGCAGCCTGCTGAGGAGGCTGAGCAGGAGAAATGGCAGGAGCCCTGGCAGGTTTCTGACTAAAAAGATCAGCTGGAAGAGCACCAAAACTGGGCCACGAACACACAAACAACCACTGGGAAGTTCTATGGTGCATTCTAAATTTATATTTATGTGACCCAATATTGCTTCTGACTCACTGAAAATGGCATGTTACTTCAATTAGGATGCATCACAAACCACAAATAGTAATCCATCAAAGAAGATTTTAAATCAACCTGGCCTCTCCTCAGGATATTTGCAGACATACTCAGCTGCAAATAGTATTTTATCTGGGTTCATATGGGCTGACTTCACTGGATGCTCTAGTTTCTTACCAGTTACTGACAAACACAATAGACTGGTGGGCACCTAAGAGAAAACATCTTGTGAGCAGGTGCCCACCTGTCTGAACACAAATCTGACAGTGTTTATATTATGGTTTATGGTATATGCATATGTGCCCTCTGCAGCAGTTGAGGATGTGCAACATTTAGGCCACTCCTTAAAAGCAACTCTATTTTCTTTTCCAGGGCCATTATGGTTTTCTGTGAGGCTCTAGAATACTATTCTACTATCAACTGTTGTTCAGTTTGTGATTCTTGCTTTCCCAGGATGTTTATATCTAAACATCTATCCTTTCTTTCTCAGGTGACTTACAGAACAAAGGAACCTGCCTATACCCAGATTGCATTAGAGTGTGTCCTTCCTAGCCATTCAAAATATATATGTTAAAGTACAAACTTCATTTACTCTGAAATCAGGATTCTAAGCACTGCACAGGACAAAAGACATACATTCTGTTGTTATAAAAGCTTGGCTGTACACTTATTGCTTTCCTGTTTGTCCCTGAGGAAAAGCAGCTATTGTTTATCTCCTAAAATGAGAAATACCTTTGAAGACACAGAATGTTTATCCACCTACACTATGGAAGAGGCCTGGATCATCTTCAATGTATCAAGGAAAGCTTTGTTACTGGTTTCAGCAGCTCTGGAGTTTTTCATCTGATCCCTTTTTTCTTCACTTTATACACTAATAAAATGCATAAACCACTGAGTGAATGGAAACCCACTAAAATCAGCTCTGAAACTACCAATGATTACACTGTGATCTGATTTTGAGTTTTTAAACAACAATATGAAGCAAAGATTCAATCTCTCCTAGTCTCAAGTGAGCTAAGCCTAGACTAGAACAAGAAATACACCATAAAGTTGTATTCCCTATCAACTCCTGGAGGTTAGGTCCCCGAGCAAGGGTAATTTAGCACTGAAATTACATTGTCTTTTGGAAATAACTGTGATCTTCACCATCTGTTTTGCGCAATAAAATAAAGTTGTTGATTTGATGCTGAACCTTCTATGTCAGAATAAAGGCCAATTCCTGTTTTCATTAAGCAGAAAAAAAAAATTATAAATTATAATGGAAACAAGCACATGATTTTCCATATTTTAATGAAGCCAAGGTAGCTGCACTTGTTTACAGCTCCAATCAAATTCAGATCACGTTAATTGGAATTTCCAGTTTCAGACGAGTAAGACTCTAGCAAGCAGGTAGAGAAAGAGCTCTAATGAGTTTCCTCACCATAGAAAAATTATCTGGCAAACAGTACAAAGATCACTCAAATGAAAACAAATACTCAATAAAGCAGATAATTGACTGCAATCTTAGTTAATAAGATGGCCCCAAACTGCCCTGAAAAAATGCCAAAGCAACTAAATATAAATGTTTATCTTTGTTAGAAAAGGATGAAAAACTTCTGTATTTTTCTGGGGAACTTCTATACAGTTTTATGGGAGCCTAAAGTACCTTAAAATTAATTATTTTATGTTGCTGTTTCTGGTTGGTAGTTTTATTTCAGTATTGAATCTGATGATCTACAATCTGGAGTCCTTCCCATCCTTTGAACCCGTCAGTATCAGCATTTGTTTACAGTGCCAAAAGAGGATGCTAAAATGGAAGACTGATCACTAATACTTTTTAAAAGGCCTATTAATTGTACCTGAGGATATTCTCAGCTCAACATACCTATACATACACATGCATGTACACACATATATATACACTACCACATTTTAATGACAATACAGTCAATTTAATAAATTTTTTTTCATTATAATCCATCTCCTTCAGATCCTGAAATTGATGATCCGGGAAACAAGCATTCCAATAAGATTCCTAGAATATTTATGTTGCCTGAGAACACTTTCTTTTTTTTAAATAAATAAATAGAGTACTCAAAGGTCCTTTCTACAATGCTGTCTTAATGTCACTCACCATGAAAAAGTCTAGAATAGCATGCAGACAACAGAAATCCTCTGGTCAGCACCATTGCACATGTGGTGAGAACCCAGCCAATTTAGTATTACTGTCTGCATACTATTAAACAGCTTAAGTGTTTGTCTTAACCAAGACAGAAACAGCTGCTATTTATTCCTGTTGCCTTGGAAAGCATAGCAGAGGAAGTATCCAATGCGCTTTTCAAAGCAGGTAGTGGGAATCGGTTACAAAGGACAGAATATTTAGTATGTCTCCATCATTATGTCCTTCTTATGCCTCACCTTTCTGTTAATCCACCAATCTATACGACGAGTTAATGACAACAACTGTTTTTTGGAATAATTCCTGTTTTCAAACTACATCAGCTCCATTCAAAAAACCATACATAGTTAGTTTATAACAGATAGTTTTCTAAACTACATAAAGTAAGATTATTTGTAAAGAATGAAGAAACAAATGCTCATTATATCCTTAGTAACATTTGATTGCATCAGTCTCACTTCTTACAATTGCTGATTCTGCACTCTCCCTGTTATTTCAGGAAGAATACTATTATACAGAGCCATTTTGAAATGGCTTTAAACTTAAAATTTAAATGAAAATCCTTCTAATGTCAGATTTTTGTGAGTGGGTTACTAATAATGTAGCAGTTCCTCCTGGAAGTCTCAAAGCAGGAGGTTAAATATTCTCTTCTCCCTGACTCTCCAACACAGCCAAATACCCCAAACACTCTCCCACAGCCTCTTCCCAGAATGAGTTTTCATTCTTTTGAATGCTCATAGGGTTTAGCGTTGCCATCTTTGCTAACATAACTTCTATCCATACCAGTGAAAGCTCCTAGAAACAGACTAAAGCAAATGAGCTGCTAGTGACTTCAGCAAATTCAGAGAACTGGAAAAGTATATAAACTTTGATCTTTATCTGGACTTTGTGCCTCCTTCTTCCTTACCACATTAACAAACTTTCAGTCTTCCTTTCTTCATAGTTACAAATCCCTGTTACCTATTCATGTATTTCCTCATGGATCTGCCACCCTGAAGGGAGAAGGCTGACAGTGAAGCTGCTATGGGGCAGACAGACATTACCACTTCAGCAGACTTTCCACCTTCAAGAAAAGCATTTTGGTTCTTCCATTTCATCTCCCCTTCACCTGATTCTGAAAGACAACATAAACCCTCTGCTACATTTACTTAGCCTCTTACCTCTAGGTTTCAAAACTAAGCTTCTAACACTTTGAGTAGTAAATGATCCTTAAAATTGAAAAAGCAAAGACACGTCAGGCTCTAGAACAGATGAAAAACAGGAGGGAAACAAAAACAAACCAAAAAGACTCCTCAAGCTCCTCTGCAGCCTCCCCTCTGTGACAGGAAAGGATTGCACTATTTCAAATCACAACTTAAGCCAATTTCTTTCACAAATCAAAAATCCGCAGATTCATCCTGATGATGATGGAGAAGAATAATACTTCTTTTGTTACATATGATATGGCTGGTACTGTTATACCTCTGGAAAACAAATGGCCTCTTTCTGAAATAACCTTTTCACATATGTGATCAGAAGGTAATCCATCAGTGCAATGGCAATGAAAAATACATGAGTGTAACTTCCTAGTTGATGGCAATTTGAACTGAAGCCACTCACAAGCAAGACCCTCCTGCAGCTCCTGCTTTTTGCTGAAGGTGTGATGAGGATCAAGAGATTCCCTAATGGACAGACAGATTCCCTAATGGACACTCATATCAGAAAACTATCACAAAACGGCAATTTCTCCACAAATACATGGTATACTTAAAGAGAATCTTTTTGTACTGGATCAAGGTACAGGTTCCAATTCTTTTCTTCTTTCTCTCACGAAGGTGCTAAGCCAATGGTTGCCTCTAAGCATCACAAAATAACAAGATTTCTCTTTCATGCTATGGCAGATTTCCCTTGATAAGAATCCCAGTAACACAGAGGCAGACCTCTGTGTTGGATGGTATCTGCATAACTTGTTATCATTGATTTATTCTGTCGTCTTGAAGAAACCATTTAAATGCTCTCTGCCTCAATTGCTCCTCCAAAATGGAGATACTAGTCCTTAAGTATAGATAAGGTCTTTCACCAGCTGCTGCAATAAAAGTACTGTGTACTTAGATGATATTACTACTAGTCTTACTAATTCTTTTCTATTATGTGTATTTTTATAATTTTAGATGGATTTTAGTAACTATTTTTTATATAAAATAAAAAGGCCTATTTCCTTGACCTACTTCAGCCTAAGAGTAACCGATTTATGCTTCACATATCTACCTACCTTTGGAGTTTGAATACAAACTAAAGTATCTCTGATCCACTTACACTTCATTAATAAACGGTACAAGTAAATGCATTGAAAATGTTCATTTTGGAGATAAGGCTGTGGACACTGACAAGTCTGATCAGAGAGAAATTTTCTAGCTCCCGGCCCTGTTTGTGAGAAGTTGCTTTCTCACAAACAGAGCTGAGAACCAGGAGAAGTTTAGGCAAACCATCTTGTGTGTTTTTGTAAACTATATTTTGCCAGTGGGGTTTTTACATCTTGTTATTCCAACTTGTTACTTTTAGGCATTGCTGTAACTAACCAATGATGCTGAAGAGGTGTTCACCCAAGAACCAATACCTGTGCCCTGCTCTAGCAACCCTGGATATATAAATGAAAAAAGTTTCTTAATAAATGGCTTTATTCATCTGAAGTTTATGCCACAATTTTTGCCATCCCCAGACTCAACAGTGACATAAGGCTACCAAGTTTCTAGCAAGCTTTCCTGTGATGAGAAGCAACGAATCTGTAAAAAGTGGACTAATATTAACAACTGTGATCTTTCCAAATCTGAACTCTAGGCCAATGCACAGAGGCGTTAAATTCTGAAGCTAAGGATCTTTGTGGTTTGTCCAGCTGGAACAAGAAGCCAGCAGACTATAAAAGGCAATCAGCCCACATCTCCTCAGGTATTTCTGCTAATATGTAGTTTTCATCTGCGTCATTTGTAATATTTCAGCCAGGGCACAGATGGGATCTATTGGCATCTACAAAAGTGTATTAAAATAACAAGAGATCTGGAAGCCATTTGTCATGCTGTTGGACTATCTGGCCCTACTGTAAGGAAAGAAAACTGAGAAACATTCCTTTGTAAAGGAATTAAAGGAATATGATACAGAGGTATATTTTATAAAAAGCAAAAGCACATGATATTCCAAAGGAAGTAACATGACATTATATCCACAGCTGTGATAATATTAGTATAGTGACCTATGATTATATACCAAGCAAACTGGAAGTTGTGATCCTAATTATTATATAGAAAAAGGTGCTGAAACAGAAAAAAAAAAAATAAGAAGAAGGAGGGATAAAGCACTATAAAGCAAATCCAAACACAATATCTATCAACCCACCTGCTATTTGTTTCTGTCAGACCTGTCAGTCAGTGATTTTAGATGAGAGATTGGAAGCAATAGCATATGTGCCTGCTGGTGGAAGCTGCAGAATTATTATTACAGAAAGCAGTATCTTGTAGGCAGGAGAGAATCAAGGGAATATTGTTGCTGAGAGATAAAAATGGAAATAAATGGGATGATTTTCCATTACTCTCCATGCAGTCTTCCATGGGAAGATTGTTTGAGGCTGTTGTATGCCTGAAAGGAGACACATTAAAATGGGCAAGGACTGGCCCAAAGTTGGTCCAAATCTCACATGTCTTTTGGAAACCATAATTTACACACACCTCTCTCACTTCCATTACTGGAGGCACATACAAGATGGGGTTCAATAGAATGGAAATTTAACTACAAATAGCATTGTGCTCTCTATATACCATCTACTCTGTACTCTGTATAATTTACATGTAAAAAAAATATCTAATTTTTGCTTTCCGTAATTCCCTATCAAGCAGAACATTTCCATACCATAACATGTTTGAACAGGCATCACTAATATCAGAGCCTGGAAATGAAACAAATATTCAGTCCTTTTGGCATCGTTCTCAGTGACATATCACACAGACAAATGTCTCAGGATCCTAGGAGACCTCACCAGTAAATCAATTAAAGGAGTTCTATTTAACCTTCTAAATTCAGCAAGTGAGAAGTATAGTACACTAATCATCTTCTCACATCACTGTATAAAAAATTACAACAGCAATACCTGACCCATATTTCTTGACACAAAGAGGCATTCCCACAAGTTGGACTTCAAGCGCTGTACTTCATATTTATTTGTGTACCAACTTTTTTTGTCTAAATAATAGAAGAATCTCTCCATAGCCGAAAGCTGGCCTGATAGAACTCAAAACACTTCTATGATACAAATATTAAGTAAAAAAATACTGGAAGAATAGCTTTATGATTCCTACCCCTTGCCCTTCCCAACTCCCAGGATTAAGAAAAAATTCTTTCCTACTGTTCCTTTTTATACATAGAGAGAAATTCTGGTTCCTTAAAATCCTTGCCAGAACTGTTCAATTCTGCAGACCTTCCGCAGTAGGAGTATGTCTACTCCAGTCCCACTGAGAGGTTTTGTGAAAGTCTGCAGTCAGGGGTACTATGATCTTGAAACAAAAAGTCTGATGTTTAATTTACTTTTTTTTTTTNTTTTTTTTTTTTTTTTTGTCAAATGTTAATCAAATATTTACATCAAGGAGGGCAAAACAAACTTGATCCTTGTCCATACTGTGTCCATCTTTTATGCAGCATATTGTGTCCGGAGCAGGAAAGAATTTCTGCTCTGAGAGAAGTCCTGATAAAAGCAGTATTAACAACTACGAGCTAAATTATTATGCAATAAGTCATTATTTTATATCCTTAAATCTTCATGAGGGCAAGATTTCCTCAAAGGAAAGGAGAGTGCAGAACCTTTCCACCTGTCAAGGCAGAAATCACACATGACTCCAAGGCAGGGAGAGTGACAAGGAGGGCAGAGGCAGGGGGAAGAGACAAGGAGGACACTGGAGTCCCCAGCCAAGTGAGAAGAAACAATTAAGAGAGATCCTGCAGAAAGAAAAGACGAAGGATTTTTCTCAGGAACTCACATCATTGAAGAAAAATATTTATCAAGTGTCCACAGGAGCCACATTAGACAGTTTAGTCGTGCACAAAGATGGTCCTATATTATGTACAAGGAGATGGTCTAGGATGCCTTGAAAGTCTTCAAGTTTAAGAGAGCCTGAAGAGCCTTTCTAGTGCTTATATTCAAAAGACAGGATCTAATGTCCATGGACCATTTGGCATCTTATTGAGAAAGACTGACTTCACATGTAGACTCGCTGATTTCAGTGAGTTCATAATAACATCTTCTATACCATGAATCCATCAGTTACGCAGGCACGCAGGCACACAGAGTAGGGAATCAGACAGAAAGGATGTCTCCACTCCTGTACTATACTGAATTCAGGGCTGGCCTGAATTACTGTGTAAAGCAAAGCATCAGATTTAGCAGGAAAAGAAACTCCTTCAGTCTAGCACCAGATTTGGCACGAAAAGAAACTCCTTCAGTCTAAGCTACTATATTCCCTCAAGAGATAACATCATTAGTCCCATCTGTATGACACTATTGTTGCTGTAAAAATGTTTCACTGTGAGCAAAACACAATTAAACCTAGAAAAAAAAGCTTTTTAGCTTCATTGTTATACACTTCTTTGTTGCTTAATTCCTGGGTCAAGTTTATTTACGTTTATTAAATGCACATAAGATAGAAGTCATTTTGATGCATTTGAAATTACTCATATTCTTAAGAAGGGCTAGAGGAAACATTCAGAGGTAATTAACATTATAAGAATCAAGTAACAATACTTAAGGGTGTAATAGAAAACATTGTGAAAGAACTGTCACAACATACAGCAAAAATATACAGCTTCTTTATGGAATATGGTTTATTTGAAATCATGCAAGAGAACTGTTTTTATCTGCAGTCCACACTAGGAAATGAATGTACAGAAAATAATGCATCTCCACTACCCTTAAAATAACACATTTCCAATAAGCCTGTGTCCACCACCTGCTAAAAAATATTTTTATTATTTCACAATTATTTCTACCCAACTGCTTTAGGAAGTAAAATGCATTTTTAATCACACTGAAGATGGTCTCTAGGCTACTTGCCTGTCTGCAGAAAATTGAAGTTTGGAGTCTCTAAAGCTGTTTAGCTGCCAACTGCATAAAGTAAATGAAATGAATTGACACTATTAGAAGTTAAATGCTAATGCCAGTAATATGTCTAACTGAAAACAAAGAAACTATTTTCCTGGAGGAGTAATTTTGACCTCCTTTTGGTATCACACTACTTTTAGTCAAGCTTTTTATCAGTTCAAGTTAAGAGAAACTGTAGAAAAATGAAAAATGATCTTATTATTAATAAATGTATGATCCTTCCCCCAGGTTAAAGTTCTTCGTACACTCTTGCAATTAACTTATTTGCCCAAGGGTCCCATCATCCAGGCAAACAAGAACAGAATCAGAAATGCTGGAGAACATATGATATTCACGCAACACTTTGCACAAAAATGTCTGAAGTGAAATGCAAAATATTACTTTCAATGGAAATAATTATATCTTATTTCAGGATTCTTGGAGAAGCTGTTGTTTTTTTGTTGCCACCACTGATAAGCAAGTCCTTCTTTGAAAGCTGAAGACCAAAGAAGGATGGCTAGATTCTGGTAAGTTTAGTGGAAAAACAATCAAGGAAACAGAAGAACAGTGTTTCAGTCTTGTTCATGGAAGACAAGGACCAATAACCAACGGAGACTCATTTACACGTGCTCCCTCATGACCCAAGATATGCACCTTTACCTTCAGAGAAACAGCATCTTCTGCTTCCCAGTTTGCTATCACAGACTTTAAACAATCAATCTGCTCCCTTGCTATAAAAACCAAGAAAGCGAGACTAGAGATTTCCAGAGACGCTGACAAGGGAAGTCCATCACTCAGACAGGTCTGCAAAAAAAGCATTCTCTGTCAATAAAGAATGGGGCAGTGACTGAGAAAATCCAGATTCCCTTTCTAGTTGTGTAAGAGATTGCCAGTGAAACCATAAACTATGAGACACCTCAGGCTTTCTTCAGTGAAGTGGGGATAACACTCACCTACTCTTTGTAGAGGAAAATGTGTATTAGCATGTTTGCTATGCATATGGCAGTCAAGCTAGATCTTAGCTTGGAAGGTCATTGTACTCCAATAAGATGAAAAATCAAGTGCAAAGGATGTGTGGAGTTCCAAATTAAATGGGTTCTCACAGAGAATAACTGAAATAACTCAGCAGCCCTAAGGCAGAACAGTTTCTTTTATTAATTTGATTTTTTGCATAACATGTAAGTTTTCTGATACCATGCTATTTTTTTTCAAGTAGAATTGAGATACCACACAATATATAGCAACTGCCATATATATAGCTATATATAGAGCAATATTCATGTTTTGTGAGTTCCTGCTACCCACATGAAGACAGAAACTCAGTTATTACTGCAAATTCAGTAACCAGACCAAATGCATATGTAAAAGGCAAGGTCTGTTGGATTGGTGCTCTGCCTGAATTAATTTTCCAATACACTGATTAGCTACCTGAGTGCATAGTCAATCACACAGTGATGAGTTTACTGTAAAATTGATGAAGAACAGACTTCAATATTTTATTGCCTTTGTCATGGATACTGGGGGGAAAAAGGGATTTTACATAAAGCCATTTGGTAAAACTAGACCCCCTGAATATCATATGCATATAAAATGAGTTCATTTTCCTGCTCTCGTGTAGAATTTAGTGGCTATTTGTCAGGACAACCAGCTAAAGAATTGCTTATCTCCAAAAGCAAAACAAAACTGCAGATTGTTAGGAGAACTCACAGCTAAGCAGTAGAAACAATGCTAATAATGGCCTATAGACCTTTTGGTTTACCAAAATACGTGCTGTTTCAGTGAAAAGTGTTTTCAGGTCACTCTGTGCCTCAGGATTCTGCCTAACTGAGAAGTAACCAGAGAGTAAATAGGGTTCTAGCAATCTGGACACCTTTTTATCTACATGGTGCTCACATTAGTCTCTGGATATTCATCCTGAAGTTATCTTCACCTCTTCACTCGGCTCTTCATAAAATAGAGCAGACATTCCTGACAATATACAAGTAGGAAAAACTCCTGTGTCTATGCCTCACCCTGGAGTCCTTGATTGCCCATTTCATATAGCTATGATGACATGAAAGACTAAAGGACGACAGATACTATTAATACTTAGAGGTATATCATTTCAGATGAGTTTTCTTAAAAAAAAAAAAAAAAAAAAAAGCTGGTTTTATGTAGAAATAACAGTAAGTGTGAGATTGCTGGTTCACATTAGAAACCAGACAAGGCAAGCCTTTCTACCAGCAAACTTTTCAAGGAGTGGAAGGGTTGGTTAACTTGGGGTTTTTACCCTGGTTTTTCATGAATAACCAATAACAAAGGTTAGCAGATACATTAGATTTTGTTTGCTTACCACATGCTATTTTATGGGGACACATTGGTGCAACATCAAAAAGTCCACGGGCTTGTGAAAGGAAGGTAGCCAGGTGGTTTTCGCTTGCAGCCATCTCCCATAGGTAGAATAAGACTGGCTGACAGGGGACTTTTAGAACAACCTTTTATGTTTAAGAGACTGAATTAATCCCTCTTGATTTCTTCTTGCTGTGTGAAATCATGCAGTGGCAAGCAGATTCCAAATTTTATTACGCCCAGGATGTTAGTTAGCATTATACTCTTGCCACATTGTATTCTGGGGTTGAAAAAAAGTGCCTCTAAATAAATTTAAGAAAACCCTAATCTGTTTTCCAGGAACTGCGTAGTAAATTGGATCTGCATCACAAACTCTTTACCGTTTCCTCCTTTTATATTGCAAGATTATTTCCTAATGTAATAGCTGAGATTTTAATGCAATTATTTTTTTCTTTATGATAACCTTGATTCACCAGAGTAAAAATGATGGAGATATTTTTTTTTATTGAGCAGTTATTTTAACCACCTGCTCATCATTTCCAGTCCTAGCTTTTCTAACTGAATCACAGCAATATGAAGAAAGAGGTTAACTTTGCTTATAAAGTTCCAGAATCCTTTAATTAAAACCTACTATTCTAGGTTCCGCATGTTTTCTAGGGCATGTTTCAACCCTAGAAAATACAAGGGAGCAAAAAAGATCTCCCTACTGGTTGATGAATAAGTTACTGGGATAAACTGCCTTCACAAATGTTTTTGTTGTCTTTCTGCTTTAGCAGATAGACGAAAAGGAGAAAAGCAAATATTTCAACATCCCTTTGAGTTTCAGCATCCTACATTGTCATAAGTTTTCTTGCTCTCTTGGTCCTTTTACTTCTGAGTTTTCACAACTGCAGCAAAGATGGTAGGACCAGGCTCCATGGGCAGATCAGTCATTAGGGCAGTGTTAACCATGCCATTGACTTCCCTGTATACTCAGGAGGCCTGGAAGCCTTCTGGGAGTTTTCTGAGACCTCAGAGATGTTCCCATTCTCTTTTGCACAAAAATTAGGCCATCTGCATTTTCACCAGAGAACACCAGTGACCACATCATAGATGCAAACTTGAAATTCAGGACATTCACCCAAAATACAGAGAACAGGGTTCACTAGCATAGAGAAGGTAAGGACTCAAGCTTGTTGTTCTCACATTCTCTGCAAGCATCCTTCCTATTTGGTAATAATTTTTTATTCTTGGCTTATCGTATGCATGGCAAAACCCTTCCATTTGTACCAACGTGTATTTAGAACAATAATAATTAGCACCAGTAAATATCTTAGAAAAGAGAAATTGATATTCTTAAATAAGTAAATAGGAGAAGGGATTATAGCTCTCTTTCTCTTTAAATTTAAAAAAAAAAAAACCTTCAAAATATAATCACTATATGACTGAGGACTTCATTTACTACAACACAAATTTCAAAGACTAAAATGAAAAAAATCTTCAATATGTTTTTCTGGAAGTTGGAAATAGAGAACATGAGATTACAACCTACCTTTTAATAGACACATGATTGTTAAAGCAGTATTAGATACCATCAGAAGGCAATTAAGCAAAATTCACTGAAAAAAACATGCTTATCTGTCCTTTGCACTTGCAGGGAAAAAAACAAACCTGTATCTGAATTCATATCTAGAGATTAGAAATCAAGGATGTCTGTCTTTCAAGTGTTAACTGTTTTAAATCTTATCTCTATCATTCTCCCTCTTCGGCTAAGGAAAAACTCATAGCTTCACTGAAGATGTTAGAGTAAAACATTTGTATTTTAATCACTAATATTTTTCTATTGAGAAGTTTTTTTATTCTCACATGCAAAATTTATAATCTCTCTGTAATTAAACAATTAATTACCCCATATTTGAATTACACAAAATTTATGAGCGAAATGGTCTTGCTGGTTTAAACCCTTGTTTTAAACTAAATAAAATAATAGGTCAACTATTGAGCAGTCTGGGACGTTGTTAGATTAAAACATGTTATATAGTGAAAAAAGTCTTGTTACATTGCTCAAAATCTGCATATGACTGTTCCAAATCTTGGAGAACATTCAATAGGTGTAAGGACAGCAGCATCTGACACAGGGCTGCAGTACTATATGTATCA
This sequence comes from Vireo altiloquus, assembly GCA_013396875.1. Lineage (NCBI taxonomy): Eukaryota > Metazoa > Chordata > Aves > Passeriformes > Vireonidae > Vireo > Vireo altiloquus. Next base: position 54,346 of record VZRF01004796.1, read on the forward strand.
CTTTTTAGCATTCTCAAAACTCTAAAAATTTTTTCCATAGATTTAGGGAGAAATAAGACATAGAAAGATCTGAGACAATGAACCAACATCAGATCTGGAAAAATCCATTCTGTAGACACATTTCTTAACCAAAGGCCCACCCCTGCCCATAAATTACAAATCGCAAAACAGAAAAACACTTGAAGTGAACATCATTATCTTTACATAGGCACTACCAGGATTTTTAAACTTTTAAAAATACTTTAAATTTCTTTATATTAATATCAAGAAAATACTTTAATCTATATTTCTGTAGATTTAAGATAAATAGAAGTCTCCCAAGTCTATCAAGTTTTAGCTATTCTAAATCTCATCTCTTTCCATCATTCTCTCTCTCCAGCTGAACAATAACTGAACTGTTTCAGTGAGGATTTTACAGAATGCAGCAATTGGATTTTAGACAGTCAGATTTTCCTAAGTACATTTAGCACTCTACGTCCTGACTGTCATTGGCCAGTGAAAATTACTCATCATTCTCAGTTTATCCTTCTGCTGCTGTGATATTCTATACATAAAGCATAAGTTTCTGTTGTTTGCTAGGGAGACACCATTTCAACCAGTGCTGTGCATCATCCTACCACTCAAGGCAGAGCTCTGGAAAGTCATCATTTTTATGACACCACATACAGTCTAGCCCTTAGTTTTTCTCCTTAGTATTTATGGATGGGATTGATGTTTACAAACAGTGGACAATCCTTAAAGAACATTTAACTTTTAAACATACTGAGCCTATGAATGAGAACATTTAGCAGTATCTCATATTATTTAATCAAGAAAGGACTTCTGGTAAAGAAGATACTTCTCTGCTCCTCAGGAAATTGTAGTATCTGTATCAATTTTCTAAAGTGAAGATGATGATTCTTGCCTGCAAGAACTGAAAGGATAATGGGATACTTAATAAAAATAAGCCCTTAATAAAAAATGGCATCACTAGCTTCTGGAAAATTGCTTTAATACATAAAACCTTAGCAATGGGATAAATTTTGTTCATTACCTCTAACATAACTAAGTCAGCTGACTTAGTCAGCATGTCCTCATATGCACACACTGTATCAGAAGGAATTTCTAATGTCCACAGAGTATCTGTTTATAATATATAAAAATACTGTGCATGTACTATTCTGATAAAATATTTCAGAACTGGTTTTAATGAATTTAATTTTAATTTAGCTAGATTAGGATAATCCGCAGAAACCATAAATCTGGTATCTATAAATCAGATGTTATTCTACTACAGTCAGGGTGCTGGTACAAAACCAGAATATGGTATATTGAGAATCAGGACCCCTAAATGCTTGTTATCATTGAGAGGTTTATGACACACAGTCCAAACTAGTCTAAGTTAATGCCAATTCCAAGTATTAGGCAGTGATATAACTTTCTCATATTTATATATCTATTCAGACCTGGGCATAATTTTTAGATCAGCACCCAAATGTGGAACCATATTTTAGTGAAAGAAAGAAAATTTAAAAAAACCTGTAATGTTAGCCACCTGGTAGTTGAGAAATTATAAAATTACAACACTTAAAATAAAAATTAATTCCCTTACACGTGGTAACTTCTAAAAAATGAGTGGGAAAGCTGAGATCTTGAGGGTTTATGCTGAAAAGCAAAATGAAATAAATCCCCTTCATCTGTTCCTGTACTGCTAGAAAATACACAGGTATGTGTTTGGAAAGGCAACCTTGCATTGTTACAAATGTATTTTCCCCAGCTGGGTAGACGCTTTTAATGCTATATTGTAAGGACATATTTTATTACAGGAGTTGTTATTTTCAGCTTTCTAAATCAACATTTCAGAGCATTTAATAAATTGAGCAGCACATGCAACGTCACTCCAGCCAGAAGTTATTCTCATTATAATTTTTGTGCCACAATTTTTCGATGAATTTGTATTTTCATGAGTAAGGGAAAGCAGCCAACAATTGTCAGGGAAATTAAATAAAGATGTCTGAATAAGACATTTCCCAATTAAATTTATGCAGGAAACCTCTGGTGGCTGGAATTCCTTGTGTAGAAGCAGGATGTAAACATCTTCTGACTGCAGGAGTTCTGGAAAACTGGTACTATCCTTTTAATTGTACAAACGTGACAATTTAACCTGCTCTTCCTAAAACTGACTCTGAGATTCATGCAGAACAGAGTTTGTCAAGTGACCAAAGATGACATTGAACACTTCTTTTCAAAAGAACATTGCTGCTATGTGTAGATAAAAGAAACAGCAAGCCTGCAATAGCATCATCGAGCATCTCTCAGCAACAGCAAATTTCTGCTACAGCGTCACTGAAGCTCCTGATTCCTGGTAGTGTTCTTTATACATGGCTTCAGGAACTACATTGTCTTTCTCTTGCTTATTTGCTTCAGTGAATCACTAAAAACAAATGGATTAGAAGTTATAGAATAGTGAAACGCAACAGTCTTGCTTTCATTTAAATCAATGAGAACAGATAACCTATTGGTAATCGGTAATACAAAGGCTCAATTTCACCTTCCAAATTTTAGTTTGTCACAGTAAAAGATTAAAAGAAAAACCTTAATATAAACTAAATTTTCATGTCTAACAACACAACCAATGCATTTTGTTATGTTTGGGTGGCTATTTCTGTATCTAATAAAGTCCTAGGTTCCTGTTTTCCTCTGTTGTCCGGTGAGGGCTCAGTTGCAGCCTTTCCCCAACTCAAACAGCTGATTCTTCTTCTACCCAAGATCACATTTCCACAAACTTGTAGGGACTTAGAATGCTCAAAATACCTCCACTATCATCAGATTAGATTGAAGCTGAGAAATGAGATCATCAATTTTTAGGTCAGGGAGAAAGTTGTCTGGTAATTTTGAGTAAAATTTCATAATCTGAAAATCAAATGGCTATTTTTTAATCTGTGTTTTTAATCAATTATTTTGATTTTGAGGCTTTACTTCTTCAGTCAAGAAACAGCTCAAATCAAGCCAACACTGAATGCAAGTATTTTGATCCCAAGAACATGCTTTTCATGTGTATTTACCACTCTCTCTAGGTATCATATCCCTGTTTGTACAGTAGAATGGTCTCAGGGAGCACCTGGATCCTTTCTGGTTGAATGTGACGAGGAGACAGAAGTCTGGGAGAACACCTAGTGCACTCTCACTTATGGAACAGGCCTAAGTTAATTCAATCTAAAGCTTTTGAAATGTGTGTAGCATAAATATCAGATCCTCAAGACCAACTATTATGCTCTAAAAACCTGCTCCTATTGCATGGCTCTGCTTGTTGCTGTAGGCCATCCCAAACACATGGAGCAATGCTCTGGACAGAACTATGGGCAGACAGTTCAACCTAATTTGTGTACAGAAAACCTTCTGTCCAGGCAGGAAAAAATCTTTAGAGGGATCCATTGTTATAGGCACCTCTGCCAGGAACAGAGATTATAAGGAACACACTGAGTGTCCTCTCCAGTCTCTGCAGAAGGCTGGGAGGGTTCTTTCATTGAATACAATGTATTTTGGACCAGGGGTTTAAAAGCAAAGAGATCACAAGAATACACTTGTGCATACAAAGTTCTTTGCAGACCTGAAAATTTATACATACAATCACACTGAGGATTTCTCTGACAGATTTGATGGTTCTAACTAGACCATTTTTCATTAATGGGACTAGATATTACACCCACAGATAAAAGGATCGATTGCGATTAGAAAGGGGTGAATTATTAACATTTCATTTTCTGAAAGCAGTCTTCCTAAGTGCTGCTTTAGCTCTCAGTACAGTATTTTCCACAGGTATGAGATATTGGAATTTTAATGCCTGATAAATGATGTGAAATTTAGCAGTGCTCTGCAACACGCAAGCTTTAGCCAGTCCATCCCTTTAGACTGACTGGCCACTCCCATGCATCCAGCTGACCACGCAGAAACGGGAATACCAACCAACAAGGATAACTGAACGCACTCCAAGCTTCACAACACTCTGCCAAATGCTCAGAACATCAACACAATTTGATCAGTCTGCATCACATCGTGCATGACAACAGAAAGCAGTGGCCCCCTTGGGCAGTACAGTACAGCAGGAACCCACTATCAAAGCAAAGATTGTTCCCTGAGGTCCTCAAGCCCCAAACCATGTTCACAGAATAATTTAGGCTGGAAAGGACCCTTTAGTCCAACCACAAACCTAACATTGCCAAGTTCACCACTAAACCATGCTTTTAAACACCTTCAGGGATTGTGACTCAACCATTTACCTGGGAAGGTTGTTCCATTTTAATCAAATTAAAACACAGTATAAAATATATGAAAGTGGATGTTAGCAAATCTCTCTGAGGTGCAAATAAATTCAGGGCTTGGCCTCATACACCTTATTTTCTTTCAAATAATCGATCTTACACCTGTGTACTTACTTCTACTTACAGACAGGATGAAATTTTAATTCTATATTTAATCCATGCAAAAATCATCTTCCTCGGTCTATGAATACTGGAAGAATCCTTCACAACTCTCTACAACTTTGACTCTAATGTTAAAACAAGATTGATGCTGTCTGCCTCCTTGCAAAACAGCAGTATCAGCTAAATATGCAAAAATGCTTACATATGGAAAATGCAACAATTTTTAATGCAATTTCTAGCCATCACCAATTTCTTCAGCAGTCCCCAGTAATATAGAATATGAAGCCTTTTCTTAATGTTACTGCAGATCTTTTCTCACATAAACCTTTATCATCTGTCTATGGTGAAAAATGCACAATCAGGAAAAGATAATGCAAATACTAAACCACTGTCAGTTAAAATGTTTGAGTGTGTGCGCTTTAGGATGATGAAAAGCTCCTTTTGTATTGAAGCTTAAGTGGTAATGTTCTAACTGAAACAAGAACACTATTTTTAATCCGTGCTTGAAAGATCAAATTAAATCTGCTGCAGTCAACCTTGGTAGGGGTGTATCTATCAGAGACAACTTCTATTTTTATGAGAAACCTGCAAGTCTAAGGCTACTGGATACTCATTTGTCTGATTTTCTGTAGACACTCAGGGAGCTAGAGCAATCATTTCTAGCTCAAAAGCACATCCCAGAATACTGGAAGTTCAAGAGAAAAAATATCTCTTTATAGACATTCCATTATTTTCTTGAATAGAGTCAGATTTCAACAACAATTTCAAACAAAAGCTAGTCACAAGTTCACTGCACTTTAAGGATAACGTAGCAGTGCATTATCTCACATCATTCATTTAGTTACAGTCCTATCAGCAACATCACGGCAGTATTTCTGGCACTATGGTTGTTTCCACTACAAATTCTCTATTTTAAAGATGTTTAAAGTATTTGGAATCCCATAAGTTTGAAACTTATTCTACAAGGTGTCAACAAAAATGCAATATAAATTTTTTAATTGTTTTCACCATTTTTCCTTATAGGATCTAGAGAAGGGCATGAAATGAACATTTGGCAGTTACTAAGAAAATACGTGTTCTCAGAGAACCCAAAGAAATCATAGCACTTAACTCACCATCTGCTAGTTGTTTACTACAATTTGCTTTTAAATACACCAGGCATACATTGAAATATGGATTATTTTTGCTTTTACAAAGCAATTACTGAATATTTATATTAAAAATCATTCACATTTCATGAGGTAGTAAAAAGAGAAACTTGAGTTCTATGATTTTTATGCATCTTAATTATATGTAAATTGCCTGGTGAATACATAAGACAAAACGAGATGTGCACAGTAGCTTGGCATTCAAACCCCTCTAAATTTAACTCCCAGCTCCATTAAAATTCTCACCTAAGAATGCTGGGAAGTTCACATGAAAAGAAAAGGATGACAGATCACAAAAAAGGATGAACCATATAAGAACAATCAGAAATAAGGCTCTGTTTCAAAAAGGGTAAGTTAGCCCCAAGTAGGGTACAGTGAACCCAGGAGAGGTCAAGGCCATCAATCTCTCAGTGACTGTGGAAGTTTCTCTCTATTCTTATTATTCTTAAAGTTATAAGATCAATATTTTCTCCATCAGTTCCAAGCAGTAAAGATTATTCATGCTGTATATTTTTAAAAAATGGAGAAATGTAAGAAATGCCTGATCCATTGAACACTGAAGTCCATAGGAAGACTTCCATTTGTGGTCTAAAGAGACTTGCTTCCTTGGATGTGCAAGATTAATTTTTTCATATCTAAACAGATAATTTATTTTTTTAGACTACAGTTGTCATATATGTTCATATTAATTTTACCATCTGAAACTATGAAAATCCAGATGGTATCATAATAAAAATAGCACTGCTTTACCTCTTTTTTTATTCCTGTTGCTCAAATAGAGAAATTGAAAAGTTCTTAGCACGCTCAGTACTTCATGAAAGAGATTTTAAATCAACAAAGAAAATATTAAGGTAACTTACCTCTTGATAGAGTCAAGTTATTCTCACTCCTTTGAAAAGAAATGCTGTAATTAGACATAGTTTCCATAATGGAAACCCATTAGTCACCCTTAACTCTGATTCTGCTTTTTTTCTAGCAAAACCTTTTTAACATATATGTTATTCCTTGGTTCTCTTAGGAGATAATAAAATAATTAAAAATATCTTTTAAAAATGCAGTCTGAGAACATTCATATATTGTCTCTTTGGATAATTTTTAAATCCAACATCATTTACACTGATCACTAGAATGTCTGAGAGCATGTGGGGAGTTATTTTTGAACTTTGAGGAATAGGCATAAATTTCAGAAAAAAACTGCAGCATTTCAATGAAATACTATTTGTCTTCATCAAAACAGGAAACTTCAGACAGTATGCTATGTATAAAGAGCAGAGCAAAAAGGCTGGACTGAAAAATTAATGGAAGTGAAACAGATTGCCTTATTTCTAATTAGGAACTGTAGTTTACTAGGACAGGAAGGTTTCACTGAAGATTCACTCCAGGGAAATCTGCTACGTTGTTTTTCTTGAACTATTTCTATGATCAAGGATGCAATACCCTGGAAATTATTAGAACAAGAAAAGAGGAAAGAAAGGGGAGGTTTCAGTGGCTTTTCACACAAAAGGTTGACTTTAAAAAAATAAAATCAACAGGCCTGCTCAGGTTTTTAAATCATTGTTTGGTGAAAAAACAGTGTTACAGGAATATAGTCGGTCAGTTCAGATTTAAATAATTTTCTTTGTATTCTGTGTGAAACAATGTTTCATATATCTGTTTATGTGTTTTATCAAAGATTTTGCCCTTGGATTTTAGCTAAGGACAAAAAAGGGATTCTAACTACTCTAGCCAAGACCTATAGATATTTGTTGAAAGAAAGCTACGCCATCCAGGAGCAGGAGTGGCTGGAGCAACCCGACTTTGGAGGCATACGGTGTAGATGACTACATCTCAGACAGACACTCATGTCGTGTGACTTGAAGAAGCACAACTCCTCAGACCTGCCCAAGACATGCTAGGACAAGGATGAGACATGTGCCATACCAAGGCTTATTATGGCAGCTAGCTAAAATGGAACAGCATTCATCGATATATGCAGATTCATACCATCCCTGGTGTCCAGGTAAAAAGAAATCAGATCACTCTGTATGCCGCAAGGAGGCTTCCTGTAACATCTTTTACAAACAGCCCTTCACAGTATATCCATAACTGTTTCTTATCTCAAACCCAGAGGGTCGGAAAAAAAAGGCCAACAAAAGTTGCTAAAACACTCCCATTAGTTTTTGGAACTATAGGATGGAGCTCAGCTCTGGATCCTGAGGAAGGAGAAGAACCTGCACACAGAGACGTAACAGCTCTCTATCAGCTGGCATCTTCAGTACAGAAAGAAACCTATTTGCACTTATCTATTTCTTTCAAGGATATCAGTGCATGAGTTTACAAAGGACAAGTGAACTACAGACCAATGTTAAGATACAGGCACATAGAAAATCAATAGCAGAGTCAGAAATCTAACTCGAGAAATATCTCATTTCCTTTCCTGTGACCACTGATATATATCAGTGTTGATAGTTGCAAAATAGTTTCTGAAACTACACGAAAATATGTTTTGGAAGGGATGACTGTTAAGCTCATAGAATCTAGATACATGAATCAAAAAAATCTGCTTGTCTACCTATTTCTGCCCCTAACTATGGGTTACAATATATTGTCCCCTCCATAATTTTGCTTCTTCATGTGCAAACTGCTGACTTTCTGCCCCCAGCATCTATAACACTGTTTAATTTAAAGCTGTAAAGTGCTTTGAGACCCTAGCATTAAAGTAGAGGGAAACGTAAAATATCCTTGTTTCCAAGTTTATCATTACTCTGAAACAAAATAGCTATTTTGAAGCCATACTGGGAATATATTATTTAAATTTGGATTGCCTTGACATTGTGTTGTGTTCCCATTTCAGAGTCTTTATGGGATTCATCATATTCATTCTTTATAAGTTTATGCTTTCAGGTTAGTAGTAACACGAGATAACAGATTTCTTACAGTTATTTTGAAGTAAAATGATTAAATCTGGCTGTTCATTGTATATGTCAGCAATTAGGGAGAAACGGGGTAAAAAAGGAACTTGAAAGGGTCTTCCATTCATTCTGTTGAGAGATGCCTCATGGAAAAGTAGAGGTTCTGGGTGCTCATCTCTACTTAATTGAAGCCACATCATTGCAGCCTCCATTCTAATTCCCATGAAAGGTAAAATAAGAGGGAGGCTAGCAAAATAAAAATATAAACTTAGAAAATATTTCCATTGGTTTTGAGGCAAAGAAGTTTCTGAAGTTTATTTCCCTTTCTTTCACATATGAGAATTTAGAGCTCAGACACACTGCCTGGAATGGAAGAGTAATCAGTCAGAAAAAAACGAATAAATTTTGTGTCTGCCTCTGTTAGTGGGGAAAATAATTGAAAGCATGACTGCTTATGTGGTTCCTCTACAACTTCAAAAGTGTACAAAATCACAGAAAAGGGAATGCCATCTGTTTGCTGTTAGGGTCATGTTTTTTATTTTCCTGCTTATACTCCCACTGAAAGAAATGAGAAGTTTTCAATCCTCCATAATGAAAATGACATAACTTTATTCTCTCTCCTATATTCAGTTTAAAGTAGGCTTTATTATGCCTTTTCCTCTCCTCCTGAGTATGTCTAAGTCTTGTTAACTAGCACCTTTGAACATTATCTATAAAACAGAACAAAAGTAGCAAAAAATGGTCACCACCTTGTAAGAGAAGGATAAGGAGAAACACTGGACCTCCCTCAGGTCTGAATGTTTTCATCAAGAAGATTATTAAAAGCAAAGCCACTGCAATAACACAGAATGTGCCTTGGCATAATGAAATCAAGATGTAAAAATGTGTTGGTGAGAAGGGCAGCTTTGAAGCAGCTGCAGCCCGAGCTCTATAATAATATCTGAAGGAGGATATGCTGGTAATGGAAGTGTGCCTTGTCTAACTTCAACTATTCATCTCAAGGGGCGATTTACAAGGTGATAAAAGGTTCCAAGCTGCAAAAGGTACTTTAGACCGTTAAAAAGCAGCTTTTTATGATCATTTCTTCTGTACAGTACACGTTGTTTCATTAATCAAATGCTTATTCTATTAAAACACACACACTTTCAGCTGGTGGGACAACAAGTTTTACTACCATGAAATGGCATTAAAATCTGCAGACTTCTCAGCTAAGCCTTGGTAATGATTCTAACACAGCCCAAGTGTGGCTGTCCCCAGAGGGATACCTGAATGGCATGTCTGCCCTGCTTCACTCCTTGGCAAGTGTCTTGGCATGCTTCGGTTCTCAAGGTCATGTCACCCTTTCCAAGCAAGAAAGCAGTCAAAGCACACGTGTACTCCCTAAACCAGAGCACAGCCAGCGGCTCACATCAAATCTCACTCTGTTGGCATTAAATTGCTTATTAAATGAGCATTAAAAGCCAAGCATGGCTTTTCAGACTAGCATTAAAAGCCAAGTGTGGCAGAGGGAAAGCTTCTGCTCACAAAAACATAACAATTGCAATGCTTTAAAAATATCAGCCTTTTCATCTCCTAGAGGAAAAAAATCCAATGCTCACAAGGAAAGTTAGAGATCTGAGGAACTGGTGTATGAACCAAAATAAATACATAAACATTCAAAGAAACTTTTCTCAACTCTCGTTTTAGACCTTGAAAGAGACTTCCCAAATCAAGTTTGCCACAGACCACCAGCTAGGACTTCTTTGCTTTTTTTCTCCTTAAATCATCAGGTCACTAAAAAAAGGAAAACAATTCATTATTTTGCAAGTCTAGATGCAAAATTGAAAGCATTTAAATTCCTAAATTCTCTTCCACCAGGGAAACCAAAGCAGAACTCAAATAGGCTGATCAATCTGCAGTACAGTCCCTCAATCATACGTGTAACTTCTCAGTCCACATAGATATGAAAAATAACTTCTATGTTAAGCAGGAAAGTAGAGCAAAACAATAGATATTTGGAGCCCACATAGTTGGACTTGGAGAGCAGGAGAGAGGGAGAGGATAGGGAAAAGACCCAGCTGGTTTTTTTCCAGGGCAACCACAGCCACCAACAAGCAATTTCAACTCGCATTTCAATGAACCCTATGCTCATTAAAATTTAAAAATATTAAAATAGTAACTATGTTAATAAGGAAAAAATAAAACATGACAATATAGTGGCTGACAGGAGCTTAGAAGTTCACATGAAATAAAATTAGTGCAAATGCATTAGAAGATGCACAATAGAAGTAATATGCACAATAGAAGTAATTCAAATTTATCAATTATCCACTGTATGCATGTTTCAGTGTTACTGTTAAAGTTCAGGCTGTTTTCCTAAAATGTATAACCAAAATCCTACAAATGTTTGTGCAGGTTAAAAATAAGTGAAAATAAATGTTTCAGAAAGCATATCACAGTAGCATTAATAAAATGCAGAGGAATGAATATGAGGTATTTAAATACATCTAACACATGACAAACAGATTTTTTTATTTATCTAAACAAAATAATTTTCTTCTTAGACTGTGAGATGGTAGTTTCAGTACTAATATGGAACAATGACATCACAAATTAAAATCCAACCATGGCAATTGGATTATCAACATTTCAACAAAAACTATGCAACAAAAACTAACTTACTATTACTTTACTTAGCTTGGTAAAATCCTTTTGAAGTTTGTAAGCTACTGTTTTGTTCTGCTGTCTGACAATATAGCAGGACTCTTGCATTAAAACAAGGCATTCACCACTCTGTGTAACCTGGTTAATTTGTGTGTGAAACCAGCCTGTGCCACAGTTAGAGGAAGGGTGTCATAACTGCTGCTCAGGATTCAAAAGGGTTAACATACCACAGAGAAGTGGTTAGGAGGGAATTCTTTCAAAAGCACAACTAGTGGCTGAAGAAAAGGTTATGCTGTATTAATACTCATACAACTCTAAAGGCAATTGGATAAATTAGGATGAAGAGCCTGAACTAAGTGGCTACTGCATTATGGCACCCATCAAAATGACCAGTCAAAAGGTCAGCCATCCTGCCCACACCATTCACCCAACATCCCTTTTTAGCCAATGTATAGTGGTCAAGCCATTATGAAAGGAAGCTGTTCTCTAAGCCCAGTCATCACACGCAGTTATCTTTAAGGCTGGAGTCTCTCACTGTCACCTGCACTTCCTCCTGATTTCTCCACAGTGTAATGCACTGGAAATCCTCATCAGCTGTCCCCACAGCCAGGTACAGAACCTTAGGCAACTGAGACACAGCACAGACTTTTCTTCAAATTCTCCCCAAAACCCAAAAATATGGCAGCTGCACTCAGGAGCACAAGGAAGAAGCTGTTCGCTTCTGGACATATTTCAAACCACAATACATTCTCAATGTTCTCAAAAGCAGAATAGACAACACCAGTAGATTACCTACACCTCTTTGAACACTAACAATTTCTTTAGGCAGGCTTTTCTCTTACTACTCACATTTTTTCTAGGAATTCCAGAGGATTACCATGAGTATTGAGTTAGCTGTCAAACATGCTAGCTAGACTTCTCCTAAGCAAGGTTGATTACACGTTAAGAAACATGGAGAGAGTCTGAAGTCTGTCCTCACCTTAGACCACTAGCAACAGGGGTCTCCACTTTCCAAATCACTTTTGCAGATGTACAGCTGAAGTTATAAGCACAGTCAGCAGGTCCTTCTGCAGAAATCATCTCAAATAAAGTCCTACGACCACAGCAAAGCTATCTCATCTCTAATGCCTTTAGGGGTTCATCGATTAACTTAAATAAATAACATTCTTGGGAAAAAAATGGAAGAACTTCCAATCAAATAATAGCAGTATCTACTCTGGAAGGGCAAGGGAGACAATTTAAGTACAAATATCTGGACACATCAGACATATCAGTCATAGAGTGCTTTCAAAAATCTTGAATGCTGTAGCTGCTCCTTGAAACTTAGGTTTCAAAAAGTAGATGCCTCTTTTGAAAATGTCACCCAAAATATTGCCTTTACCCCACATTTCATTCTTGTAAACAGTCTATGAGGTTGAGTTGCTATCTGAAAGCAGCTGTTCTACATGACTCGTAAAAATAAGAAAAAATAAATAAACCTTTTCAGTATTTTCTTCTTGTGCTGTCCAGAGAAGTATTTCATAATAACAATTTGGAAGGAGAATTTTTCACATGTCATCTTGATCGATTATTGGGAAAGAAGACAGAGTCAAAAATCAATATTTAACCCAGTTGCTGCTAGCCCTTGTCATATATGCCTTTGCCTACAGACAGTGTAAGCTGCAGTGATCTGGAAGCAGCTGACTGCTTATATTCATGTTTAAAATCAATTTTAGCATGAAATAATGAGATCAGTCAAAGAAAATGTTTAGCAGGATAAAAAGAATCATTCACATTTACATTTTGCCTATGCGTTGGCAGCTGTACCAACGAAATGTTAAAAAGCCTCTTATTTCTGCAGAGTCAACAGCTCTCTGCTTTCTCAGGAATACAGCTGAACCACAAATTGTGTCTTGGTTTTTTCCAGGTACATAAATGGCCAAAGGCTACTGCACAGCAAGTTACAGACTCATCATTGCTTTCAGCTTCTCTTTTATACAGGCAGTAACTCAGGCGTTTAAGTCGACAGAAGACCATCTTGAAGTCCCAAATATGGTTGCAACTTTTAAGAGTAAGTTAAATTAATCCAACTGAATTACTCTTTGACTTAAACATAATAGAAAAGGAAATTATAAGACTGTTTTGATATGGTTCCTGGTTGGTTTCTGTAAAGTGAATAAATAGCAATGTCCCCTATTTGTAAAATTTTTTTAAAATACCACCGAGGGAACTACTGAGTAGATCCTTCATATCTAGTCTCAGCAGAAGCTTAGCAGAATATTTGAGACACAATTCAAAATCCACTCACAGTTTCATCTGTTCTTGACCTTCTGCTCAAAATGGGAAGCTCAGCAAATCACAAGTGAAGTCATACACCTGACAATCCAGCAGGGTCAGTTTTTGTTTTTTTATTAATCATCAGGCTGGAACCCTTCAGACTTACCCCAACAACCCTTTAAATTTTTTTTATTTGTAAATGGATAATTCTTAAAATATTTGCCAACTATCTCTCCTTTCTACATGTAATTAAACTAAGGAACAGAAGATCTCAGTGACTGCCAGAGGTCATACAGTAAGCCAAGAAGAAAATGTGGTGTCTTTCATCTAAAGGAGATGCTTAAATGTTAAAAAATATACAAACTGAGAGAGAAAGAAAACTTCCAGGGGAAAAAAAAAAAACAAAAACAAAACAGTGAACAGAATTACGAAATATAATTTCGCAGTAGTCAATCAATGACAGAAGCCTTGCCACTTTCACCCTCATGGCGCTTGGAATAAAATACCAAATAATTCAGTGCCAGTCTCCTTGATAAATCAAGCACTAGAAAAGCGCTTAATGCATTATCTAGGAGATGATAAATTTGCTCTAAAAAATGCAGCATCATTAAAAATCAGAAGTCCTATGGGAAAAAAATTTCGACTTTTGTCCACACTTCCTACACCTAAACTGCTAAGATTTTTAATCAGAATTTCTTAATGTGACATTAGTATACAATTAAGCTCTGCTTTTCATTATATGAGATTCTCAAAAGTACAACAAAATTCTTCCCTGGGAGCTAAAAGTCAGTTGTTTAAATCTTGTGGTAAGATTGCATTTCTTCTGAAAGAAAATCTAGAATAAACTGAGTATGACTTTGGATTAGATGCCTTGAATTTATCACATATAACAATATAGGCTATAGGTATGTATGCTACAGATATTTTATCATATACATTCTTAGGAAGTAAACAGCTAACCAGACATTATGCCTAAAAAGGCTTTTCTTATTTTAGGAAACAACTGATACCAGGTTTCAGCTTTTATCTTATTCCAGGAAACACCAGAAACATAACAGAAATAACACCATAACGACTCGCTATATTGCGACAGCTAAATTATTAACTTCAAAAAATTCAATAAAAGGAAAAAGTAAGGAGTATAGACCTTCAATATCTGCACCTTAAGATATCCCAGGACAGTATCACAATCAATTAATAAAAAGCAAAGTACTCTTTATATAAATAATGCCTACATAAGAAGAAAACAGCAGTTGGGAAAACAGTGTCACTATGCTGAGATAAAAATGCACCCAAGTAAAACAAACTGCACGCAATATGACTGATTTTAACCCAATGCTACCTCAAAGTTGTGAAGCCAGTACATGCTGTAACACAACCCAGGTCTTCCTCCCCTATCATGGCTGGAAATCTTTCACCACAAGTCCTTTTCTGCTGAGACATCTGTGCTCACTCCCAATGGGTCCAAGGGGAGTGGAAGAGGAGAGAGGGGGCAGAGAAAATGCTCAGTCACCTTTGTTTTGACCCTCATACAACAAACACCCACCATCTTTCTAACAAAGTAACAGGAAATGCCAAAAATTCACGTCCCTGCCCACAGCAGGTGGCTGCAGAGGGGCAGTTCTGGTGCTCCTCAAAACCTGCCGCCTCCATTGCTCTGCCAGCTCTTCAGCTTCCCAACACTCCAGGACATGCTTCTCCAAAACAATCAGTCTTGTGACCTATTCCAAGCCACTGACAGCAGCCTCATTTTTAACAGAGAATTTCAGAAGCTGGAGGTTTAACCCTGTACCTGAATGAAAAAAGATTTGAAGTAGAAAAGGTTTGCACGAATATTGCACTTGGGATGCAAGAAAAGGCTCTCTTGGGAGAGAGAACAAGAAGGGATCAGTCCTAGGCTCTACAGAAACACGCAGCAGACAAGACTCAGACTGGCACTGACCTTTTCAGCTCTTCCAAAAGTGAGGACACAAGAGTTGAGATGGAGGTTCAGCAATTAAAAGACCATCCATTCCTACAAGATGAATCATATCACCAGATAACAAGAATTTTGGGAAGTAAAGTCCAAGCTTTACACTCCTTTCAAGGGAAAATATAACGGCTTAACAACCCTAACAAGTAAACAGTACAAGCATTATTCCAACCAAGCAATGTAACCAAGTGGAACAGAATTTGTCGACCTCCCTCACTGTGACTTACTCAAAAGAAAGAAGCATGGTAATTATATTAAATAACTGAAAAAAACCTAATGATGTTTTTATTCATACCTCAATAAGAATTAATTGAACTTTCTGTGAATTTAAGGAAGCTAAAGCACCAAGAAGAAAAAAATCATCACTGCATATATGGCAATCATATGTTATGACATCATTTCCACTGATAAATATAATCTTATCTTTATCATGCACATCCTGGTTACAAATTCTCACAATAATGAACACTTTCATTCTCCCTACACAGGTATTGACAAAATTTGTGAAGAAAAGAAAGCTCAATAACCAAATATATCTCCTCCTGCTCCCAGTGAGATATATTCTGGGGTTTCATAATGAACCTGTTCCTTAATGATTAGACTGTCACTTCTCCCAAAAGATCTGAGGTGCTTTTATTGAATTTAGTTCTCTAAGTTTGAAAAGGCAGTGCAAAATGACTTTCCGGCTCATCAAGTTGTTTTGATAACGGCCAAGGTATTGACTTGACTTGAAGAAAATAGCTTGTGTCTACCAGTGATGGAGAGACTGGTAGTAAGCAGGAGAGCTCTAGGAATGGAGGTATTGTCAGAATGGATATAAGTCTAGCCTCAGGTCCCATCTCTGGCAGTTCCTAACCTTGGATATGTCCTTCATTTTTCTCTAAAACTCCATCAGAGACAGACACAAAGTGAGCTGTCAAAAACAGAAATCTCACCCTACTGATTGAAATTGACTTAACACTTTGAATAAACACTGTTTTCCTAAGACTTACCTATCATTTTTGGTATTATCCATAAACACTCACTCTCCTCCAAATTTATGATAACTTTTTTGTTTGAGTTTTTTGGGGCTTTTTAATGGAAACAATAATTTTCTCCCAGTGCCACTACTATATCACTTCTTTTCCCAAGAAAACTGAAGCATTTCACCCAAAGCATTTTTTAATTCCTTTTTTGCATGAACTTTTATTATTTCATTTTGTGAACTGACACAAAAGGGAAACTATCACAAGTTCATTTACACATTTTTTATATTATTCCATCTTGGTTTAGGCTATATAGATTTTGTCTTCTGGTTTTCACTACTGGTTTCTGCCTTTTAATGCATCCGCAACTGTAGCAGGATTTTTTGACTGCCAAAGGATATTGCATCAAGACAACGTGTGTGTGATTCAGGACTTAGTCTGTGTGAAAACAAGTTATGAATGCATCTCCCAACTGCAGCATATGGTGTTACGTGAAAAGAAAAATCAACACAAATCAGCAATTACAGCAACACTTCAGAAAGCCTGTGAAAAGAGTGTGCACCTATATAGGGAAACCAAACAACTCGTAATCTGATGAGGTTCAAGTTACTTCCCAGAGTCAAACTGAAGGGTAATCACATAACACTGGCTCATTTCACAGTCAGAATGAGCAACAGACTATTTCCCTCCTGCATGATGAGAGTGTAGCATAGTACTTGCAGAAAGCTTTAAGATTCAATTTCAGGGGTGGATCAGTTGATAGTGAACCATGCTCTCATGAAGGAAACCTGAAACAGGAGCTGTCAAACATCAGAGCATTCGCAGCCTGTTGCAAGTGTTCAGCCAAGTCTGATTTAGCAGAAAGGTGTCTCTGTGTCACGCAAGAAGAGCTCAAAGTAACCATAAGTTACCGTAAGTTGGTAAACCAAATTGGGGGTTTTTTTTCCTAATTCTAGCTAGCAAACTCTCTCTTACACCATCTTCTTAAAGGACTTATTTCATTAATAGAATGTAAGGGGAGAGAAAAAGGGCTACAGTGCGTTCCAAACACTGCAAGATGGAAATAGCAAGAACAATGCTCTGTAAGACCAAGGTCCAATTAAAGACAGAGGGTAATGAGCAGGGGGAAAGCAAACACCAACTGGGGTTTGTGCCATATAGTAAAAAATCACCAAAGCAGAAATCTAGACACACTCCTGACATGTTAACAATGACCACTTACAAATGCTGCTGCCAATTAGTCTTCACATTTCACTGCATTTTGTTGTTTTCTGAGTTTTGTTTGGAGGGCTACAAAGAGCCGAAGAGTTAATGGATACTCTTCTCTTCCAAAATTCCAAGATTTATTATTTTTCTGTGTCTTAAACATCTGTAGACCTGTTCCACCAGCAAAAATGCATGAAATCTGATTTGAGAAATTAAGATTATAATGTGGTTTTCTTATCAATGTGAGCCTGAAAAATAAAGCAATAAATATTCAAAGAAAGAAAATGATATAATAGACCGCTGCTGAAAAATCAGTAACATTTTATTAGGACACTAACATGTTGAACATATCCACAGACTTATTAAACATATTTTACTGGCAACATCTCTGTGAAACTAAGAATTAGTCCCCTATTATTATTGGTATTGCACACTTCAGGAATTCATCCATAAGAAGCTAAGGCCCATATCTACACAACTGCTTTTAGCTACCTTAGTGTTACACACTGTCAAACGCCACTTCCAGATGTACCAAAATGATTCAGAGTCAGAGCCAAGTTCTCTCCTTTGCCTGTCAGAGCATAGACAAAATGCTGAATGTCAGCATTCATGTGCTTACTGACTGGAAAGTTTACACAGTGCTTGGGAACTGGAATTGTGAACCATCCTTGAGGCCTCTACACCAGCTTCATATAAGTCAAAGAAAATATCTAAAACATTGCTCCAAATTAATGACCTCCCCAGCTTTCCATCATCCTCACTGACATCAGTTGTTCAACAGTAATTTCTCTACCAGCCCATTAATGGATCAGCCGTTCCAAAAGAGAACGTGAAGAACTAGTGATCTCACTAAGCTGTCTCTCATAGAGTCAGAGAATGCTCCTTTCTCAGTCTACTATCCATTTCCAATAATTGCATTACACAGCCAGTATTTAGGAGAGACATCTGCATCTTTTTCTATGCCTCTGTTACATTAAACTTCTAGGGAAAGACATTGTTTCTGAACAATTACATACCTGAACTTGAAATTCTGTTTAAGCCATTTGGCCCTGTTCAAAAAGGACTAAAAGGCAGTAAAAATGTCACTTTATGTGTGTTGTTAAATAAACAAAGCTGTGCAAGCCACAGAATTTTTACATATAGAAAACACAACTTTTCTGTAAAACAAATAAATACCACTAACACTCAGACATTGGCTCAGACATTGACTCTGTCATTCTATCCAATGAAGATGAGAGAGCAGTTTATCTCTCATGTCTTCTCTTTCAACAGCTCTTTTGTCTCATCATCAGAGGAGTGTGTGGGTCAGCATCACTTGAGTTATCTGAATTACTCAAGTAATACTTGAGTTACTCTGAATATAGTATGTCCCA
Organism: Vireo altiloquus; assembly: GCA_013396875.1. NCBI lineage: Eukaryota > Metazoa > Chordata > Aves > Passeriformes > Vireonidae > Vireo > Vireo altiloquus. The sequence goes on from VZRF01004796.1 coordinate 73,203, forward strand.
TACTTTACAGGTAAGATGCAGTTTATTGTTGAGAAAATATGGTTTACAATGGAGTGTGAGTAAATAAATAACAAATGACAGTGATATTTCTAGCTTTAAACTGTAAATCCCAAAATGTCCAATGTTAACAAACTTTGCATTTCCTCACCAGTACATACCATCCCACAAATGACACTAAAGAACAGGCAGCAAAGTCATCTCTAGACTCAGTATAGAAGAGCTGCGTGAATCTATACAAAATTTCCACCCCACTCCTCATGGTCCCAGTAAAGCTCACATGTGGTCAATGCATAAACCTTGGAAGGATATGATCAGATTTCAATGATACAAGAGAATTTCAAGATTACTCCTGATCCAAACTGTCTTGTAAAAATGAAGTTAAGCGTACAAAACCATATTTCAAGCAACTTGCTTGAAAGCAAAAATGCACTGTATCGAAAATCACTCAACATCTAATCCAGCAAAATTAAACTGACATCTTCTTTTTCCGTCTGGGTTTTCAAGTGATTAAGAATTAACATGAGACAAAGCTGATTAGCCCTTAAAAAGTCATGCAAACAAAGAAATCTACTTTGCCTTGTCTCACTCTTAATGCAACAATTGCAGAGGTTGATAGCACAAGTGTATCAATGCCTGAAAATCTTCCAGAATGGTATCTGTAAAATATCAGAAGTTTTTAACATTTTCAGTTTGATTTAGAATTTGAATTTTAACATAGTAAGTAAAGTTGTTTGGTCTCTTCAGTCTTCTGTAGATTCTCTACTAAGTATACACCAATAAAACCAAGAGCACAGATAGCTGGAAGGTTTGGGACTTTGTCTAAAATAACTTCATCAAAAAAAATTAAGGAGTTTTAGTTCTTCTAACCAAGAAAGTCATAATAAATTAATATATGTAATTAGAACCAACCTCAGTGAGATTACATTAAAATCTCATTTTGTTCTGTTAAAAAATTCAATAAAACTATGCCAATTAAATTAGGTAATCAATAAGAACAAAGAACAATGTGATGTTTCATCTACTTTGCTCAGCCATTAGAAGTCATTTTTAACAGCTTGTTGACAATGTTTCTCCCTTGACAGTGCTGCAGGTAGTATCAGATGTCAGCTCCCAAGTCTACTTCGACAAATCTTCCTTGCATTGTCATTTAGCAAATCTGCCCCGGCAGGCAACTGAGTTCTCCTAGGAAGCCCAGTACTTCAGCAGTGTGCGGCATAACAGTTTATAGGGCGGAAAAGCAAAAACAAAGGGAAGACTGAATTTCAAGTTAAACTGATACAGAGTGTGAGACTATAAAAATGTAATTAGAAAGACACTTACAACCTGTTGCAGAGGTTACACAGTCTCAGCTGTGGATGAGGGAGCTCAAGAGAACTAATGGTTTGTGTAAGTATGCATTATTTCATTGTCTGCAAGCCTGAAGGGTGATTCACTTTTGCTTTCTAATACACTTTAATTTTAATGCCTGCTGGTATTGTTTTCCCATATTGATCTTCAGCAAAAATAGATTTGGCCATCTACTAGATGGAAAGAAGGAAAAATGTACTAGCAAATTTCCAGCAGTTCCCACTCAACACATGGCACCATTCAGTACAGACTGAGAGGAACTAGTGTAAAACATTACCACTTTCTGTATTACTTGTGTTTGAATTGCAAACTGTTGCTACAGACGTCTCTCTCTTCTACATGTCTTGCTTTTACACATCTCAGTTTCTTTCCTATGCCATCAGAAACATCTTTTCTTCAAGTCTGGCCTCAAACATAGAATCGAGATACTAATTAGGGGACTGATACAAAATGACAGAACTGATCAAGCTGCCACATTAACAGAAAACTGTCACTGATGGAATAATCAGCTCTAATACCAGAAGAAAGAAAAAATAGAATTTTGACTTCTACATACAGAAAAAGAATTGTTTTTGTCTCAAAACAAGCAGCATTTTGGTGCATTCCTTCACATTTTCTATGAAAGAAAGATTATTCTTTCAATTATTTGATCTTTCTGCAAGGAAACACAGCAAATGACTAGTGGGATGCATCTCCCTGTACTGTTTTGACTCCAGTAAGACTCACTCTCAGAGACTGAAATATTAAAGTTCATGGCTTAAACATTTTTACGAAGGATTTTTGCCTATTTTAGCAAAACTGTATAACAAAAGCTTCATGGAAGACCATCACAGCCTGAATGAGCCTCCTGAACGAGGCCCTGGACCGCAAGTTGATGGAGGTAAGAGAAAGTGACTCAGGTCTGGGCTGGGGAAGAATACATTCACAGGAGGATTAAGCCTCACACCTTCAGGGTGGAGACCACAGGCCCAGGCTTACTGGCTGTCAGGCTCACACAGACCCCTACACCAAAGCAGGGAGGAGGAGAGGTTTTGGGTGTGTTGGGGAAAAGCCTCTGGCCAGAGGCAGTGAACTCCCATTCTCCACTCTGCAGCCCAGCTGCATGGCCTCCCACCCCAGGAAAGCTACCTCTACAAGACATCCATGTGAAAGACAGCAAGAGGGAGTGTCATGGCCCATCAAAGGCACTTCCCTGACGCCCCAAAGGGGTCCCCAGACCCTGCACCATAGCACTGCATGTACTGCAGCACTGCAAAATGATGCAGCAGATCCAGAGTCTTGCGAGGACAGTGTCAAACCTAGCCCTCTGCAGGGGAGGAACCTGGGCGTTCCCACCTGCCCAAACGTTTATTAATCCACTGGATTCTATACTTTTTGGCATAGGGGACTCTCGCCACCAAGAAGACCAGATGGAGGGGAGCAACAAGACATCTCTGGGACCCTCAGAAAGGTGACATGTTTCTACCTAACCCTTGTCATTCTCTCTATACCCACACACACACACCCCTCTTTTTTCTTTTTCTTTTTCTTTTTCTTTTTTTTCTTTTTCTTTCCTTCCTTCTTTTCTTTTTCTTTTCTTTCTCTTTCTTTCTCTTTTCTTTTCTTTTCTTTTCTTTTCTCTTTTCTTTTCTTTTTCTTCTTTCTTTCTCTTTGTCCCTTTTACTATTAAATAAAATGCATCATTTTTTTTGGCATCAACATCTAACCTCGTTTGATTTTAATCAAGTTTTGGGATATATTTCTAACCTTTCTGGGTTCAATCCATTTTATTCACAGAGACTTAGATTTCTCTGCTTTTCTGTGCTTAAATTGGTTCATAACACTCACTTAAGTGTGCTGGACAGATTTTAAAATGAGGCTCTACAGTCTCTATAAGCTGAAGGGCTTTTATGCTTTCACATGACATTCTACAGTGCCAAAAACCTTCCACTCCCTGTGCTTTCAGGTTCCCATTTTGTACCACTCCACCACAGAAAGCCAGCAGATTGATCTGGCACAATTTGCCACTCTTAGTAAAGCCCTGCAGATTGCCTTAGATCGTCTAGTTAATTTCTAAATGTCAAAGTGGGGTGTTTCGACATGGTTACAATGGCCTTTATTTAATATTAAATGCCACTTACTCTTTTGAAGAGGTAAAATTGAGATTATAAACATGAAATTATTTTTATGTACTCAAACCACTACTGAAAATTTTGCCCTTTTTTATCTTATAAGCAATGAAGAGGAATGTGAAAAATTGAAGTCCTTCACCAAACTGTTTCTCCCCAGATACAGGACTTTTTCTATGAGCTGAATATGGAGTGGAAAGGAGACAGTTCCTGTGTTGTCTGTATAATCTTCACTTTTAAATGCAAAATAGCCTTTGGGACAAGGCAGCTGTCACTTTTCAGATACAGAAAAATACAGACTGACTCACTACAATCCCTATCTCCCACTGTAACTCCTGGGTGATTTGCACTTGTTTGGTTCTTTGGGGGTTTAGAGGGTTTTTTTGCTTCTCTTAATCTGAAATTCACTCATTTGAACCAAGAACTATAGGGTACAAGAAAATTAATGTTTCTGAACTATATTTTAAAATTTAATGGTGCTTTAATTCTTGCTTCAAAGTATGAGGTACGCTACAGGGTTCTTAAATCCAAAACTTCAGAAGCTACCACCTTCTTTATCCACCCAAGAGAACAGAAATCTTCAGGAAAGCAAGAGAAACAGGACCTGTCTCACAAACATGTATTGCTACAACTTTTACAATGCAGTATTTAACAGAGACATAAGCCATTCCTCTTCCATGTATCATTCTTGTGCACATGCTACATATTATTAATGCAGGACCTCTGGGACAGTCCCATAAATCTGTATGGAGCTGGGGGTCGGGGTGGGGAGGGGTGTTTGGGTTTTGTGGGATTTGGAAGGGGGGTTATAAGCATTCTGTGATTCGACATGTCATTGTTGCTCCTTTGGATCTTAACACACACAATATATTTTAACAATCTGCATGATAGAGCCTCTGCTGCAGCATTTGTCATTTAGAACATTAATACAGCAGCTGTTTTAAATTTTAAAAAATTAATAAAAGGTCTTTGTCTACACTAAGGACCAGAGAGGAAAAAAACATTCTTTTTTTCCCAATAAAAAGACTGGAAGAAGCAAGAAAAGAAATTTGAAACAAGCAGAGATGATCTCTGGAATTCTTAAAACATGTATCAAAGAAGCCTCTCAGTTTGGAGCCATCTCTTAGAAAACAGAGTAAAGTTGATCCTATTTGCAAATATAAAATAAGCAGATCTTGTGGGCATTTTGCATTTGTTTTGGCTCCAAATGAAAGGCATTGAAAGGTATGATTCATTTGCTAGGCTTCAACCCTCAACGTATTTTTGCAACTCTTTTACATAGGAGTTTAACAGTCCAACTTTAGATAACTCTTTAACCCTTTTAGTAAAAACTACTTGTGAACTATTACTGAGAATGTTTCCAGGAGTAAATCAGTGTATGGGGTACATGGCTTCCTTGTAATCTTACCTTCCTAGACTTCTACTTATTTTTTCTGTCCTTGTTCAACTGTACATCGTCATAAACCTTAAAAAAAAAAGCCCTCCTGGCTTATTTACAGAACTGCCATTAAAAGAGGTCCCATGTGGACTGAGCATGATTAGAAAGTTTTTCAAGGCTGTTCATGGAACAGATTCTGGGTACTGAAGAAGTGCTACTGCTTGTGGTTCCTACATTAGGTATATTTGTTACCAAATCAGCAGAACTAATACGCCACATCTCGAGTAGATTTATGCCTAATTGTTTCATGATGTTTTAACTGATTTATACAAAATATGCAAAATGAAATCATCCTCCTCTAAACATCAAGCTTTCAGTACTTTCTCTTACAATATTCTTCTGAACAAAATGTCTTCAAAAATATCTTCTGGATAAAGACTTCAGTGGGTGAGCAACTGGCTCATAGTTGGACACAAAGGGTTGTAGTGAATGGGGGGCACATCAGACTGGGTACCTGCTACTAGGAGATTCCATCTTAGAACCTGTGCTCTTCAACAACTTCATAAACAACCTGGACACAGCGTTGTGGCAGGCTGGTGGTGGGTGCTGGAACCTTCCAGAAGTGCTTCCACATGAAGCCGCTCGGTGGCACACAAACACACACACACCAGATAGCTGATGAACAGTCAACAGCAAAGAGATGCAGGAAGGGTCCTCGTATGGGCTTCCACAGAGGTGTTTATTGCAGCCACGCACGTGAAGGGACCCAAGGACTAGGACCAAGACCAAGAGAGGGTCTAGGTATATATGCAGGGTCGGTGGGGGCGGAGATAGAGCATCAGGGACCAATCATCTGAGAGTACAGGGGCAGTACACAGGCAGGGCTAGGGTATGGGAGCCAATAGGGAAATAGGGAGTGGCTGAGGGACACAGGCCAATGGGGAAGCAGGGATGGGAGAACATTCTAGGGCCGGGACATATATGGGAGAAAGGGGAAGGGAGGTCAACAGGCCAACTGGGAAAGCAGAATTGGGGTACATTAACATATTGAAACAAAGGTCCTTGGGAGAGGCCTCTTTCTGTCACCCTAACCCAGGGAGTGCCTCTTAGGGTCCTTCCCTCCATAGGACCCTCATGGTCCCTCGGTTAATAGGCCCACTGGCCTCCACAACACAGGAGTGAGAGGGATACTGAGCAAGTTCACAGATAATACAAAACTGGGAGGAGCTATTGACTCCCTCCAAGGAAGGAAGGCCCTGCAGAGAGACCTTGATAAATTAGAGAATTGGGCAATCACAAACCATCTGAAGTTCAGCAAAGGGAAGTGCTGGATTCTGCACCTGGGATGGGGCAATCCTGGATGTATGGACAGACTGGAGAATGAGATGCTGGAAAGCAGTGCCGTGGAAAGGGACCTGGGGGTCCTGGTTGATGGCAAGTTGAACACGAGCCAGCAGTGCCCTGGCAGCCAGGAGGGCCAACCCTGTCCTGGGGGGCATCAGGCACAGCATCGCCAGCCGGGCAAGGGAGGGGATTGTCCCACTCTGCTGTGCTGTGACCTTATCTTGAATACTGGTGGGCAGTTTTGGGCACCACAAAATAAGAAGAAATTAAGCCCTTGGATAGTGTCCAAAGGAGGGCCATGAGGATGGTGAAGGACCTTGAAGGGAAGCTGTATGAGGAGCAGCTGAGGTCACTTGGTCTGTTCAACCTGGAGAAGAGACTGAGGTGACCTCATTGCAGTTACTTCCATATAAGGGGAAGAGGAGGAGCAGACATTGATTTCTTTCTTCTCTATGGTGACCAGTGACAGGGCCCAAGGGAATGGCCTGAAGTTGTTCCAGGGGATGTTTAGGTTGGGTATAGGAAAAGATTCTTCACCCAGCAGGTGGTTGGGCACTGGAAGAGGCTCCCCAGGGAAGTGGTCACAGCACCAAGCCTGACAGAGTTCAAGAAGCATTTGCACAACGCTCTCAGGAACATGGTGTGACTTGGGGTGTCCTGTGCATGGCCTGGAGTTGGACTTAATGATCCTTGTGGGTCACTTCCAACTCAGCATATTTTGTGATTCAGTGATTCTGTGATCCATAAATGATATCAAAGCTACTGTTAAGAGTGCCATAACTGCAGGAAAATTTCCCATCTGATTTCACATCAGAGGAGGACAACACTCAGCCAGGGAGCAAATTCTGGTGCCTGGTAAGGGAGGAACTCTGACGGTGATGTTTTCAATAGCTGAGCTCTTCCTAAGTCACTGACGTGTGAAGTTTCTGTCAGCTAATAAGGACTGAGCTCACCCAGCAGTTTTTCTCTATAGGGATACTACTAGTACCTCTTTTATTCTTACAGTGTTTGTGTTAACACATTAATCATTCTTCAGCCAAAAAGGGAACCAATGACCATACAGCCAGGAACATGGAAAATTCTTTCCATATCTAAATTTCTTTTTCTGCTTTCAGTTTTACTGTTCTTTGTTAAACTGAAATGCCACTCAATGTGTGGTATTTCAAAAAATGCCAAGTTTTACACACATAAAAAGGATGGATTTTTTTTGCTTTTTGAAATTATTAGTAAATTCCCTTTGAAAATTATTAAAGCAACTTTTAACTATCTGATGTATTAAAATTACTCAGTAATGGTATAGAAAAGGTTACCTCATTTTTTCAAGTCTTCAGATGATGAGAACTTGAACTGAGCTAACTGAGGTTAGCTCAGCTATTTAGAGCAGGGTTGGTAACACCAAGGTAGTGGCTTCAATCCCTGTATGGGCCATTCACTAAAGAGTTAGACTAGATCCTTGTGGGTCCCTTCCAGCTCAGAGTATTCTGTGATCTAGGCCAACTATACATTCACTCTTGATTTAAAGAAAAGCATATAAGCAAAACAATTATGTGGCACTGTTAATCTGTTCGTTTGGTTATTTCAACTGGATTAGCTTTTGATACCAAATGATAACCAAGCTGTATTTCATGCCTGACAGAAAAAAAATAAAAAATTTGTATCTTGATGATATTTTGAAGGTTTGGAATATTGCCTAGAAATACTATATTAAGTAGCTATGGGACAAGTGAAAAGATTAAGGAGACTAGAATTAAAAGAAAATGTAACTAAGCAATTTAGAACTACTTTCTGACCTGACTGAAGAAAAAAAGAAACTAAATGAGATGGAGATGAACTAAGTCTGTGATTTTCAGATTTAAGACTCTGGAAACAATTGCACAAATCCAAAATTCTCTGAATAAAGTACTATTGACAGTAGACTTGAACATGTAGAGTCTCACACACAGAAAGGCAGGAAAAAATCTATTAATGCACTTCAGCATTTTTAGATAACATGCTTTTCAGCATAGGTAGACAGATTGCTCAGATAGTAATGTTTTTTTAATTTGAAAAGTTTTTACTTAGTCTATTCTTCCACCTGACCACACTCAAAAGATAATTTCAGTAGATTATCATGCATTTCTGATTTCCTCTTTACCTATTATTTTCTTTCTTCCCAGGAAATACCCACTCTCATGAAGATATGCCAGCATAAAAACCTGAGATAGATTTAAGAAACAACTCCAAATCATGCATTCTAAGGTAAGAAGAAACTTGTGCAATTATTCATTTTAACTTGCATAAAACAAAAGGCAAGCTGCCCTAAATTACTATCCATTTTAAGTCCAGCTTTAAATGTGTTTGAATTCAATATCAGAAAAAAATACAATTACTAAAGAAATATTTTGATTTTGGAATTTTCATTGGCAAAGAATGCATAGTAGTTCATGGCAAGTAATTGTAATGAAAACTACATTTAGTTTAGTCTCATTTTTTCTGATTTCAAATTCTAGCCACATGATTTTCTCTAATTTTCATTGCTAAACTACAAAGTCTTCCGCTACATCATATCTCATATGAAGATTTGAAAACACTGAATTTGTGATTTCTTTACATCCTGGACAATAAAAAAAATTGTTTCCAATTCTTTAATCCATGTCCTAACTCTTTGAACCACGAGTATTTTTTTAATGAGGTTTAAACATCATACTGTAATATGAGCTAAGAGATGCTGCATCCAACACAGACATCATACTTCAACTCAGAACTGCTCTTTTCATCATTTTAGAAACAATTATTTCTTATAAGCAATTCATTTCACTAAGGTTTTCTCATATCTAAAATGATGTCTTTTGTTCTGTATTTACTGATTTCAAATATTTCACCTAAAGAAAATGTGTTTTGGTAGAAGAGAATGTATGTACAGCTAGGCATGAGACCTAGGATGCATCTAGTTGTCATCTTTTAATCAAAAGAAGAATACATTTTCTGTGTCAAATATAAGATATTTTTGTGGACTTGCCAAATTCAGAAGTTATTCTCCAACTCTTCAGATGCCAAAGCCTCTCTTAACAACCTATTTTATCCCTCCCATCTCTCATTTGTCTTCTCCTTTTCTTCAAGCACTTTTTAAAAGAGCTTGTCAAGTCTGCTTTATAGCTTAGAGGGGGAACAAAGGGCAAGAAACATCATTAAGTATCAGTTTTCTAGTTTTAACAGCCTGGGTGCAGGGATATTAGGATCCAGAACTCAAAACCATGATCGAACCTAACAGTTATGACTTCCCCTTTTAATTTTTTTAATGGGGTCTAAAATATATACATGTTTGAATGGGATTGGGGGGGTGAAAGTTAATCCTGGTTTCCATGTCACTCTACAAATCAAAAGCAAGCAATTCGTTACAGATAGTTTTGAAGGCAAAAGTACTACAGTGCTATTCCTGATGGATTTAGAAATTATGGTCTGTGCAACTTCACAGGCATTAAGCATGAAAATAAAACCATTAGATCTTCTCAACAAATGGAGTCACTATTGAAGGATATATTTTTTTCCTGCTCACAGTTGGGTTTTTATTTTTCCAAATTGGAAACACACCACATAGAGGAAGTAATAACATTGCAGTAAAGTATTCAAAGCCAAATTTTTATTCACATTGATTATCTTTTACATTTTGAAGTATTGCCTTTGTACATCCATCTGTAAATGTTTATCAGATAGGCATTGAAACCCTTTACTTCATTAAACCATTCTGTGGGAACACTACCACACTTTTATTATATCTTTGAGCAAAGTGGAAAAGAAATATGACATGTATGGTTTTTCATTCACCTTCCAAATTCAAAATCTATAGTCCTTTTTCTAATCCCCACAACTCAGAAAAATACATATATTTTTAGTTTCAATTTTACCACTATAATATGAAGTTCCCATGAAAAATGCTTCTTCCAATCAGAATTTGAATGGTTTCAGGAGTATTTGACTCTGATTTTCTTCATTTTGATCCTATTAAAATTATTTGCATATCCTCAGATAAAAAAGAAACCACCATTTTTAGATGGCAGTAGACAACAGGCTGCAATTAAAAAAAAAGTGGGATCTTTCCAATCGCAAAGTTAATTTGTTTATGCATCAAATTAGTGTCCATCAACACACCTCATGCCAAACTAATAAATTTTGATGGGGGAGCAAGTAGGATGAGATACCCGATTAACTCTTTCTTTAAGGAGAAAGGTCTTCTCTTCAGGCATTCATTCCAGTGCACACCTTTATTATTTGACCATTAATAGTTTTTTACATTATTTGGAGTGTGATCCAGGTAAATTTTGTTCTCAGTAAAATTTTGTAAACTAACCCTTTTATCATCACGACAAAGATCCTTTAGCATGCACATCACTTTCTGTTGTTCGTGCTCTACTTTAACAGCTAAGTGAAAGAAAGCTACTTACAGATTTGGGCACAAAAGAAGGGATACCAAACTTATTTCATCAAATAGTATAAATCCCAGTAAGAAAAGACTTCCTAAAGATAGGGGAAGTTGTACCCTTTTTTGTCAAGTAATTTATTGAGTTTGCATTGCAGAGAACCTTATGCAGACATTTCTGCAATTGATCATTAAGTCAAATATAAGTGAAGAAAAGGTGGATTTTTAATATACCAGCTGAAAAGCTACAGGTAGTAGTTTTTAAGCTGCCAGTCTATTTCTCGTACATCTGCTGCAGAAGTTCATGTGTTCCCTCCCTTGTTTGCAAAATACTAAAATTCAATGTTCCCATGCAGAAATTGGTCCCTACCTTTTTAACTGCTCCCTGCTATACATTAGGCTTCATTTTTCAGGGTGTAAAGTGCTCACAGCTGCCATGAATTTCATAGTTATTGCAAACATGACTATTACACCCAACAGATTTTATCTAGCTGGTGGAGACGCCCACAAGGATTCTGCAACAAATGCCAGCTGTCTTTCTTCAAAAATATACATCACAAGTTATTGCAAAGCAGTAATGGGAAACTGAGGGCAAGTACAAGTCTAGATAAAAAACAATTAAGCAATGCAACAGATCAATTAAATAAGAAACTATTAATGGTCACTGTAGTCTCTTAGGAATAAATTCATTTAAATTAGCACATATAAATGGCTTGACACATTGACTGTCTTATGAGCATTGGCTGCAGATATTATATTACTCAGATTTATTTCAATCACCAAGTCATTATATACTGAATCATATCTAAGCAAGAAAGAACTTAAATATGCTTCTCAATTTGCATGATCTGTTTCACAGAAAAATGCCACACCATGCCAAGTATTTATTTATGAAATTAATAGCAGTCTATAGAAGCTACTGATAATAGAATAATAATTTTTGATAATGCTGCTCTAAAACAGAAAAGAAGGATGAGGTGGCAAAGCAAAAGAAAAGTAGATTCCTTAAATAAAATAATAGTTCAATTGTTGTAATTTAAATGTAAGACAACCCCCACAAAGGGCTCTCTTCTGGAAAAAATGGACCAACAATTAGCTTAGCCACTGCTGCAACTTGCAGAAACAGGCAATGAATACTTCATAGACCATACACAGAAAATATCTAAAGGCTTGAAAGAAATTGTATGCAGACATTATCATATGTAATGAAACTCCTGTCACCATGTTGATACATTAATGATTTCTCTCTGAAAATGCTACTTCCATTGTTTACAAGATTTTCTGACATAGTTTAAGATGTAAGATTTATTTCCTAATAATTTTTAAAGAAATTATTATTAAAAGCATTAATATATATACACATGCCTACATAGAAGTCTGAAACTGGATTTCCTATTATGAATTAGATTTTACATGACTGTAAGTGTAACTACAAGAAATGAACACTTACAAATCAGTTTAACTTCCCTGCATTGCAATCACCTAAGATCTCCAATCATTGCGCATTGGCAGGTAACATATGAAAGTGAAGTTGTATGGGCAGTATGTTGGATTTTTTTAAAAAATATTCATTAAGTATTTGCTCTGATTTTTTTAATGGGTAGAAGCATTGTAGAGTTGTCAAAACAGTGATCATTGAAGAAACATTAAATAAGGACCATTATGTTTGTATTTTTTGTTAGCACCATTTTCTGTTCCATGTTTCTTTTTGCCTATTTTTTACCATCCACCGCTTACATGATAAAATGATTACTTTCTGTCATCATCAGAAAAAGTTCATAATCATTCAGAATCTGTTTGTCTATGCAATTTTGTTAACTACATAACTCTGCTGAAGGACTTAAGGTCCTTAAATTTTTTCTAAAAGTGCTCATATTTTAATGCCCAAACTTTAATAAAGCACAACTGCACCTTATTTTCTCTCTGTCCATTTTTTTAAAAACAAAATTTTAAAAAATTTAAGAAATTAACATTTTCTTGCTGGAAAGTATGTTTTTATTAATTTTTCCTGCCATAGGTATGAATCTATGTGGGTCTTACCTGAAAGACAGATGTTACTCACCCTGGGAATAATTCACCCACTCATTTTACCAATATAATATTGTAGGAGTGGGCACAAGAGCATAATGAACAATGTAGTGGAAAAGTGCTGACGTACTAGCATGGCAATGAAACTAACAGGCAGAATTCTTTCTACACCAGGAACTGGTGCAGAAACCCAGATGTCCAAGAAACCAATGTACCAACGTGTAAAATTAAACATTAAGTATTTTTATATGTAGCTACCAAGTTGTGTTTGGAACCTTATTATATAGATACCCTTGAAAAATAATAAGCTTGTTACTTTTGCATTTCTGTGGCTCTCTGAGGGGTGCACAAGTAACTGAGAACAGAGGAAGGACAAAAGGGGAAAAAATCTATTTCAGTTACACATGTATAATTGCATTTAGTGAACTGAATTCTGCCAAGTCAATGGAACAGCATGTGACATAAACCAGTTTAAAATTAGGCCATGAGAATCTATCCAAGTTACAATATTTCCAAAATATGAATACATATTAAGTGTCTCTATTGCACATAACATCATATTAGCTCCATAATGCTTTGGTTCTGCTTCATGAATGAAAAATGCTTTAAAACTCAACCAAGTAGCAACACTAAATAGGAACAGCAACTCAAGAGACAGCCAACTGAACAGATTAAATATACTTTTTAATAACTGTAAAGCTGCACAGTGAAATAAAAATCCTACAAATAAAATAACTGCAAAAGTCCACACTTTATGTGCCCGGTGGCTTTTCAAAGGCTTATGGTGAGCAGAAATTTAATAACTCTGGTGATACTATCATGTTACAGCACTAATAAGATACGGAACATTTGGAGATGTGTTAGAGCAGACAGCTATAACCAGAGTTGTTTGGAAATACTATCTCCAGATTAAATTAGTTCTATGAACAAGGACACATGGACTGAAATTCATTTTGTTATTGTTTTCCTTTCTCATCTTAATTCATTTAGTTACTGTAAACTTCTACTAATGAGGTATCGGCTGGCTGTATTTACAGTAGTTTGATGTCTCCACATCTTGCTGGACCTATGTGAATATCCTGTAAGCTTACTACTATGAGAGAAGATGATTGTTAACATGCACTCAAGGCTGAAGGTGTATTATGACCATAGCTGAAAGGTACAGGAGCAATAGAAGGCATCCCAGAATAGAAAGGTAGGAGCAAACCTGTACACGATAGCAGTATATCACACACTTGAAAAGAAAAGACACATACTGAACCAAGCTTTAACACTAACAGCTTCTAGAACTTCTAAATGTGCACTCAGGGCCTCTGAGCCATTGGGTTAGTGCATAAACTACAACAGCTTTTTCTGAAACTATATAAAACCTGAATTTTTACTTTTGGAAGTAGTCAACACTTGCTTGATAACATCTGTCAGGATATGTCTGGTCCAAACATCTTGGAATGTAGAATTGAGCTACCCCAATTTGCTTGAAATAGGGTCCTTTGGCAATGGAAGCATATTGTCAAAGCAATACATATTTAATGAAGTTCCAATATACAGCTGGACAAGGGAATACCCAGGGTGAGTTATTATAAAATATGATACAAAACCAGAGCAGAAGAAAGGGTGAGAAAAAAATATATTAAGAGAGACTGAAAATGTATGCAACAGATTTATGCAGATCAAGGCATTCCTTCTTTACTACATCAGTGGCCTGGCATGTGATGTGAGCAGCATAATAATAATTTTATATATATGGTAAATATCTACCATCTGTGTTCTAAGGCACAAACTGTAAAATGCAGCATAAAACAATTAAAATCAACAGAGACAAAGTTCAGGGTACAGAAAGCTTTTGATCTACAAAATCTGAAGATGTTATATTTGAGTGACTGAAGACCAAAAATATGAGTTGAGAGCAAGTACAACTCAGTCTTTAAAAGAAAGTACAGCTCAATCCATGTGCCAAAGGGTTATTTGGCATGATTGTCATATTCCTAGTGAGACAGAGAAAGAAAAAGAAAAATTTATTTTAAGACTTTAATTAGGTCACAAGCTAACAAAATTCAATAGCTCTTTCTAATGGATTTCAATAGGTCTTTCCAAGTTCAAGTTAAGAAATTCATAAAAATTTACACTGCATTGATACTAAAGCACAGATTTTTTCCAGAGTTTTAGGCTAGTGGACAGAAGCATACATATTTCACTTTTTTAGCAAAGTATCCCCAAAGTATACCTGTTCTGCGAAGTCTCAGGCCTTTCATTCTTCGGGCAGCACAAGTAGTATACTTGTAAGGACAAAACAGTAAACCATTTATGTTGTTGTTTAATGGTTTAATGTAGTCTTCCTCTTGAAGTCTTTTCAGCTGCATACCTCTTCAGTGAATCATGAGCATTACAGCTTCTTTCAACTACAGCTAGTGCTGACCTCATTCTCCCTTCAAAGTCTTCTTCTTGCTGCTTCTGCTGTTGCTACTGCCTATTTATTTTTCACGTTTCAAACTCCCTCATTGCTACTCCAACTCTACTCTACATTCCACCTCCAACAAAGTAGACAGAACAGTTTTTCCTTCATTTTAGGACTGTTCCTCAGAATCCTCTTTACCAGATTTTAAGATTTTTTTTTACTAATGTACTGTGTTTACTAGTGTACACTGCTAGTGTAATTTTACTATTCCAGTGTATTGAGTTTCTGTGGTAAGGTGTTGGCAGGGTTGCTTCAGGTGTGGCCTCTGTGAGAAAAGACCAGGGATTGTCCTCATGTTGAAGAGAGACAGTTCCAAAATAGACCCACTGCTGGACAAAGCTGAGTTGATCAATGAAGCTGGTAATGCCTTTGTGATAATGTATTTAAGAAAGGGGAAAGAAAAGCTGTGAGAGATAGGAGTGAGAAAAAAAAAACTGTGAGAGCAACAACTCTGCAGACACCAAGGCCAGTGATGAAAGAGGGGCAGGAGGTGCTCCAGGCACCAGAGCTGAGATTCCCCTCCAGCCCATGATGCAGACCATGCTGAGTGAGGCTGTCTCTGAAGAATGTGGATAGGTATATGCTCCACCCCTTTGGAGCAGATACTCACATTACAGGCCCTGGAGGACCATATGCTGGAGCAAGTGGATATTCCCTGGATACAGCTGCAGCCCATGGAAAGGGGAAGGCATGAGGAGGAAGAAGCAGCATAAAAACCTATTAGTGTCTGACCTCAAAGCCCATTTCCCATTTTCCTGTGCTGCTGAGGGAAAGGCTGTAGGAGGTAGGTGCGTCAAGAACAGACGGAAGTAAAACCTGGGACAGAGGGTGTGAGTGGAAAGTGTTTTTAATTTTGACTTTGTTTCACACCATTCTACTCTACTTTTAATTGGCAGAAGGTTAACTTTCTCCACACTGAATCTGTTTTGCCTGTGATGGTAACTGGCACGTGATCTCCCTGGTTTTCTCTCAGTCCACAAATTTATCTTATTATAGTATTTTCTCCCCCTGTACTGTTGAGGAGGAGCAGTTAGAAAACAGCAGGGTGGACATCTGGCAGCCCGCCGAGATGAACCCACCACATCCACATCATGTTCAGATGCAGGAACCCCACAGATGCTCATCTGACTCGCTGTACTTCTAGGTATTCATTAAAGGAGTAAGCTCCTGCCATTAACCAGAACTGTGATACTGAACAAATGTTCTTCAAACATATGTAAATGTAGCCCTTACAGAAAAGCAAAGCTTCTGGAGACATAAAGTACACAGCAATATTCTTAATTATATTCATCCTTATTAAGGACTATTGACAACAGGTATTTTTTATTGTTTCCAGACCTATAAAGAATTGTATAGAATTATAAGGTATCATCACATTATAACCAGATTAATGTTTAGATACATCTAGGCACAAGCAGAAAATAAAGAGCACCCCAGGCAAAGCAAATCATTGGAGGTTATCACAAAAAAAATTTCACTGTAACAATAAAAAAAAGTTCATCCAACTTAACCAAAGGAAATGTCTTTGTCATGTCTGTCCAAAATCAGTTAGTATAAGTACCTCATGTATTTAAGCATTATTACAGCAATCAAGCCTTTGGTGAGAGTATATAATAGGATGCCAATTAATAATGAGGATTTCTTCAGAAGGGTTACTTAATCACACATTCAGTGTGAAGAAAGATTCTGTTGAAAAGAAATCATACATTTCACCAAACTAATCCTGTATTTTATGTGAAAATAAGAGTTAAATTAAGGCCCCATATGGTAGGCTTACTGAAAATAATTTTATCTTTAAGAAAGGTACTTTGCTGTTTTGTTTACGTAACAGATCTTTCTATATGAATTTGTTAATAAATTGCTTTTCAGATTAGCTGCTAGAGAGCTTTATACATGTATTGTCTCTAAAATGTAACTGATTTGTTTATCCTTATGAGATCAGATTTCTATGTCAGTAGTTTAGAATTCCTGTAAAGTCATCCCCTCCGTGAAATTTACAGCTACAAAAATGTGTCTTCTTTATTTTCAGAATATGAATTTTAACAGATGTTTTATCTTCAATGTCATTTTGCCAGTTTTAATTTCCAGTTAAACTGCATCTTCTTTCAGGAAAGAGGCACACTTAGATATGTTATATCTCCTTGAATAACTCACAGTGCATTGAGTAACTTTTATGTCAGCTGAGTTCTCTCTGAGCTAAATGTCATTATCTTCAGTTAACTCTAAGAAAATTAATACCAGAACTTCTAAATTCATTGTTTCCAGAATGAAATTATTAGACTAAAGAGAAAAATCCAAGTAATCAAACTATTCCTAGTTTATTTTGGTTTTTCAACACACTGCAGTCCAATGTTATACACGACATGGTCATCCATTATCTAGAAATATCTATTTTAATTTGGTCCCGTAAGATGGGATAAAATTGAGTTCCAGGTACAGAATAATCAGTAATACAGCTTGAAATCAAATTGTTAATTTGAAACAGTTGTCTCATATCTTTGTGAGTAGCAACTTCCACCAACAATGTAGCATTGCTATATATGAAGAGTGAATGAATAAATCACTGGGAAAGTCTCGAAGTAGATACTAATTGCTGCCAAGACTATTTGAATAAAATACTGTTACAACAATGCCAGGTATAGGAAATAGCAAGGAAATACTGAACCTCTCTTTGTTATTATCACTAAAGGACCAATGCTGATTACATCAGCATAGACATGGTGAGGCTAAGATATCACTGTGACTCCAGTACCCTGCACAGAGGACTAGCATGCATGCAATAAGTCGGATGAATATTGACTCTAATCTACACCTCTACAGGACTTTCTTTGGGGTCCCACAGTTTTACCACCAAAAGAACAGAACAGTCCAGGAATCACACCACATGCCTGAGAGCATTATTCAAAATACTTCTTGAACTTTCTCAGGCTTAGTGCTGTGACCTCTTCCCTCAGGAAGCTCTTCCGATGCCCAGCTACCCTCTGGATGAAGAACCTTTCCCTGATATCTACCCTAAACCTCCCCTCATCCAGCTGCACGCCATTTCCTCAGTCCTGTCACTGGTCATGAGAGTGAAGCCAAGAGTTTCAGACCCTGCACTTCCCTTCATGAGGCTGCTGAAGACCACAATGAGGTCTCCCCTCAGCCTCCAGGCTGAACACACCAGGTGACCTCAGCTGCTCCCCATACAGCTTCCCCTCAAGGCCCTTCACCATCTTCACGGCCCTCCTTTGGACACTCTCTCTAATAAATAAATGTCTTTTTTGATTTTGTGGTGCCCAAAACTGCCCCCAGCACTCAAGGTGAGGCTGCCTCAGCTCAGAGCAGAGCAGGACAATCCCCTCCCTTGCCCGGCTGGCAATGCTGTGCCTGATGCCCCCAGGACAGGGTTGACCCTCCTGGCTGCCAGGGCACTGCTGACTCATGTTCAACTTGCCATCAACCAGGACCCCCATGACTCTATCCTTGCACTCCAGACCCTGGACATCCCACTGGACTGACACTGGAACAAGAACGGATGTTCCATCTTTCCTTCCTTCCTTCTTTCCTTCCTTCCTTCTTTCCTTCCTTCCTTCCTTCCTTCCTTCCTTCCTTCCTTCCTTCCTTCCTTCCTTCTTCTCTACCTGTCTTTAATTCATCTCTTTCCTTCTTTCTTCCCTTTCCCCCTACCCCTTTACACAAAACCCACTACCATATGTTTACATAGTAAGTCAGGGACTAACATACCAATTTCCATGCCAAGTGTGCAATTTAATAATAAAACTTGATGAGTTCTTGTGGACCTTATGACTTTTTCATTCCTTTTGACCATCACATTGCCTGTGAAATTCTATATGACTCTGTGAGTGTCTTCTTGAAAAAAAGTAGCAAAAAGTTGTCTTTTTAGATATTGCAAAACTAGTTAGCATACATTACTTGCAATATAGGTTCAGATATAAAGGGATTGGGACACATTTTACTCTGATCTATGAATAAAACTTCAACCAGGACGGTTAAAATAAAGGTTCATCTTTCAGTGGTTCAAGTGGAGTCAGTTGTCTCTATCTACATATTATCTAGGTCTCTGCTTCTCAGTATGAGTGTCATTAATGAGATATCCCTATCATGCTGGGATTTTATAGATATAGATAAATATATACATATAACCTTTAGGTTATACACTAACCCATAAATTTTGAGGGAATGAAATTTGTGGTTATGTTTATTCCTAGAAGAGATATAAAAGATCTCTTCGATTTTTTTTCTTTTTTTTTCTCTAGTTTTTTTCTTTGTTTTGTTTGTTTGTTTGTTTTTTATATCTCAGGCCTATCATATCCAATCTTCCCTTTGTGAGTCAGTAGTATGCCATAAGATCTTTGGCATACTCAAACCAAAGGATAAAACCAAAACTATAGTACTTCCAAATTTACAACCACACAGTTAAATTCATCAATTCATTGATTAATAATCATGGGTACAAGAATTCACTAATTATTTTTTAATTCTACTGAGAACATTGAAGCCTATAAATTCTCTCACTCTTCAAAATCCACACAAAGAAAAAAAAGTATTTTTAATTTGAATGACTAAGTACTTGAATAGTTAAAAACAAAATACAGAAAAAGTTGGAGAAAGCAGGCAACATTTTCTGGATTCTGTATGCATGAAGAAACATATTACAGTGTAAAATGTTTTAGCTTTCAAAACATCACCTTTAATTCCTAATCAACCTTCTATTATTTGGGATAGTTGTCAATTTGAGGACTCCTTAGAAATAACTAAAAATAAAAAAAATGGTGTTTGCTACAGATTCAAAAAGTGAGAGCTGGGATCCCTAAAGTGCAATTATCAGGAAATTCTTTTCACTATAACTAGATGCCTTCTCCTAAAAAGACCTAGAACCTTAATATGTCATGAACCCAGCTCCCTAGAGGAGAAGGAATGTAGGAGTTCAGATGAGTTAATATAAGTGTCTCATTTAGCCATCATAAAAGGCAAAGGGATTGAGATCAAGAGAGCAACAATCAGATTTCTTACTACTCAAGACGAGGCAGACCACAGCTTCTCCTATCATGATGATAGTTATCAGGTACAAATACAGCCCTGGAAAGTGTTTAACTCCTTATTAATGGTTTCTGTAAGCTGCTGGGAACAGTAACAATAAAATAGTGCTCACAGTCAATGAAGTAAAGGAGGTGTTCTGATTATTTCACTAACAGCCCTTTTATCTAACAACTACTTATCTCAGCAGGAGGACCACACACTGTATTTAATGACTATGCTTTTCTAAAACTTTTTCTCCCTCCTTTTCTACTCTTCCTTTGTTCTAATACACATAAACCCTCCATGTGGTAAAGGGACCAAACTGGTCACATACTTACCAAATGAAATATTTTCACAGGCAATAAAAGCAATAAAAAGCTAGTTGTCTAATGCTTAGTTCTTCAAGTGTTTTCCATTCTCATCCAGCTGTTTCTTAGCTTTTAATATTGCTGCCTTTTCACCATTAATTAATGCAAAGACTTTACTTTCAACAGTTGTTTTAAAATATTTTTAAAAGCAAACCCATCAACAAGTTTCCTTATCACAATTCTTCTTTTCATATTATTTCTAAATTGTGAGCACCAAAGATACAGCCTAAGCATCCCAGGGAATCAAAATGACAGAAAGAAATTAGAAATTAACTACACAGGGTTGTTTCCACTAGACCAGGTTGCTCAAAGCCCCATCCAACCTGGCCTTGAACACTTCCAGGGATGGGGTAACCACAACTTCTCTGGGCAACCCGTTCTAGTGTCTCACCACAGTCACAGTAAAGAATTTCTTCCTAGCATATAACCTAACTATACTCTCAGTTTGAAGCCATTGTCCCATCACTGCATGCCCTCATAAAAAGTCCCTCCTCCAGCCCTCCAGAAGGCTCCTTTAGGTATTGAAAGGCTGCAATGACGTCTCTCCAGAGCCTTCTCTTCTCCAGGCTAAACCCCAAATCTTTCAGCCTGTGTTCATGGGATTGGTGATCCCCTGATCATCACCCTCTTTTGGACTAGGTCCAACAGACCCATGGGCTTCTTATTTTGGGAGCCACAGAGCTTGATGCAGTATTCTAGAGAGGTTTCATGAGAGTAGAGTAGTGTCATTTGAGAAATCCTTCAGGAAAAATAATCACTTGGTCTACAGGAAATTTTTGAGCTTGAACACAAATAGATTCAAGAATAATGATTTATTATTAAGAGACCCACTTGTCACCAGGTATTCATTTTGCTATCAGGTACTCATCCTGCCTGTAGAAAAATGTGTTTATAGAACTAACAGAGAGAGCAGTTCCGATACTAAAAACCACAACCTGTAACAAGTGGTGAAAACAAATGTGCTACTGTGCTTGAATGCACAGCATGCATGGCAACTCCTATCATTAAGAAGATTATCATCAAAACCTTTACTATCCAGATGGGAACTGAGGCACTGAAAGATTAAAGCACTTCCTCAGGACTATGCCATTTAGCTGTGAATAACCTGGAATCAAAAATGTTCCTGTCAACAGTTCACATGCTTATCATGCTACATTGACTGTCTTCCTTAAATCACGCCAACTCCTTTATGCAGGAAATTAAGTCAACCACAAATACAATTTCATGCTGGGTTTGGCTGGGTAGAGTTAATTTTCTTCACAGTGGCTGGTATGGGGCTGTGTTTTGGCTTTGTGCTGAACACAGAGTTGACAATATAGAGGTGTGTTTGCTGAGCAGGGCTTACACAGAGCCAAGGACTTTTCTGTTTTTTGTACTGCCACACTGGCCAGGAAGTTGGGTGCATGGGAAGTTGGAAGAGACACAGCCAGGACAGGTGACCCCAAATGACCAAAGGGACATTCCAGATCATACAGGATCACACTTAGTGTGTGAAGTGGGGGGAAAAAGGAGGAAGTGGGGTATGTTTGGATTGATGGGTTTTGTATTCCCCAATCACCATTACACGTGATGGGGCCCTGCTCTCCTGGAGATGGCTGAACACCTGCCTGCCCATGGGAAGCAGTGAATTAATTCCTTGTTTTTCTTTGCTTGCATGGCTTTGCTTTCCCTATTAAACTGTCTTTATCTTGGCCCACGAGTACTGTAGCTTCTACCCTTCCAATTCTCTCCCCAATCCTGCTGGTGGGGGAGTGAGGGAGTGGCTGTGTGGGGTTTGGCTGCTGCCTGGGGTTGAGCCATGACAACTTTATATTTTATTTTATACTCTAAAGAAAATAATTATAGTTATGAATTATATCTTCATACAAATACAGAGGTTTGTACATCTCAAACATCAAAAAATGAAACCTTAACTGCTATCAAAGCAAGGGGGTTTAATCAGACTGCTTAAAAACCATGTGTTTGCTTTTATTTCACTCATAATTATCACCTGATTGACAAATTTTGAGGAAAAATGTTATTATGAAAAAACATAAGCCTATTTTATGAAGATTCAGAAGCTTTCACATGAATAGCATTCTTGCCATAAAAATACCTAATATTCCCAATGTTTCTATAAAATCAAATAACAAAAACAATCCATGTGTTTTATAAAGAAAAAAGGAGAAGGTAAAAGCCTAAGAGGTCTGAAGAACAAAACTTGTCACAAAATAATAGGACTATCATACCTAAAGCAATACTGATTTTTTACAAAAGTAAAAAAGATAATACTTCCCAAGGACACTGAAATGGAGAACTTATAACAAAACATTTTAATGAAAACAAGAAGGACACAGACAGTTCAGTCTGCACATACCCAAAGAGGGCCTGCAGCTTGCCAGAATACCCAAACCTAAAGATATCCTGTCTAAGGAAGATCTATTATCTTCACTCAGGGAAAAGCTTAAGTCTTTAAGGACCAATGAGAATGTATTTGTCTTCATTCAGTGGTTTGTTATTTCCAGAAGGCAAGGGAGCTAGGGAGGAAGCTGGTTGTTTTAATTTGGTCTGAAAGAATTCAGCAAGACCTTTCTTCGAAATTTATGCTTCCTTTTGGTTTCAGCTATGATGGAAATGATATTAGGAAATCCTTGGTAGATAGCCTAGTGTTTGTGGTTTGAGTCTCCTCTGGACGCAGGGATCTGAAAGAAATACAAAACTGAAATATAACAGACAAAATCTGATTTTGTCCAAGTCCATCTAGCCCAGAATCTTGTCCCTGTCAGTAGCAGATGCAGATGGGACTATAAGAACAGAAGCAGCATACAAAAGTAGTTCTCTAGAACATTTTCCTGTGATTCATGTGATCTGTGGCTTCCAGACTTTCTGAGCCACAGGCAACAGCCTTCATAGACTTTCTTTTCATAAACATATCTAATGAATTTTTTTAACCCTTTAAAATCCCAAAAATCCTGGGAAAATATGCTTTTACAGCTTTACATTGTACTGTGTGAGGCATCACTTTTTGCTTCCTGTGAACCTGTCACTTGCAGTTACTATTTCATCCCCACCAGGTCCTGTATAAAAGACAATTAAACCTGTTCCTTGATCAAATATCTACAACACTTGTGCTTTTCTACACTTCTACAATCTTCAGATTCTTGGAAGATGGGAGTTTTGTAGGGAATGTGGTAAAAAACAGGCAATCTGGAAGGAGGGAGGCAGAAGAACACAACTGCTGATTTTATCTGAAAGTTTCACTGACAGATCCATATTAGCTTGCAGTTATTCATCCTGAAAAAGAAGCTGCATTCATTTCTCACATCACACACTGTTAATCTTCTGTAACTCTGTACAAACTCTAAACTATATTTGCATAATCAAATTTTCTACTACAGCTGGCTTTCTTGCACTCTCCTCTGGAAGCAACTCTTTGAGGGGAGAGAAAACAAACAGAATTAAAAGAAAAAAAAAGGCAGGGGGGATTGTAGGAAGAAAGGTATTCTTTTTGTAGGTGATCAAATGGAAAAGTCCCACTACAGGGTTAATAACATCATCATTCTTTGCCAGAAGAGCAGTCTGTTATCTCTACCTAAAAGGATGGTTGCAAACATACATCTTGTAAAAAAGTATTATAAGTGCAAGTTAACTGTGAATAAGGTCCAATTAGCACTTCTCAAACTTTTGGCGTAGTTTTCAAACTGTTAATTTGTTCATCAGTTGATGTACTTTCTTTATGTAGATATGTGTATGAGAGAAGATTATAGTAAGATTTTTTTTCTATTAGTTCCTTGTTTGCCCCACTGTACCTGTACAAGAGAAATTATGTCAGAAATATTAAAAATACTGATCATGGAAAATGGGAAGTTGAGATTTCCTCTTTCAGCAGTGGTGCCAATTTATTGCTGGCTGTGAGAAATCATTGAGCTATGGCTGCTGACTGCTGATGGACTGAGATACCTGACTGACATTTACATCTAGTCTGCAAGATTTTTGGAGTAGAGGTTTCTTTGTTCATTAATATAAATAACCAGAGGACACAATGGAATCCAAACAACTACGTGTTGCTGGGTATGACCAGCAAATATTGGAATACATAAACTAGGAGACACATTTCAGTTCTATAACTTTCTGAACATGCAGCTCCAGGAAGACCGCTAGAGGGTCCACAATTATTTAAAGTTGTATTCTCCATTTTGCACTGCATATAAACAATGAACAGGAACTTTCACTGGATATGCCACAGGTTATTGAAGATAGCAATAAATTATTTTTACAAAAGTCAGCCTTCAGGAAATGTAGTGCTTAAACACTAAGACTCAGATTAGCTTAAAACCTGATCAGAAGGTGTTAGTTTGTTGAGCCCAAACAATTTTGCTGAAATGTTTCAGGCTCAGCATCATTCTCAGTCATCTTCCACAGGACTGAAAATGAAGTCAAGACAGCCCACCCGAGATGGACTAAATGTTAGTGCTTCACAACTTCAAAAGCCAAGGGTGGTAGCCCAGATGTACTCTCATGTGGCCAAAGAAAATGGAATCTTGGTGCCCATGGTTACATATACTCAGAGCCACCTTTCTAGGTCTCTGCTGCAAAATTCAAAAAGTGATGCAGTGATCTGGCTTTTAGTGGACTCATTTGGTAGCTGCAGGGTCTAGCACAAGTTTTATCCTTGTTTATTATTCAGAGGAAATTTGGATTTTATATAAAGATCAACATATATGCATATCCCCCCTCTAATTTTGATAAAATAAAAATATTGGGGAAAAAACACCTGTTTGGAAGGCAGAAACACTGATGGTCAAAACCTTTACTAGCATTCTTATTATCATACCATCATACCATCATATCATATAAAATAAATTCGAACAAGCTAGAAACAGTAAAAATCCCTCTTCTTTTTACATCTTCCTTCTTCCCTCCTTTTCATCTCTCCAGGTTTCTGCACTCAAGCGGATATCCTGTTACGATATTTCCTCACTTATGCAAGAAAAAACAAGTGTCAAAACCCCACTTTTAACCAGGCAAGAGAAATGACAAGAAAGAGATTGTCCATAATGTACCATCTGAACATGAGGAAAATGTTTTCCTTGAAAGTTGTCACCATGTTGTCTACAGAAGCATAGCTGTCTCTTTTCAAAGCTTAGTGGTTTGTCACCATCACCATTATTATTCCAAAAGATAGTGAGAATCACAAAAGCTGGTAAGAAAAAAAAGCAGTCCATCCCTTCCTCTTCTTCCCTGTGAGAATCCAACTGTTTCTGTAAGATAGCTTAAAGATGCTGTTGTGGGAAGAAAATTAAAATTGATATGGATTTTTTTTAGAAACAGAATTAGACAGTCTTGTATAATATTAACCTCTCCCTATGGGTTTCAGTTGGAGTGAAATATGAGATTCTCTCATCATCCTTGATTCTAACTTCCTTTCATGAGAAAGAACAAATTATCTCAGTCACAGCAGCAAAGCCAATGCTGACATGCATAGTAAATTTTTCTGAGGAAGTAAGGTGTACTGCTGTGGCCATGCACCTGGAGTGAACAATATGAACATAAAGTATTTCTCTAGGGAAATCATAAAGGTTTGTCTGAACCCGTTTCAGGAAAATAAAAGCGAATCCCTGGTTACAGACAGATTCTTCTGTAGCTGAACAGGCAGCTACTTACAATAGTAGCTTTAGAAAGCAATTTAACAACAGCCAGGCTGGCTCCGATGCTGCCTTTTCAAAGTGCGATACAAATCAGTTTCAGCTGGCTGAGCACCTTTCCCACCAGGGCTGTGGTACCTTGGATTCACACTCCTGTACAACATCATCCAGTAATTAAAAGATCATCAGTAAGCTCTGGCTTTTCAAAGGCCTGAAAGGCATACAATGTATACAAATATTTTCTCTTTATGCCAAAATCCAGTTTGGAATTCCCTGAAGTCAGAAGCAACAACAATCCCTAGGAAGTCTTCTGACAAAGTCAGTAGATGTTCCTGTCATTCATTTCAACACCATCAGGATTCCATATTTTGTGCTTACCATTTAAAGACTACCACCTTGCATCCGTCGGCCAGAATGAAAGACTGTCAGGCCTCACTTGAACACTGCTCTGAAGTTGGCTGTAACATGTCACAGAACGAAGAGGGAAGCTTCTGTTAGCAGGAAGCCAGACCAAGAGCGTTTGTCTCACAAATTGAAGCCATGAGTTCATATTCTCCAGCATCTGCCAAAATCAAATTTTGAACCTTGTAATTATCACGTTTGGGTTTAGTTCCATGTTGCTCACTACTGAAGCAAAGTTGTCTCAAAGTCAGCTTTACAGAAGAAGTTCTGTGTATACTTACCCAAAGAGAAATAATGTGCACTAGGGAGTAAATGCCAAGAGTAGGTGGGCTATGCAGAGGGAAGAAGAAAAAAATGGAGGGAGGCAGAGAAGGAAGGAAGGAAGGAAGGAAGGAAGGAAGGAAGGAAGGAAGGAAGGAAGGAAGGAAGGAAGGAGGGAGTTAAAAGAAACTCAGATACTATAATCAAATGGATGAACACTAAGAGTCAAGTGAGGAAAATAAATTGGTTGGTAGGAACAAAGAAATCCAAGAGATAAAGTAGTTACTGGGGTACAATGAAATTGGAGGGTTTGAAGGGACAGGAAGGGACAAAAATAGGTGAGAACTAGTATAAAAAGAGGCAGAAATATTGCATTGCATTTAATCAAAAAACCAAGAGCTTCTCATTGGAGCTTACAGGACATGAATGTCTGATTGCGATGATATTCCTATTGATATGTATTCCTGGTTATTCAAAGGTAGAGACCACCCTTCTACTTCTTGCCTCTCTTCTGCAAATAACCAGTCTAAATAAATGGGGTTTTGTAAATGGAGAAAGTAAAATTTTAATAAAATCTGTGAATATCATCATTGAATTAAGCAGCCACTTTTATACTTACAGCTTTAAAATGAGAAAAACTGTGTTTAGCATCAGCAAGTCAACTATAAATACAATTTGGATAAGTTTTTTAAAAGCCCTGCATTTAAAAAATTACTTTAAAAATAAAAATCAATCTAGGTTTAGTTAGGCAGTCATTATTAATTATGGAAAACTACTGCACTGATGTATGGCATGATTCAAAGAACAAGAAAGAAGATTAGGGAACCTTTTGGCAGCCAGAATATTTAAGATTTTGGAAAAACAACAAATAAAGAATTCCAATAATCTAAACCACAATATGACAGGAGTGAAAAGTGCCTCTTTTTATAATAGAAAGAAATACCTACAATCTAGCAAGATTTCAATCACAAAAGGCAGTTTCTTATATATACAAGAAACAATTCTCCATCAAGGGTCACCACTAGACACCTGTTTGAAGTAGAACTGAAGGTCATTGAAGGTTAGAAAAAAAGGACTAATACTTCTCAACAAATTTAAGAAAAGAGTCAACTAGCAACTTCACTTTTGTGTTCAGAGACATCTGATTTTGAAACATTAATGATTTCATGCCTGACAGACATAAAAAAAGACAAGACCAGAGAGGTCACGTTTCAAAGACACTCATAACTGTAGTATCAGCATAAAAATGGAAGATGACAACATGATGATGAAAAAGTTTTCTTTTGGCATAATAATTGGCAAATTTGCACAGCAGAGGAAAATAGTACAATTCACCCTATCACAGGAAGATTCCTGGAGAAATGGAAAATGCATGCAAGAAGAGACCCCATATATATAAGAAAGTGGCCTATGTGAGCATTAACTTGGCGTATCATTTGGGGTCTTGAAAGGTTTCTCATGACTGTACTGAAAAATTCCTAATTTATCCACAAAGCAAGTTCAGAAGGAAAGCTGCACAAAAGGTTCTGCCCAGCAGATTGAGACGGAAAATCACTTCAAAATAACTGCCCAGTGAAAGAGAAGTTGAGAATAGTTCTCTGTATCCCCTGCCCAGGGTCTGGGCAGTTTGCTTTGTATCCAGCTGGAGGGTCTATCTGCACAGTAGCACATACCATACAATGGCTGTTCCCTGAAGCTGTGGCACATGCCAGAGGTGGAGCATGTACTGGAGGATTAGATTCAATAAAGCACTTCACAGCCCACAGAAATGCTACCAAAACCCCAAATCAGGAGCTTCTGGATAAATGAGCATTGTGGAATACTGAAATACAGAAATTCTACTTAGTGCTGTTGGACTACAGTTCAAAACACTAACAAATAAGGCAGAGGTGGGGGAGTCCCAAATCCCACATCTACCTGAAACCTAGATAGCAATCATCACAAATTTTATATACAGAGTCCATGATATCTACATGTATTTTAGCAAAAAGTGTCACAAGTATTCCAGCTGTCCTTTGGTTTTGCTCTTTTTGTTCTTGATTTGAAAAGGTCACTTCGATGCTTGTCTGATTTACAGGAGTGTGTATAACCTTATGTTCTCCAAATAGAAAAAAATCTGCTTTATGAATCAATACCAGAATGTTAGCAGGTAAAAATTTTTAGCAGTGGAAACTACTCAGTGAGCCTCTTTCAGACCTTTGAACAACTCTACCCCCAATTTCTTTTCCCTTCTGAAGAGACAACCATTACTTTTTGTAGATTAATGGTGTCCAGCATTATGCCTGGTAGACCATTATACCTGATAGACAACATTTGACGAGGAGGTGAACCCGCTAAAGGAAAATGACAACCCTCATGACACACTGTTGTCACAGATAAAACAGGTGAGCACAGATTGATAGGAGAAGCCAACCAACCCGAGTTTTATGAGTCACAAATTGTCACTGACCTAACCAGTGCAAAACAGAGTTCATTTGTCAGCATCTCTGCAAAAGCAGATTCTCCAGTAAGCAATTTCATAGCAGTGATCCAGCTTCAGCAAAAATCCAGGCAAGTTAAGGGGAGAAACTGTGAAAGAAATGTGACTTCTCATTCAATTATTAAGTTGTTTCATGTCATTTAACCAGTCATTCTGTATGCACTGAAATGGAAACATTTATTTTAAGTACTATTTTCTACCCTTTCTCTTTTTATATCACATCAACAGACTTTTTTGTTCATCTCTAGGGACAGCAATCAGCTGCTACTTTTCTGTTAAAAAGTTCACAATATGGAGAAGCATCAGGAACAATTAGCAAAAAATGCTGATATGAACTCAGAAGAAAGTCTACATAGACTCTCCAAGGAAATATTTGGAAGCACAAGAAAAAAAGCAGCCAGAAAACCCTCTGTCATTTTACGTACTTCAGGAAGTATGCAATAATTTATGGAAAAACTGTGCCTGTTGAAAAGTCTCTCAAGAGAGCTTCACAGTAAGTGGACTTTTTTTCCCACTCGGTTTTTCCATTATCTGCATAAGCTTTTGCCACCTTGCAGCAAAATCTCCTGTGATGGGCTGCATCTGTTGCTGAATGTTGCATCCTGCCCTCCTTCCTCTTCCCCCTGCCTACTCAGGAATCACAAGCCAATATTCACTACTCTATCCTCTATATCTGATAGCTCCACAAAATAGGTCCCACAAAAACCGGACGAGGCACTTGCACACAAGAACACCAGGCAGTAGGCAGAGCATGACAATTTGCACCCTCTGCTAAAGCAACTGGACTGACATTAAAACAGCCTATTCAGCAGAATGTGTCTCTAGGGAGAAGACATCCTTTTTACCAGTTTGTAGCAAAGCCAGCAGTTCCTGCAGGTCTTCGTGTCCTGTAACTTTCATTTGACACTGAAGGGGACTAGATACATTTATATTAGAACAGCCAAATATTATCCCAATTTGCAAAGTATGTTTAATAAATATGCATGTTTTAATTAGGACAGGTCACAAAGTAGCTAAAATTAGTTAATGAAACAGATAAATTTCTTAGAACTTGAATAGATTTTCTGCCAGAGTTAATCACTTTCACTAATCTCAAGAGCTTGCTTACTCCACCTCCAAATATTACAGCTTCTGAGTAAGGTAATACTCATTGGGAAATAAAAATATTAGCATGTGGCCATTTGTATTAGAATAAAAGTATTAGGTTATGGCCCCAAAACCAACATTAGAGCATCAAACTTTCTGGTTTATATGTGTAGGAATTCTATACACTCAGATCTGTTTTCTTATGATATTTCCTTTGACTGGAAATTTTTGAAGACTCAGGATAACAGACCTGCTAAGTAAATTGCTAAGCAGTACAAAGAAAGCAACTAAGATCTAACTGGCTCTGACAAAGCCCTGAAAGGAACAGCCTGGATCAGTTGGATTACCTCTTCCCCTTCAGAAGCCTGCTGTCTATTGCTTTTTCAAAAAATCATATATGTCTTAAAATTGAATGGTCCACAACAAGCATGTCTCATCTGAACTGCATGTATATTAACCAGGGAGGAATTCTAGAGGCCACCAGAAGGAAACTCTGAGAATGCTACCAGCTAAAATTTTGAAACATTATTTTGCTATGGTATTGAGTAATTTCTAGAACCAGTTCACAGTTAGTCTTATGGTAAACCTGTCAGTTAAATGGATGAAAAGCTGCAGGATTCAAAACTCACAAACTACAGTGCAGTTGCTGCACAACTCCAGTGCAATCTGCCAGCTGCTTCATAAAGTGCATCAGTTATCAAAGTGCTTAACAAAAATGTATTAGCAAGAAAACCTATTTCCAAGAACCAAAGAATGTAATTAGCTCAAAATTTGTGTGAAAAATCATTTTAATGGCTTATTAGAATAAAGAGATGAGTCTTCTGTGCAGTCACCAGGTAATCTGTAAATTACACCTAGAGGTCTGGTCAACTGCAGATCATTTCAGATACAGTGCCCATTAAAACATACATACTCAGTGTGCTATGATCCAAAAAATACAAATACTTTATCTACACTACCTTTAACTATTCACTGGTCTACCCTCTCCTCTTTTGTTAGTTGCAAAACTACATATCAGTTATGGAGGAACCTACAGCCAGATTTATCAGGAAAAGATAGAGGACCTAAAATGGTTATAATTTCCTCTACTTTTCTCTTATAGGGCACTACAGTCACAAGGTTCTCTTCTCCAGCTATATCACATTCAGTCCTAAGCTGCTAGAATCATGACTAAGAGAAACAAAACTTTCGGCTCATATGGTAGAAAGTTTTTCCTTCAAACATAAAGATGTCCAGGCTATTTGCAGATGCTTAGCACACAGGCAAATTGATCCTCAGATATTTTGGATTCACAGTCCACAGTCTATGATGCTGTTCCTCCTTCCCCCCTAAAAACACACACATATGCCCAGGGTTTATATTCTATTATTATTGTTGTTATTGTTTTTATCATTGTTGTTGCTATTGTTATTGTTGTTATTATTTGGTGGGGGGAGGGACAAGGGACTTTCAGTTCATTCTCCAGTGATTAAAACTGCAGAAGAGAAGTTACAACCCCCAATCAAAATTTTTGCCTCATTCTTATTATCTCTCTAAACACTCAAAGGGTGTGTGACAATATTGCTGTCAAAATAAAGCAAGATCCTATCACACTAGAGATTACCAGATTTTACAGTAATAAGACCATGCTGAACTGCTTTTGCCTTCTGTCTTATTTTGCATCTGTAAGAAGTACTGCCCTGTATTTTAAATTTTCAATATTAGAAAACAGTACCCCAGCTACAAAGCATATGGTTGCGAAGATATTAGCATTACTTTTTAATCTATCCAGGATACAAAAGTAATTATAAAGTTGTAATTAAGGCTTTGAAGAGTATCCAATTAGTGTGAAAAAGTACTTTGAACAAATGTGTAGCTCTTTGTCGAAACTCAATTAATTTAACACCACTGAAAGTCTCAAATTTTTAAGATTTTCTTCCTATGTGAACACCACTATTTTTCTAAATATTTTATGTTGTTGGCACCATCTTCACCAATTACTAGGAGCTGGCTTATGGCTACCCCAAGCTACCTGAGGAGTAGGAGGAAATACACCTAATTAGTTGACTGACAGTGGCATATAATCAGCAGATGACATCTGCCATATGGAAGATAGGAAAGACACCTTAATATTGAATACCATCCAAAAAAGAGGGATTCTTTAAAATAAATGATAGCTTGTTCCACTATCCTTAAGTTCTTTCCACATACAACCATAATCATGTTGCCGTCAAAGAGCAGATCCCAAAGGTTATTAAAGCTGGGAAGGTAAAATAAATTCTGCAAAGAGCAAGTTATATTCTTTAAGGCAATACAAGCATGCTGAAATTCCTGTTTTACAAACGGCAGGTTCAGGTCTTGACAAAGACTTTTTAAACTCAAGAGGTTTGTGACTATCTTAGTCCTGCTGGTGAACCATTACTTAGAGGTGTAATATTAATGTAGTCAGTGGGACAATTCATAGAGTTACTGCCCATCACTATGAACTAAATGCAATTTAGCGAACTAGGGATATCAACAAAGTAGCAATATACTGCTCTTAAAACACAGTGATCATATCAGCTATGAAAACTCTTATCAAAGCAGATTCTGCAGTATGTATTATTTCTTCTCTCCTATAATCCACACCATTCCAAAAGCACAGTAAGTTTGCTTTTCAAATGTCCAAATTTCAGGGTCATATTTTGACACGCAACAGATTTTGAGTTATCCAGAAGTTACTTTGCTACTATTTGTCAACTCACGTTAGGATATTACAAGGTATTTTACACAGGAAAGGTTTGATCCACTCTTCATTCAGTCAGAATTGGATAGAAATTCACAATAATCTAGAACCGCATTATCCCTGCATCATAAGAAGTACTGCACTTGTATAAAAACACAACTCCTTTTTTTAAGAGATCACCTGTGAACAGACATAAAAACAACTCATACAGGTTTGCATTCTGGATTTATAGCAATGCAAATTACAGAACCACTGCCTCTAGTGTAACAACAAATGTAACACCAATAACAGGGTCCGAAACAATAATCGTCAATATAGGTAAGTTATTAGCCCATTGCCTCTAGACTATAACTACCGAATTATATCGTAAGTGCTGCTAATATCTGTCAGGTGTTATCATGTTAAAAACCACATTCCCATTTTAACTATTATGCTAACAAACTAATATATTTAAGAAATCATGATATATTTAAGAACACATGATTTCTGATTAGCATCAATGCAGTGTGAGACAAAGTTTCAAATACTTCCAATAATTTCCAGCTTCTCTTTAATAAACTATGTGGTATCTGAGTTTACTCCTCACTGATATTTCTTTACACATGTATGTAGTGGCCCACTTTCAAGCATACCTAATCATAGGGTTGTAATACTGCTCCTCAGAATGTTTTCTGAAGCTGCAGCACCATGTCACCTACTTACTAATAATTTGTAAGTATAATTTGTCTTTGTATAACTTTTACAACTACATTCATTCTGGACATGGATGTCTCTAAATGAAAACATTGTTTCAAGCTAAGGTGCTGACATTGAGTTCTGTGACTGAATTTCTTCCCATTTGTCCAGTTTCCCATATAATTACCCCCCCGCTCCCAGTTCTGGGTTTGAAAATTAACAGGAGTTCTTTCCAGTTGCATTTAATACAACTGGGGAAAAGAAGGTACTGATTAGGCAAATTTCATGGCTTTCCAAGAAGGTATCCTGTGACCACAGGATGAGCAAAAGTGGATTGGAAATGGTTTAAGATAATTCTGAGGAGCAAAGCAGCTCTAACTCATCCAAGGTCAGGACAGCATAACTGTAACTTGAAAGCCACCTTCCACCTCTCCAAATCTGTTCCTACCTGCACTGAGCAATACTTGGCTTGTCAAGCTGAGCTGAACAGAATAAACCCTATGATTATAATTTCCACATCAGGCAATGCTTCACAAGACCCAAGGCAACCCTATCAACCATCATCAAAAACAAATTTCAGTTTATGTTCAGAACTAGATTTACACAATGAGGATTTTAGCAGAGAAGTCATTAGACTACTGCACAACATTGGAGAAAAAAAATAATAGATATGAGTAGTAGTTCAATTGACTTACAAATAAAACTGAGACACAATAGTAGTATCTCATAAAAACAGGGTTGTATGGGTAGATATTGACTACCCACCCTCACACCAGTGTTGTCAGTAGGGCCTACTATGCTGCTTTGCACTGTGATTAAGTTAGGTTATTCATAGTAATTTGTACATGGCTATGTTTTGGATTTGTGCTGAAAAGAGTCTTGATAATACAGGGTTATTTTTGTTATTGCTGAGTAGGGTTTACACCAAGCTAAGGCCTTTTCTGCTCCTCACCCCACCCCTCCAGCAAGGAGGCTGTGGATGCAGAAGCAGTTGTGAGGGAACACAGCTGGGACAGGTGGTCCCAACTGACCAAAGGGATATTCCAGACTATATGGCATCAAGCTCAGCATACAAAACCAGAAGAAGTACAAGAGAGAGGGGATGTTTGGAGCGATGGTGTTTGTCTTCCAAGGTAACTGCTATGCGTGATGGGGCCCTGCTGTCCTGGAGATGGCCAAACACCTGCCTGCCCATGGGAAGTAGTGAATTCATTCCTTGTTCTGCTTTGTTTGAGCACATGGCTTTTGCTTTCCCTCTTAAACTGTCTTTAGCTCAAACACTACTTTTCTCTCTTTTACCCTTACAGTCCTCTCTCCCATCCTACTGGGAGGGAGAGAGTGTCTGTGTGGTGCTTAGTTGCTGGCTGGGATTAAACCACACCACCTACAGAAACAAAACAGCATATATTTATAGGGAAACTATAGTAACCAACTGCCTTTAACAAACGATATTGATGACAGACATGGGGGGCCATTTTCTCCTGTCGGGATCTCCTGGAAGTTTAGTGTCTCAAACCAGCAAAATCAGTCATGACAATGAGGACAGACTCATGTTATTCGTATCCATAAGAAGGAGAAATCAATCTTTTCTGTAAGAACTGTGCATGTATCCACCATTTGTGTGTTTGAAAAATCCCTATTTTCATGTCGACAGAAGCTGGAGGATTTGAAAGTCATAATAACCAGAAATAATCACAA
Organism: Vireo altiloquus; assembly: GCA_013396875.1. NCBI lineage: Eukaryota > Metazoa > Chordata > Aves > Passeriformes > Vireonidae > Vireo > Vireo altiloquus. Next base: position 108,578 of record VZRF01004796.1, read on the forward strand.
CAGGCATGATGGCGAATAATAAATGATAAGAGATTACATTAGAAGGAATATATTTTTTTAGAGGTGATGGTTTGTCAAATGAGTACATCATATCATATATCTAATTGGAGTTTTTTAATTGGGTCTCAACTTTCCTTTGTGTTTTAATTGCCAAGAGCAAGAAGAAGAGCTAGATTATATATTACTTGTAATAATATTGACAAAGACAACAAATTTTGATAAGAATTAGAGCAAGCTAGGCATAAAAGAGAATGTTTAAGAATATGGAGAAGTGTGAATAGCACTGGGAAACGTATGCAACAGCTAAACAGATAAATACATTAGAAACACACAGTTAAAATGACCACTGAATCGTGAAGAAGTTAAAAACACACAACACTGGATAAGCTTGAGAACAGGTTACATCCTTCAGCAAGAAATCCCCACCTTCAACAGTAAAAACGACAAAGCAGTGATATGCCTTCCTCATCATAAACACCATAGATTTTCTGCATCCAGTGCAATTTAAAGGCTTAAATACTATTCCCACTGAAATTAACAGGAATCTGTAACACTTAACACCTTGTTAATGGCTAGCACTGCCGATCACGATTAGCCCTTATAAAGAAAAGAATTTCTCTAGTATAATGTGTTTAGCCACTGTAAGTACTGCAGTCATTCTCACAAGTGGAAAAGTGGCTGCTATTCCCCCATTAGCTTTTCTCACATAACCCCAATCATAAAGTTATCCAGAACAGCCAATGTCTAAAAGACCAAAAAAAGAAAACCAGTAGTTTTTTTTACCACAGTAAAAACTGAAGTTCAGCTAGCGTAAAAAACCCTATAAAATATTCAGCAGAATTTCTGAGGCAGGAAATACAGCACATCAGAGTTAAGACAGTGTGGTGCAGATGAAAGATATTCAGGGCTTAGATGCACACAGTAACTCATCTGATAGAAGAGCAGTATTTCCAAGGCTCCGGCATGTCACATACATCATCTAACAATATTCCCACTTCACACTTGTTCAAACATTATTCAGAGTCTGACAGCCTTTCAGGCCACTCTCTGCTGATTTCACTCATTCCTCACATTGTCATGTTGCTGCTGCTTCTTTCCACACAGCAAGACGACGATCCCACATCAAGCCGATGATCCAGTGTATCCTCTCATGTTAAGGTTAATACACAAGCAAAATAGTTTAAAGCATTCTTGTTAGCCCATGGCACTCTCATAACAACTGATTTGGATCCTTTGCTATAAAATCTCACCGTGATTTGAATCATGATGAAACCAAACATGTCTGTAAAATACTTTATAAATATCTCTGGTATGTTTGGTGCTGTAAGCATTGTCATACAAGATAAAGTGGCATGAATGTGTCTTTTTGCTGATGGTGGGAAAAAAAATACTTGCCTACTAATATAGAAATGTAAATATGCAAATCAGAGATCCATATAAATATTGTCAAATAGTACTAGAATGAAAATGAAATACACATCTTTTAGGCCACAGTTACATACCCACCAGTTATACTCACATCCTATCTGTAAAATGATGAATGATAAATAAGGTAACACCAAATACACCATAAACACGATTGTCTAAAAAATATCACTGTCCGTGAAATAAGTAACATAGCAATTAGAAAACTAGACACACATTCAGGAGGAGTTGGTTCACCTGAACATCATTTATCTCCAGAGCTTATTAAATTGTCATGTAATATTTTATTTTTCACACATTACTTTTCATACCTGCGGACACTAACAAGTTGGTCAGAATGAGATTTTCCAGCGCTCTCGGTCTATTCTTGAGAAACAGTTGCTTTCTCATGAGCAGGAGCTGAGAAACCAAGAGAAGTTTGTGTAAACCATTTCATGTTTTGGTAAACTATATCTCACAGCTGATGTTCGGTGCATTTTGTTATTCCTGACTTGTTATTCTGTAACTGGCCAATTGTAGCAGTTCTTTACACTGCTTCTGGCAATGCTAGAAGAAGCATTCACATCTCTCTTCTCTAGAGATCTCTTTGCCTTTGCATGAAATAAAGATCTTTGCCTTCTGATGATTCTGAGAATGGAGTTTCTTTTGTTGTAATGGCCCTAATCAGAGGGCCATAATGCAACACATACCAATATCCTAGGTGATGAGATATAGGGGAGGTTTTAAATTAAAAACTTAACTTGGAAGTACCTCAGCAGAAGTGTATATGAAATAAATGGATACCTTCAGAAAGACAAACAAGAAACCTACTATACTATACTTCCATCTGGTTCCTATCTAGAAAACTCTCTAGTTCCTTATCAATTAATATATGTCTAGTTAGAAGAGTAGGAGATGCAGAAGTTGAGATTCATGGCCTTCAAAGTCCCTGCCCAATTCCCTTTATTTTACAACCTGGAATGGGAAAACAATTCACAACGAATTAGAGAGGATGCTAACCAATTAGCACAGTGCTAGTCTACATCATTTTATCCTCAGCATAAATTAGCTGAAAAATCCATCCCTAGAAACTCAGTTGTCATAAAGGGACAATTCCTTAAAGTGTTGTGGCAGAGATTATTTCTTCCAGTAGGGTTGAATATTCACCGTACCTTGAACTCTTCCCTTACCTACAAGTTCTACTCATAAATTCTGTCTGAAGAGACAACACAGTACTTTAGAAGGGGCCAGCCCTGTTCTCTATCTGTCTAGGAGTCCATCAGTTTTGGAGAGGTTGGTTGCATATTTAACATAAAGTGGCTAATTAATCACTGGCATGGCTGCATCAGTGAAAAATTTCCAGTTTGGTTTTTGTTTATAAAGTTTGCCATTTCTTTGTATCATCCCCAACAAAAAGGAACTGATATCATTCACTCTTCAAAGAATAAAAGAGGAAACAGAAAACTTTACTTGGAGAAAAGCATTGAGGACAAAAAAAAAAAATAATAGGTAACAGAAAACAAAGAATGAGACTGCCAAAATCCTTGCAGGATGCTAACATTTCAAACAACCAAGCCTAAGACTCCACTTAAAACTTTAACAACTCTCTGATACAAAACAAAAAATATTCTTCATGGAAATGAGGTGTAAAAGAAGAGACAAATAATGTATGAGACAAAAGCAAATTATCTCTATTCCCTAAGGAAGTAGCTTTTGTCTCACATGTAGGTCATGCCAGCATTCATATTTTCAGTATTCTTTATAAGCCCATTCAAGCGTTACAGATTATTATGTCAAAATGTTACACTGGGATTTTTTTATTGCAATTAATATCCCTTGTAAGGAGCTTTGTAGAATGAACTCAAATATCACCAAAAGCAATTAAAATCTATCAAAGATGTAAAATGGAATGTTAGGCTAGCTAAAGGGAAAAGTGGTGCAACATACTTTTCTGGGATATGAGAAACAGGGCAGAAAATTAACAGAAAGTATACCAGCAAGGCATGAACTTCAGAGAGTATGAAAACAATGGATAAAATAAAAAATAAAAATTGTTCACTGGTGAGAAAAATACATATGAAGCAGCCAGAGGCAAATCCCAAGATTCTATTTTAGCACTGTTTATTTTAGGATTATTAAAAAAACAAAAAAAAAGTATTAATAAAATGAAATTAAAGGAAAGAAAAAGAATAATCAGGATTTCAATTAAGTAGAAATTAATCTTTACTCCAGTTTGAGACATCTTGGAGAAATATACTTTGACACCTAAGATGCACAAGTCTACAATATTTCTTTTAATGCTTGGAAGTCCACTGGTTATTACTTTGCATTCTGTTTTAGTCTAAATAACATGAACTGTTACACAAAATGTGTAATAAGCAAAGATGCGATTAGTTTCAGTCACACAGCTTCATACTGCTTAACTTACATTTTAAACTCAGAAAAAAGACTTTACCTGAAACACAAACAACTATGTAATCAGCATAGATTTTAAACTTCAACTTCAAAATAGATGTAAGTGATAGACGGTGTTTTAGGGACAGTTTAAATTGTAGTTCTAGTCATAAATCATCCATCTGGTCCTTTCTCCAAAAAATGGTGATTTCTCAGCCTTTTCATATTACATCGTCCAACAATATTTCTTCTACATTTTACATTACAGTTATTTTCTGGAATTACCACATTTCAGTGACAAGTGTAGGTCCCAACTTCCTAAAGCTTCAAATACCCAGAATTCTTTTACTGTAGGCTTTAGCATGATTCAAATGCCTAAACCTCAGTGTAAGTTGAGAATTTCGGAGAGCTGTATTTAGCTAACACTGTGTGTTTATACACAATGCACATTCTGGCTAATAAGTAAGCACCATGATCTAAGGAAGAGATTATGCACGTAAGTGCACTCTGCAGCCTTCACTTTGGAATTTTGTAACTTTTCAGATGTGGACTTCACCGTATTGATACAATTCCTTTAATGCAGTTGTTCTGTAACACAAAAAGTTATCCTTCATATTTTTTAACAATATACATTTCTTCTATATAGTAGGCGTGAGATTGAATCTCTGATTAAAACTGCAAAATTTATCTAACCCTAGATTATCAAGTGCCATAGAAAGAATCCAACAAGATAATAAAATAGCAGTTCTTTATTATCTCAGTTCATTAAGACACTCTTGAACAGTAACATTTGCTAATTCCACTCTTGGGCCCCTTCCTTCTCTTGTGAAGACAGATTTCATAACACCACTTGGTTATCATCAATGCCCTTTCACCCTCTCTAAGTCTCATTTTTAAAAGTACTTTGATGCCTCTTGCTCATTTTCTTATTCCAGCAGACTGGAATCTATTTCTACCTATAAGATTACCAGAGAGATATTTTCCAGAGAAAATGGTATTTTTCATAAAGAAAAGCCATGCACAGCTAATCTTGCTAAAGTACTGAAGGATTTTGTACCACATTTAATAGATTGATGAATTAGCTGTAAATCTCTCAGCTCTCTCTCCTCTAACTTTGGTATTCTATGACACTGCTTATTTTAAACTTAGATTTGTCCAGCCTTTCTTCACAAAGGCATGGGACTTCATGCAGAAAAAAGTGACATTAACATGAGGAAGGTTGTCACAGACAGCATTATAAGCAAGTAAATTACAACAAAGTACAAAAACACACAGCAGGCAACATCACAAACAACGGAATTGCTAAAGACCTTTCATTTTTAATTTAAGTACAACAGTTCCACCTAACACATTTCATTCTGACTGTGTGATAGTACAAACAAAAGGATAGTCCTGTGGCTGAAGAATTGAATTAAAGCAGGAAACCAAGTTAGTTTTGTGCTCAGCTTTATCATTTTCTGTGTGATAAGACCATTCTACAGTTCCATATGACTTCAAAGCAAATTAGGTCTGCTCAGAAGCTCTGAAAATTGAAGCATTAATTTAGACATTTAGATAGAGCTCTAGAACAAATGATGTTCCCCAAAACCTGCTTTGAGAGTTCCGTTGTCTTAAGAGCTTTGCACTGAAATTTATTATATATGTCGTATGATCTGGGTTTTGATATCATATGAAAATTCTGTAGGCAGAATAAAGAATATTCACAGACATCTTTGTTTCACTGTTCTGGAATGTAAAAATAAAATAAAACCTCTCCTGTAAGTATGGTTTAAATCCATATGAAGCAAAGAGTGTTCATCTCATTGTCAGTGCCTTTTTTGTTCTGAGTTTCCTGAAAAGATGCATTTCTGCCACTCACTGAAAATGAAATAAACACTAACATACTAAAGAATAATAAAGCAACTCTTTAAAATTATTTGCATCATTATGTGTCAGCCAGCTGGATATAATATGTTAACCCAAAGATAAAAGCGTGAATGAATGTACAAATGGGTACATAGTTTTCTGTAAACCTTTTTTTCCTTTAATCAATATTGTCAATAAATTTTAAAATCTCCATCAGATATTCAATCCCAGTTCCAATAACGACTTAAAAAGCACCCATTTAAATCTGAAATAATATAAGCCTATTGCAGGATTATTTAAAAAAAGCAGTTTTTCTCACTGTTCCCCTTATGTTAAAACTAACTGTATGACAGAATGAACATTGATTTGCACTTCTAGGTTCAAATGAATTCTTTTGATATTCTTATATTTATAGTGGTGTAGCTGAGACTTGAATCTGTCCCTCTGTCTACATGTTGAAAAGACAGCCATAGGAGCAAGTGATCAGCAAACATGATTATATATTCCTGAAAAACATCCAGCTGTCAGTTTTCCTGTTGCCAGTGTATCAATGCAAGAATCCACAGCCAGGGTTTCACAGGACACTGTGCCAGCACAATCTAAAAACGGATTAACAAACAACACTATAGTCAGTGTAATGTATTTGGAGAGAGCAAAAAATAGAAGAGTATGTATTTCAGCAAGGATTCAGGCATAAAGAGCTGGCACACCTCCAGTCTGAGTATCTCAATGAAACTTTCATTTCCGTGAAAGTAACAGATTTTTAATTATTTTTAACACTAACAGGGAACAATAAAATATTTGTCCAAAATATTTAAATAGGAGTGTGTATAAGACAAAGCACACAAATCCCTTAGGCCTCCACCCTTTAAAAATGGTTGCTTCTTCTTGACACTCCAGGAAATCTAGCAAATACAGGATACAAGCACAGGAGGTTTACACTGCCAGCACAGCAGCAAGCACAGTAGTACAAGGAGGCTTTTATGCCATACTAGAAGGAACTCTAGTCTAATTGTAATTTTTAGGTCCATATATGCTTTTCAAATCCTGTGTCAGGACATCAGGAGACATTGAATTTATAGGGCTTCATGAAGAATGGTATAGCTTCTCTGGCAAGCAAGCCGTCTGCATTAGCTATTCTTCCCTCATGTAAGCATTTTAGCATACCAACATCAGCTGGAGTATAAAGATGTAGAAAGTTGAGACAGAAGAAATATGAGGCATGGTAGAGAAAACCTGTTGGTTAAATGCTATGCCAGGTGATAATGAAGAGTTTAGCAATATTTTCAGTGTTTTGCTATTTAAACTGATGCCTGAGTGAATCTCTAGGATAAGACTACATTTGGACCATGTACTGTGCAACCACTGGGTACAGACAGGAACAGGATTAGCTTAGCACTGTACCCTGTCTCTGCTCAATCTCCTCTAGGCTTCAGATGGTTAGCACTACTGTGTGTTCTAATTTAATAGGATCTTTACTTCAGACTTTTGAAACTTTATCACAAAAGCACAGGAAATTCAACAGCAGTAAATAATTTTGCCTGATTTAAGGCTTGTCCCATGGCAAAAAAATTAAATTTTTGACTCTATAAAAATTATATTCTAAATAGGAATCAAAACAAAACCAAATCTCCTTACCCAAAATACTCATTCTTTCCTTGCTATCCTTTTCTCCACTAAGGGAGAAAAACATTAATGAAAACGAAATCTGCATTAGAATTAACATCAAAATCTACAAATTGAATTTTGTTCTTACTGGTAACATAAGCAAGACTTGTGTGGGATACAATCATGTTCACTTATTATTAAATAGTACATAGAACACCCCAAATATTTCATATATTGTGAGCATAGCACCACATCCATTAGAAAACAGGGTTCTTTAAAATACATATATGTGAGCATAGCACCACACCCATTAGAAAACAGAGCTCTTTAAAATACAGAAGAACACTTAAATAGTAGCAACTAATTCCAGGTAATTACCTATGCTTCATTGCACTCAACACTCCAAAATCTATTGGGTGGAACAGATGGGAGAAAAGCAGAGACATCATTTTCATTGCTTTTGAAATGAATAGGTCAGAAGTTTTAGGAAGGCAGAACATTCTGAACAGCACAATAAATTCTCTCCTTCAGAACTGCACAACCTCATGAGAAGTATGTTTGGGTTATATTGCTTGGTGCCTGGCTGCATTACGGCTAATGAATCATGATGATACTTGCTGAAGACAAAGTGTACCCAATACTCCATTTGTGTGAGAGGTAAACAGTTGAGGATGGGGTATTCAAAACAACTTCCTCTTGCTCTGCTGAAGCATGTTAACTTCAGCATTTCAATCTTGGCAACTCTTTCCTATTTTGGGAGCAAAAGTGATCCTGTCCAACAATTAACTGCCTGTTAGTAATAAACACCTGTTAGTGTTTAGCATTGAAACTCCTTTGAATTGCAATTAAAACCAGATTTGATCAGGACATCAGTGGCAAAGTTAAGACTCCCAAGATTTTTTTTTTCTTCTTCTCTCATGGCAGAGGATGTTCTAATTTAAATTTTTCAGGTCATATGACTCTACACATGGAAAGCTCAAACCTGGATGATTACTAAATTGCATTAGGTTGAAAATTCAAGAAATCCATGCTACATGATTTTTAAGAAGTTGACATTAGTGCACTACATTTTTGTTTATATATCTGTTTTATCATAGTTTTTGCTAACAAGGCCTATTGTTAAATTTTTTATGTAGGAGATGGTGGAGGAAAAGGTACACGAAAAATGTGGATACTCTGACACAATGGTATTTTTCTTTCTTAACAATGAACCACTGTTCTCTTTCTTCTATGGCCTATAAATCCAATACTAATACTAAACACTGCAATGTCTCATAAAGCCCATTATATATCCCTAAGACATTCAGATAGTCAGAATTTTGTTTAAATAGAGATTGAAATAAAATTTAATTTTAAAATGCTGCTTGCCTTCTTCCATCTTTTTCCTTTCTGATGGGTAGAAGGAGTTAAAAATTGACTAGTTAGCAAAACTGAGTTTCAGTACTTACAGGTAGCAATTTTACACTATTGCATTTCTAAATATAAAGGTGAAACAAATCAAGTCAAACAATTATTTTTTTAACTAACTTTTATTCTTCTGTATTGTTCTAACCAACGCTTCCAAATTCTGTCAAACTATAAAACAACCTTAACACATTGAAAGAGATTTAGTTTCAGCTTAGGGTTTGGTATGCTACTTAATGCTATTTTCAGTCCTTTTAAACCTCTAATGAAGTACATAGTAGAGAAAGCAGAGAAGAGGTACACTGCCAAAAGCCTTTGATATATTGGGACTGTATTTTAGAAATAAAAGGAAAATAGTTTATCGGTAATGGATACGCCTCAAACTATTATATCAAAAAGTCTACATTCTCTGTTTCTTTAAGACTGGGAGCTTATGCTGGAACTTGAAGGACTGAGTGAGACCTTGTACTTAGTATGCCTGAAAGGCACAGGTTCACTGTTCAAAGCACTGATTTGCTAAGCCTGCTCTCACTAGACAGACCTAGACAGAAAGTAGAAATGCAAACAGAAGCAAAAAGGAGAAAAGCAGAAGAGGAATGATATCATGCATGACAGCATGAAGAGGCACAGGCAGAGAGGATCAGTTTTAAAAAATGGACAAAGGTTAAATAATTAACAAAGTACAATTTTCCTGAGACCTGAAACATAATGCAAGTTTCATCACAAGTTTTCCTCACTCTCAGAGCAAATACTTGTGAAATCCCAAGGAAAGAATGTGTCTATTATTCTTACTTTAGGGAGCCTGACCCAAAAAGAATAGTTATATTGCTAGTCCATGAAGGTGCTGAATCCAGGTCTCTCATGCTGATGTGCTACTTGGTTCAACATGCCACAGTTTCAGGGGGTTCTCACAGCTTATTTTTGATCACAAAGACAAGGACAAAACACAACTCTCAGAAGCTGACATGCAACAGTAAAGATTGCCAAGGCTGATGCCTTAGGTATTAACTTTTATAAATTTTTCAAATCCTGTACTGTCAGTGTAACTCTGAAGTTTCCTGTAGCTCATTAAGTGCTGTTCTCTCATGCTAAGACAGACATAACAAACCTCTCTAACTTGCTCTAACTTCTCTCAAGGACACCCAGAACAAGAATTGTAAACCTTCATCTTGGGGAGAGGGGGGCAAGCTTGGGGAAATTACATCATTGGTTGGGTTCTGGTTGGTGAATTTATGATAATATAAAAGTGTGAAGAACTCGTGACCTGTCATCCATTTTGGGATCCACTAAGGCAGAACCCTCTGGAGCCCAGAGTGTACCTCTGAAGGCCTTTCAAATAAATACCTCCTTTTTCCTTTATTCCTGTCTAGTCTCTGTTTTTAGGTAGCCATTTGAGGCATCAAGGCAATCTAAATTCAGTCTCAAGTCAATACTTGTTATAAATGGTCCTTAAGTACAACAACACAAACTATTTTCATTGCACCTTTATCTCAATTAGAGATTTCTTCAATATATATACAATGGAATATCCTACTACATCTAAAATACAAACTCACATGTTTACATTTCTCTTGAATAGATAGAACAACGTTCTCTATGTACTATCATTCACACAATTTGCTACTTTCACCTCTAATAAAGAAAAATGTGGGAAAAAAATATTGGTGATACTGATCCTATAATAAGCCAGTGTTCTAATGCCCAATTCTTGTTCGACTGGCTTTAAAAGAAACATACACTTGCCATTATTACCAGGCCTCATAGTGGCAGAGGAGTTTTGTTTTATTCTCCCCTCCCAGCACCAATAATGTAGATAAAATTTTAAGAGATTTATTGCATAATTACTGTGCTTTTAGCATATTTCCTCCTATGTGCTTCAAATTCTACTGAGCATTTCCAGTACAACACCACAGCACTCAATTTAATTATGCTGGAAACTATGTTCCCCTTTTTATTTAAATACATTAGGGTGCTTATAATGGGATATTGTATTGGATTCTATTAATTTTTAAACTGTAAACATGAAATAGGTACGAATGTCACAGAATAAATGTATCCTTATAAACCTCTACAAATTGGAACAATTACTGAAATAGCCTATATCTGTTTTACTAGAGTCTGTGCCAATTGATGTTTCTCTTGTTTCACACTGGAAATTACCTAATGCAGATAATTAAGACCAACCATAGTACCACCATACTCTTTCTGCTAAAATATTATCTCAGCAACTCATTCTAACTATATTAATAGAAACATTTTGACAATAGAAGATATAACAGCCTTGCAAGTGCTGTTATACATTTTGAGTAGCACAGAAAACACCTCAAAATGCTACCTGACTAGATCTAGTTTGTTAATCATAGCGAGGCCTGTACCAGCAGCTCTTAAATTTCTCTGTTGCAGGTGTTGTATAAATAATTGCAGTGTGCACCTACAGACTCCTAAATCTGGCAATAACTATTACAAATTTACCTACATTTCAAGGCAAATATTGAGCATTCTAGATAGCAAAACACAAATGTACTTTTCACGAGTGCTCTAAGATGGCAAAACTCAGACATGACTTTAGGTTATTAATTGTACAAAAGATGTTGTACTGGGACATAAAAAAGGTGATACATTGGAAGATAAGTGCTGGATTAGTCAGGTTTTTAAGAGTTGGTCTTTAGGTGACTAAGACTGTAAATATGACATCGTACACTTACAGAGCCTGTTTATTCTTAGTTTAAAGTAAACGTAACTCAGCTATCAGTTCAATATGTGAGAAGTGATAAAAGTTAAACCATGCTTTTCTTTACTCCCCTGAAAGGTCTCAGAGAGATCATTATTGTATCTATAACCCTTCTTCATTCCTCTCTTTATTAGCATTGATCCAACTCTAGAACCAGAGCAGCAAGCTGAACTGTCACTCAAATCACATGGGTTGTAACAAGGTCACCTTGTCTACACTGGGAAGGTAGCATGCTCATCCTCTAGAGAGAGCACTCATTCATCAACTTTGCCAGTTAATGAATGGATTAACACTGGCAGCAACTATGAAGGCATTTTTTTCCCAAACTGGTTATGGTTCAGATAAAAAATGCAATTCTAAACATACAGTGATAGTCCAAAACTATTTGCCCTCCCTGAGCATACAAGGAAGAGTAGTACTAATATGGTTTGCTTATCAATATCAGTATCAAGAGGCAACAGAATAATTATAGGGAGTAAAAAAGAAGGGTGATCTACCATAATACAAGATTAAAACAAAAATGGTACGAAGGATGAAGCGCTGAAGAAAGTCTTTCTTCACAGACTTCACAATGAAATGGTTGTCAGCTATGTAAAATTATACCCAGCTACTACTACTGTCTAAAGGCATCACGGACAACTCTTATGTTGATTTTTGTATGTGTCAGAATTTATTCACATGTCAGTTAGGAAGGCTGCATGACCATGACGCTAGAACAACAAAAGACTTTGTGAAATCTGCAGACTCACACTGAAAAGCCTGCCTTAGAGAAATGTAACTCACAGAACCTGTGCTCTTGTAAAGACTGACAATTTTCAGCTCTTAGGCTCCTTTATAAAACATAGCAATCCTGAAACATTGACTAAATGTGGAAGTCCTTCTTCTTAGCTACTCTTGTTAGGACTATAGAAAAAGGTTGTAAAAGCAATGTTTTATCTTGCTTCTGAAAATGAACATTAAAATTAAATTATCAAGAAAAAGGACATTGTAGCTCTAGGAGCTTTTTACTGTGAAAATATCTCAATTTATAGACATGAATTAAGTTAGCCTGGAATAAACTGCCAGTATATTTCTGATATATATACTATATATACTGCCAGTATATAAGCAAAACTGGACAATCAGAAAAATCAGCTGGAAGGAATTATGAAGGTATTATGAAAGACCACAGCATTAACACCCAAATCTACCAATATCCTATCCCCAACACAGTTAAAAGGACATCCTTTATTCTGTTAGATACCGAAGTCATGCCCATTCAGCGGTTGGCAAGAAAATTAAAACATATGTGCCAGAGGTGTGGAGTCAGCACACAAAACTTACAAGATTTCTAGTACTTGTAGGAATGCTCTCCTTCACTGCAAAGATCCTTCACCCTCCTTCAAGAAGCCTAGTGAGTACTGAGCAAACCACAGAATAAACTCTGCTGCAAGTTCTGTACATAGGGAAGGCTGCTTTCAGAGCTCAGAATAGTACAAAAACATTGATTTCTCAATATTTGAATTCATAATGTGATTTTAAATTTATGTATGTGAATGTGCTATAATGTATGTGCTCTAATGGTGTCCTGTGTTTATTGGTAACTGTACCTATCATAACTGGGGTACAGAACTGTCAGGAGATACTTGTTTGGGTAAACATCACTAGACAATTTATTCCATGAATCTGCAGTCATGCTTATTGGGCAGGGCTGACAGAGAGCTAAGCTACTGTTATATCACAGCTAAAAATTGTATTGTCTTTCCTTCCAGGTGTTGCAGAAAACAGATTGGAGGAATGCTTTGGCAACCTAGTTGACATTTGCCTGAAGGTTTTTAAGAAATTGCAAATCATAAGACTGATTCAAAAAGCACTCTGATATCTCACCTATGATATTCAGGTACCATATTCATATCTCTCAAACTGAATAACTCTATTGCTACTCACTGAAAACTTCATATTTACTTTATCAAGTGTTTGGTTTTGCCCCATTCTCACAATTTGTTACTTGTTGATTAATTAATCTATTGGGACTAATTCTAAATTAAAGGGAATATTTCCACTTAGTCAGGTGTCTGGCTAAAGCCAGTAAGTTCTGGCTTTTTCCCAAGTTCTGGGAAAAATTCACTTAATTATTTGTAAAATGGTAGTTGTGATGCTAAAATGTAAAACATTTTTTTGATTCTTCAGAAAAAGGGACCACAAACTACAGCTTTTAATTCAAAGCTAGCAATTTCCTCAGTATTCTTATCAAGTGAACAAGACTGCTATGGGCTGGCTAAATATACTTCTAGAATTTAAGACCCAGAACACTCAATCTCATATTCAGCTTAGTCTTTCTTCTGTAGAGAAGCCTAAAAAGGAAGTTCAAAGGAGACAGGTGTGACAGTGGGGTGTGCTACACTCACAGTATTATCTCATAATTTGAAGAGGAATCCAAAGCATTAAGTCTTGTCTTTGAGCTTTGATATAAAGTTTGATGAAATTATAATTTTAAAGTTATCCTGGTCTGAACAAATTATGTTTGTCAAGCCAGCAAGATCTCAATGTCAAAGATTTGCAGTCTAGCAGAATATCTTAGAAATTGCTTCAGATTGTTTAGGGAAAAGCTGGAAGGAACAGCTTGTGGTTGAGCACTATCACTGAAAGAATTAGTGAGCATTTCCAAAGACAGGTGCAAACAGTTGCTCTCGCTCCACTTGCATGGAGGTTCTCTTCATCCAGGCACTGAGATGATGCCTTTCAGAAGCTACTTATTGATGTTAACAAGATATCTGGCCTAAACTAACATATCCTATGCACGAGGCCTACTTCCATGTTAAAATGACTCACAGCAGATGAGCACAATAAACTCACTCCCACCTGCTGTTTCCATGGAGTTACAGTGGCAAAAACACACTCAAGAGGGTCCTTACATGGCAGACAATGGAATGTAACAGAAGATAATGAACTTTTTAAATAAACATTGAATTAAAATTCACAATTAAATTGCAACAAAAAGATAAAAAATATTTAAATCAACCCAGTTTCAGAAACTCTTTTGATAGTGAAAAGCAAAAAAAGAGTTGACAGGATGGTAATTATCTACATTATTATAATTAAAGGGAGAGAGATTCTACATCTTCATGCTAGAGAAAGGAAAACTTGAGCAAATAAAGCAGAGCTGAGTCATAAGTGGGTTACTGACAAATTAAAGCTGTTGAAATACGCCTGCTGGAAAACAGAGAAGGGATTAAAAAACAAACTCCTGTGGAAAATCTGCTATCTTATTCCAGAGAAGCAGAATGAATTTTAAAGAAGGACTTTCAAATAAGAAGCAAATTGGCAACTTCCTAAGAAAGAACTGGATAAGCTCTAAGCAGCTTGGTTTATCAAATGGAAATTTGCTTTCAAAAGGGGTATGCTGAAACAGAAATAAAGAAAACAGGGAAGTTTGCCCAGGAGTGAGCCTTCAGCTTATTTGTAGGGAAAACACTGATCAAAGCGTGCTAAAACTAGAGAGTATTTAAGGTCTTGTTAACAAAACTGACAAAAATCAAACTTCCTTCTCAGCTATTAATAGGAGCACAAGAGCTACAAAAATCAAGATTTGATCTGAAAGCAAAAGAACTGTTTCAAGGAAGTTGATTCTAACTTGATATTTCATCTTGTTCTTGTCAGTTTAAAAAATAATAAAAAAAGAAGCCTACATTGATTCCTGACAGGATTACAAAATGTCAACATACAGTGACAGAGACTTACTCAAAAAGAGCTTGGGCTTCAAATGCAATCTGATTTGAGCAGTTACACACCACTGTGAATGTAAAGGTGAAGAAAAAATACTCCACTGGAGAAGGGAGTACATACTGTGGCAACTAACATACAATTTTATGCAATCGCTGCATGAGACACAGGTCAGTGAAAATATCCACTGGGGGGTGGTCAGGGAAATCGCACGAAAGCACAGAGGAAACTGCACGCACTACTTCTAATTTAGCAGGACCGCCCTGCTTACACTATCAAGGGTCCATGCAACAGGTAAGGTATAGTTCAGTGGTACCTGAAAAGGGAACTGCTGCAGAGTACCATATTTCTACAGTTCCCAACCTACAGAGCACTTGCCTCCAAGTGTCTTGGAGTCAAGGTCACAGAAATAAAGACTATTTGACATTCTCTGAAAAATTCAAAGTACTACAAACAGGAGATTTTTTTAAGCTACTATTGAAGTCACATCTTTTTCCTCTTTTCAATTAAGCTTAGGTGATAACATTTTTACTGTTCCTGTGGAATTGCATGGAAAATTGAGAATACTTGACCAATGCCTGCACTTTTCTACTGGATTAAGCCTGTATAGAAGTATTCTTCCTGCTCTCTCTGCTAAGATATCTAGCCTCTGTTTTGTCATTAAACTCTGTGAATGTTTTCTTGACAGCCTCTGCAGTCGCTCTGCACATTTCCTGCTGGAGCTCTTCCACTTTATACAACTTAATTCAATGCTTGTTCGACCAAAATGAAGGAGATTGACTATAACGACATGATAAACAAGAGCAGTAACTTCAAGACATATACAATTTATATATAGTGGAGCAGTTCCAACCAGACAGTTTGAAAGAATCTACCTAGAATAAAAAAGCAAGAGCCTGCTTCTTGGACATTTGCTTGAGTTGTTAGAAATTGATGTTACACCTTTTACAAAGGTGACTTTATCCACTCTGAGCTGTTTAACCTACCGCTGGCCCCCTATATTTTGCCTTGAAGTCTGTATCGAATATGCATGATATATATTGCTCTTCAAAAAGAACCTAAAAATGAAAACTCTTTTTCAGATTCAAAATTAAGGAAGAAGCTCATTCAAATACATAAATCCACACACTTCCTTTTAGCAATGTACAGAGAGGTTCTCTGGAGAATTTTCAGAGGAGGTAGATTTCTGTTGTATGCACAAAATCTGCTTATGTTAACCCTTTGAAGAACATGCAGGGACTTTAGGGAAAGCACTGCAGCAGTTTTAGCTACAGTTTTTTAACTGACTTCTTGAGGAGACAGGTAATCTATTTGTGAGTGATAACCATTAGCTGAAGTTGGATGACAACTGCAGAAAATAGCATGGCTGTTCCCATACTTGGAGAGAAACTAGCAAATGCTGAGGGAAAAACCAAATGTCAAAAGTAGCTGAGTTAGTCTTCCATCAGATGACCATTCACAGATTTCGTGCAATAGCAAAGTTGATCCACACAAGTTTCTGAACAAAAGAAGGGAAAGTAATTTGGATTGAAGCTCTCCAGTGACTTTTCGTGGACTGAACACCAGAGAGTTTCAAACCAGCAACTAGTGCCTCCATGACAGAGCCCTCAGTTTTAGCCCAACCTAAGTGCAATGGACAGTTTCCTACATGTAGCTCTTCCAGGAATAGGATCAAAGCCAATTCTAGATGAGAAACATTGGCTATGAAGCAATAAAACTAAGTAAAACACAGAAGAATTGTCACCATCATCTGGAAAAACTGAAGCTTCTAGCTTTGAAAAGGCTGCGACTGTCAAATTTAATGGCTTCATTTAGCTTCATACAATGCTTCCTGATTTACAACAGTAACCACCAGTTAACTTATATACTCATCTCAACAAGACTAAATGCCACATTAGCAGCTTAAAGAAAAGTTTGAACCTAATTTTATAGTTACTCTCATCCAAATATATTTTATGCAGGAGCATTCTGGTACATAAATACATATACATTCACAAAAGGAAACTAAACCAAAGAAACACAACCAAGGATGTTTTTAAATCTGTTTTTCAGTCTTTGGGTGAAAAAAAAAAAAAACACAAGTATCTTGTGTTAGTGTTACTCCAAACACTTCTGCAATAAAAGATTCATTTTGAGATTTACATCAGTAAGCAAAGAATATTACACAAAAGATTTTTGGCCACATAAAGGTCTCATTATTCATAAAATTATTGACTAATCTTTGACAAATAATCTAACAAAACAACAAGAGGCTGTTCTAAGAAATAAATATTCACATTTGCAGACATGTATAGTACGAAAACAAACTTTCAACTAAGCTGGCCCTACTTTCAGTAAAAATGAGGCAAACCTTATGAAGGACAGCTAAGACTTGAAGAAACTGGAAGAGTAACTATTCTCATAAAAATTTTGCTATACTAACCTCAGCTGAAAGAAAACCTATTAATATTACCTTTTCAAGAGTAAAGAGAAACCTCAGCCATTTGGTATAATAGTGTTCTAACTAACTCCCCCAAATCCAGAGAAGATTCCATGAGTCTTCTCACCAATTTAGTACCCACCTGGCTCTGGAAAAACAAAAACCAAAACCAGGAACATCAATCAAGTAATCACACAATGCATAACTAAAGTATGAAACTAACTGGTACAGAATGTCACAGAGAAATTTAAACACAAAAGGTTTCAAAAAGCAACTAAAAAAATTGGTGAAAGAAAAATAAGTGCCATTGATGGCTGTACTATTCTGGTATGTTAGACTACAGAGAAATAAGTTAACTTTCAGCTTAGAAAAGGACTTCTTGTCACGTAGTGTGGTTAACCATAGTACTGAGTGGTTAAAATTGCTCACCTGATGGTGTTTCAGTCTACCATGATTGCTGGTCCATTGATTCATTTATTTAACTTTAATTGCAAATTTGATAAATACTTAAAATAGTTATATTTCTTTCTAGTTTAATGAAAATCAAAGTGACTTTAATTTAATTATATATTTGGGTTTAATTTTAACTTGTTTATTGCAAGTCACAGAAAGAATGGAGGTGATTTTTTTTCTCTCATTTCCTTTCTGACAGCAACTTGTACCTGAATTGTGAGTGGAAATAAAATTACTGAATTTATCTAGATGCCACATAGTTTTAAAAACATTATTTTTTTTCTCCTTTACACTCCTGCAAATGTCAATATATTTCATGGCACACACACGTGAAATTAATGGCGATTAATGATCTCCCTCGGCACCCAGCTGCCTGCTCTCTGATGGAACATAGGTCAGGCTGTTTGCCACTGCCTGAATCTCTGATGTTTGACTAATCTTACCTTTTTTCCCATCAAAAATAACAGAAAGTGGAACATAAACAAGATTTGTCTAAAGCAATTTAAAATGGTCATCATGTTGCACCTAGCATTACAAAACTTTAAAAAAAAAAAAAAGGCCACATTAATAGTAGTTGCTTAAGACTTTTAAAGGTCAGGTGATCAAACTACATGGAGATACTAGGGTTTCGATTTGGTGATACCAAAGACATTCTGTGTGTGTCCTGAAGGATGAGTTAATGGACAAGATACAAAATATCCCCTATCAAGTTCTTTCCGTGACCACTTAATTTAACAATATGTGTCCCCATTGCATTTTCTGCCAGAGAATAGACTTTTAAAAACAAGAAGCCTTCCCCATATTAATTGTTTATAGGTATTTATCCTGCTACAGTGAAAAGTACATCATTTCATTAATGGTGAACATAAAGTATTCACTTATGTGCATCCCACTGTATTTTATTACATGAGAAAATATCATTCCTCAAAGCCAATATCTAAACTTCATTTCATGGCATTTGCTTTTACTTATAGCAGCTAAAGATCAATTAAGTCATTATATTTTTATTACATTAAATAAACTCTAGGGGTTGAATGAATTTTTTCACCTCTTCACTGCTACAATTTGTTTCTATTAATTATAACTTAAGATGACTGCTACCTTTGAAGCATGGTAGTTAACACTAATATACAAATACTGTTTAATTGTTGTTTATGTTTGCCATAAATTAATTACCATCAAAATTAACCTCTTTCACTGACATGTGATAAATTACAAGGAAATTGATAGTCTTCTACAAGCTTCAGTAAGTTTCCATTCAGTAGAATAACAGTTTAAAGAGTAAGGCAAATAAAATATATGGGTCAGCAACACATCCCAACACAGGCTAATAAAGTAAACTAATCTGATATTAATCAAATGTGCAAAATAACAGATCAGTTCAAAGAAAACTGAGAAAAGCATCTGCTACTTAGGCTCTCCACTTATGTCAGGTACAACATTCAGCTCATAAAACCAATGCAGCAGGCTTCATATGGACCCAAAACCAGGATACGGGGGTGTACAAGCATTTAGGCAATAGGCTGGAGTTGGAAATAAGGTGTCAGTGCATTTATCTGGGAAACACAAAGGCAGGGACTATATTGGAAATTAGACTATAAAGGAGGGAGGCAGCTGTACAGTGAGACTCAGGGGGTTGTGAACTGGAGGTGCAGGTGGTGGTGACTGGCACAAGCCTTTTGCAGCCAAAGAACTGAACAAAGCAGGAGTAAGGGTCTTCTGTGACCAGACTAAACGTGTTATATAACACAATATAAAAGCTGACACATCCCCTTACAGCTACTGCACACTAAGAAAGTTCAGCCCACTAGTTGTAATCTGGTGATGGTGGTAGCTCACACAGCTGCATCTCTCTGCAACAGACTTCAGGAAATAAATTCTGCCCTCAGGTGCCTAACAGAAATCAGCAGAGCTGCTCAGATGTAAAAGAAAGAATAATTCATTTCAACCAACCTACCCCTACTGATTTCAATTGATTTACACCTGGGATTAATGGGCTATTGATGTTTGCATCCAAGCATACAGACCAGACCATGACTTTAAGGCAAAGCGCCCAGTTAGCAAAGAAAGCAGAAACAATGCAACCCAGCCAGTGCAGATGAAGAGTAGTGTGATTAACGTACAATAAATAGATCCTAAGCTCTGGGTATCAGGGAGACAGGGGGAAGCCTGATGTAAGGGTCCTAATAAGTTATATGTATTCTAGCTTTGGTGCTTTCCTGCTGAGTATCCAATCTTGAAAGATGCAAAGTGTTTTAATGAAGGGAGGGTAACCCAGGAAGAATGTAACACACATTTAAACATATATCTCAGAGCTAGAAATCAAATTCTTTCTATTTTTGTGATAATAAATTGGCAACTGGACCAACTGGAATGGAAGGGGATTTATTTCCTGCCAAATTTAATGCAATAGAAAGATTGTCCTTACTCTCAAGGCAACAGAAAAAACTGAGCTTTGGTCTCCTACATATTGAGCAAATATCCTAATCAAAAGGAAACCTCATCCAACAATTGCATTTCAGAAGGGCAACACCCATAGCTATAATTCATAAAGGTATGGTCATTTCAAACTGTGGTAGGTTTACCCACAACATTGCAGGACTTAAGCACTAGAAGACTACTGCATGTAAGACCAACAAAGAGGGCCTAAGTGATGGACATCTTTCCTTCCTAATTCCAAGAAACTAGACAGACTAACTAAAGATGTATGAGTTGAACTGCTTTCTCTGTTTCACTTAAATAGAACTGGATTCTCCCTAAAAAGTGTCTTTGCTTAAAATTTCTATACAATAGTGTTTAACAAATAATGCACTCATAACTATCATGTCTGTGACTCTTAAAAGAAAAGATAGCTCTCAAGTGCTCGCCAATAAAGCTTTTTACACTTAACCCTTCACCTAGAAAAGTTTATAAAGAGTTTGCACATAACATAGAGCAACTTATTCCAGATTTTTTCCAAAACCCATAGAAGCTCCCATATGCCCAGGTGCAGCTCTGAGCACTGTTAGCTGGAAAAATAATTTTGGATCATTCTTATGTGGTCATGTGTTTGGAAAATATATTCAGTATTTCAAGCAACTTGATATTTGATGTAGATTAACTCATTGCATATTCAGATTCTCTCATACCTGCCATTGTAAAACAAGAGAATATGAATTATAAGACCCTTAAGCAACATATGCAGAGGATCAATCACGTCGTAGTCTAACTGGGGACTGAGTGTCAGCACTGCTTCACATAAACACTGTGCCATTAGAAGTGCAATTACTAGAATGTTGATAAAGTGAGCCATTAAATGAGAAATCTCATCATATTTGACAGTGCATTGTGAAGCATTCCCCATTAAGAGATGAGAATAAAATGTTTATGAGCTAATTTATTCCAAACATGTTTGTAACTGTCTATGGTTAGCATTGTTTGATCCAAGAAAAGGTTATACTGATTTGAGTGAGAAAGACGAAAAACCTGAAACTCTGAGCATTTATATCAGCTTGATTTTTTTTCAAGTCAAGACTATATCAGAAATATTACTTGCAGTCAAATCACACAAATTCATTGCTCCCTGGTGGCTAAAACAAACTCACTGTTTCTCTGCTTATATTGTTCAAATAACTGGTATGTGTGTTTTATTTTATCTTTGTCCTTCCTGCTGTCATATTCAATATACCACCAAGAAAATTGCTAGGCTTTTTTCTTCTGCACACAAAAAAAGAAAAATGGGGGGAGAATAAAACATCATGGATGGGGGGAAAAAAACAAAAAAGCTGTTAATAATGAAAAGCTGTCAAGCATTATCTTCTGTATTTGACAAAAGCTGTTAGAAAATATAAAGATCAGCAATATAAAGTGATACAAAATAATAATTTTTAAAAATCAAAAATAGCTGCCAAAATTTGAAGACAAAATACAAACTGCTGAATAATAATGGTGTAATATAGAACTGAATATCCTCTAAAAACACAGCTGATCCTTCTGAAAAAATAAAATAGAAAGGCTAATAATCCAGTTTAAGTGATAGTCTATTATGCTTGAAAAAGCAATCTTCACTCCCTCAAGGTAATTAAAATTTCCTTCTTCTGTCTCAGCTTGAGCAGTTGCCAGTATTTACACCCAATACAAAGAAGATAGAGCAAACTTTAAACCATAAAGGGTATTGAACTAAAGCTATCCACCAGCATGAAAAAGAGATTAACTTGGTAGATTAATAAATTAATTAAAACCCATGATAATATAATGACACTCAAACTCATCCCACTGTCACACTAATACAGATGCAAAACTAGTGAAACTGAGCTGTGAAACACGGACCCCTACAATCGAAATTAGAGGGATTTGGTACTTGAAAAATGGTTGCAAAAATCAACATAAAATTAGAACCTAATCTTGCCATTCTTTAAAGTAGGTCACAGTGTCTTCTTTTGCACTTGCTCAGCATAGTGTGTAATTACAGCTGAGTAAGGAGAGCTAGTGGTAAAGCTGGGACTATAACTTTTAGAAAAAAAACTTTAAGAGAGAGGGCAGATTATTTTGATTCACTTGAGGAATCATTTTACTCTGAAATTAAAGTGACATCCACTATGCCTTCTGAGTTCATCTGGTCCACTTATTTTAGAGTAGGTGACAACAATATTCCCAGGTATATAAAGATAGGAAAACGTTTTCCAGTTGAAAATTTCTTTAGAACATTATGTATCTTTTTCAAACTCACAAACCCATATGGTTTTCTGATGCCTCATACATCCCTTTGCTGAGACCACAACAAGCCATCATGAATATGTGTGTTCCCAGCTGAGATAACACTGACAGGCAGCCAGGCTTCTGGCTGGGCCACAGCCCATGAACACTGGGAGACTGCCACAGTTTCATCCCTTGCAGGCAGCTCTAAAGGGTTTCAAGAAAAGGAGACAGTACTGTTAGTTTTTCTGAGGACTTCTAAATTCCTATTCCTAAGGAAATCTTAAGAATACATTGTTCCTTCTCCTTACCAAAGGTTTTTCTTTACCCATCAGAACATGCATGCCAGCTGTTGGACATCTAAAATCACACTTGTTAAAATTAAGGCAAGAGTGGGCTCTCTGTATGTTAAAAACAGAAGTTCTGGCACTCTGACTGCATTTGACAGGTTTATTTTCACAACTATTTATTATGCATTTTTTCATTCAGGAAATCTATCCTTTTAAATTTCACAGCAGATTGCTCTTCCCTAGAACAATTTTGTCACCATTAGATCAATCCAAAAGACACTAAAAACTATAGGTTTATCCTGCCATATTTCCATCTTGGTGTTTTATTACTTGCTCTACCATGTATGGTAGCAGACTTATAAGCCTGATATGTGTCACTGCATTCTACTCAGAACATCCAATCCCCACTGAAGTGAATTCTCAGGTGGAAGACAGGCTTCACTGGTGGAGACTGTTGCTTAAACAGACATACATTATCTACAGAGCAAAAGAAAGATTTCCCAAGATACCCAGTGAGAATTGTCAGACTGCATTATGTTCCTGCTTAGGGGCAGCCTCATTCACTTGGAAAAGTAGTAAATGTATGCTGTAAAGGTATATTGTTAACAGACCTATGGCCCTGGAAGTGATAATCTGAAATAGAGTCAGGCATTTGAGAAAGAGAAATCATTACTATACATAAACCCAGGGATGAATGAAACTGAAAAGAGTTACAGAAAGCAGAAGAGGTTAGGATCTCTAAATATGAAAATAGAGCTAGATAAAGAACAGAGATCATACCTACCTTCTGAGTGAAGGTATTTTTATTGAAATTTTTTATTGAAATTGAAATTTTTTTCTTGTCTTTTGTTGGTTTTTTTATTCAGACCATTTATTCTGTTTCCCAGGAGGTAGAGGGTAAAAAAGACAAATATTCTAGGTTTTTTCTATTGCAATAATTTCTGATTTGATGGAGAAAGGTATGCCAGTTTTTCAAGGATACTACTGGATAATATTTATCTATCTACTTACATATCTTCTACATAACTCTTGATGAAACACTTGGCATTATTCTCTTCTTTCTTTCAAAATGAAATTCCAGTTCTCTTTATTTAATCAGGTCCCTGAAGTATTCATACTGAAGTCGAAGTATTTGTAAGCTATTCAACATCTTCCTCTCAATACAAGTAAAACCAGTGCTTAGAAAGACACAATGAGTTAATATTATTGAATTCATCCCAGCACTACAAATGCCGTAATGGGATGTGTTTACCCAATACTAACTAAATGTGTATTCAGTAGGAATCTGTGGACTCAGCTGCTCTCTAGAACCTCAGGTCAAACTAAAGACAAGTTATAAGTTTTTATACTATTAGGCCTGACTATAGATAAGTTACATTTGCTTTAAAAACACGCTGTGAAAATCTAGTAAAAAAGGGGTTCTCAGGGTGGAATCTGAAGATGAAGCGAGTAACTACAAGTCTTTTTATTAGAGACGTACCTAAGTTTTTCCTTCCATCCCTTCTCCCTGTAATCTTCAGTGCTCAGATTTTTAAGCATTCACGGGGTAGTGCTGCCTCTTTAGACACATCCTGCACTGGGTGTGGTGGAAGCTTTGAGCGTATTAGGTGATGTGATTATTCACAACCATTAACTGAGGGGAATAAAAGCCTACATAACTATTTGTTTATCTGCTCTTCACACTTTTTGTTGGACAAACTGGGATCCAGTTTCTTACCAGGATAAGCAAAGGACAACATGAAGTTGAAAGCTTATCCTGCAGGTCTCACTGAAAAAGGGGCAAGTTTAGCCTAGGTATCATGTAAGCAAAATAGAAAAAGCAGCTCCAAGGCTGCACCACACAAATAAAATCTGAAGTATGGTAAACTGACAGATAAAAGGCGGGATAAGGCACACGGTTTAAATATTCTGCATACTACATCTGTACCTGCTTTTACTTCTGTGTTTCTTCCAAAAGAAAAAAAAGACCATTCATACTACACACTCTTCTACATGTAGAAAAAATTATGAAGCCCAGCTGTTGAAGAAAATGTTTTTAACAAAAATCAAAATATCAGAGTAAGTGAAATTCTTTGGATGGTATGTGGCCTCCTGTGGAATAAAGAACTCACATCAAAATAAGCAGTATAAAGCAAGAATTCATAAATATTTAATGTCTTTTTTCCCCTTTTCCTCATTTTCTCTGTGTTTAACCCATTTATATATTGTAATAACAGCATATTTCCTTTTGTTCTTACCTTCAGTTTAAGGTGCAAAAATGAAGATGCAAAGTGACAGCTAATTGCCAGATGCTGGGCACAGTGGCACAGTGTATATCAACATACAACACTCAAAACCACTAATACTTCAGTACAAGCAAATCAGAGAGGTGTCAAGACATGTTAGGCTGACATTTGTACAAAGAAACTTACTTTTTTCTCATAAGACAACAATGACAACCTACACTGATGGCAGGAACAGCATGGGCAAAACCCATCAACGCTGAACATTGCTGACATGAGTACAATACCTGTTGATACTGCTGGGAGATCCTGCTGTTCACATGGTCTCAGTTCTCCATCTGCCTTGCTGGATAGTTTTTCCAAAGGATATTTCATATTCCTGACATCTTTGTCTTTACTAGGTAATGACCCAAATAAAAGTGCATGAACTAGAAAAATCTTCTTTCCGAATTTTACACTGAATTATTTTTTTGCCAGTGTCCACCTGCAAAACTATGAGAAGAATCCTAGGAAAAGAGCATTGCCTTGTTTTGTTGGTTATCAGTTGGTGAAGACTTTTTGTGGACTTGGCAAAGCTGAATCCACAAGACAAAATGTCACTGACATGCCGAACTACAGAGATCAACCCTTCGAGCTGATCTGTCCAGGTAGATCTTTCCCTCTGTCTCCATTTACATATATCTGTTCATCTAATGCTGTGTGAAATAAAGTATTTTAGAAAAGGATCTGTTCAGCAGCAACTATCGTGCTATTCTGGGTGATTTTTACTGCACATGATATAATTACTTAGTAATCAGGCAGTTATCAATTTCTCTACAGTTCTTAGCTACAAAATGGATGAGCACAGCAATTTTCTGTCTAGTAGTGAAGAGGAACTGAGGACAGCTGCCTAACTGAATACTTAAAATTTAAGTATCTTTGCAGGCAAGAGAAGTCTCTGTAAAGGTGACATAATAAATCTATCCTCATGTCCAAGAAAATTTAGCCATACTAACAGTGACAAATCTTAACAAACACAACCTTGTGTATTAATATAATCTTATCTTCAAAAAAATCCCTTTGGCATTCAATCTTTAGAAACAGCTGACCCCTACATCAATTTTATGGCATAAAGTTTTCCCAACAAGTTCAAGATGTATAGCACTTTTTCACAGAAAGAGATCTCAGGACACTTTTAAAGATCTTATAAAAAAAAATTCAGTCATAGTCTACAATGCTAACCTTGAACCAAAAAGGTTAAAAACAAAAACAAAACTTAAAAATAAAACTTGAGAATAAGAGAAACACTGAATTATTTGATTTATAAAATGGCAGGAAGCATGAAGAAAATTCATGATTCACTAAGTTTCGAGTGGTCATTTGTATGGACTCCGTTTGCACAAAGGTAAGCACACAAATTTAGGCTCCAAAAAGCACCTCTTTATAGTAAACAACAGTAACACTCATGCTCAAATGCTTGGCTGACTCTCTGCTACAGTTATTTCTGCAGAGAAATCTACTGCAGCACATCTCAAGTAACAATAACTTACATATCTCCCACCAAGCTAAACCCTTAGCAGGTGTATGCCAAGAAGAAAGCCACCCAAAAGAATTGACTGCCAAAAGGAAATAAAATTACACCATTCTACTTAGAGAGCAGTTTCTGACTCAGGACATAGCATAGTAGATACCACTTGCAAGAATGAATTTTAGGGAATTTTTTGTGTTTGTAACCAATGAGAAACCCTCTCCATCCTTTGTATTCCCAATAAAAAAATTTAATTTCCTGGCAGCAGGAGAGGCAAAGGCATAACTTTCAGGGCTCTTCGAGAGAATTCTACCCTACCAACCCAAGGTAGGGGAGTTGGAATTAGATCATCTTCAGAGCCCATTCCAACCCAATCCATTCTATTACTCTATGATTTTATCTCCATTTTTCACTTTTTCCACTCCCCAAGTAGGACCTGCCCTGGTCAAAACCTCCATCTTTGGAGACAACACACTTCAAACTCGTTATCTTGTTAAGAAGCCTTGAATGAGTTCTGCAATAGATCTAAAATTAATAAAAGAAAACCAAAACAAAACAAAGCACCATGAAAAACCCAGTAGAAGCAAACCCACCAACCCAGCAAAACTTGCTGATCTAGGACAAGATGGGAAATTAGGTGAATCCTGGATACTATGTAAAGGCCAAGTAAATTCATTGATTTATTTAACATATACTATGAAAAAGATATGGGTTTATATTCCTGAGTGATGACAAAGCCACAGAAGTCATTATTTAAATCCAAGATTTTTTATATAGAAATTAAATACAGAATGTAGAGGAGGAAAAAATAGCTCATAGCTAATCAAAATCTAATTTGAGGTTTTTGATGGGAGAAAGTGGAAGATAGTTTGAATCTATCACTTAATAAGAGAGCTTATGGCTTTAAGCTTTCAAAAGTACCCAAATAACATTTCTCCACAGCAAAATTTACAGCAAAATCTGTTTGTTCCTTCGCAAGGACTGGATCAACCAGAGTGAGAGTGACCAAAATATCTGAAAGATGCATCATTAAAATCATATTTTCCAACTAATTCAATAAGGAAAAAAAAAATACAACCTTAACTATTAATTAAGACCTTTTTAGAAACTCTGAATGTCAAAAAGAACTGTAGAAAATGTACTATGAATATAAAGCACAAACACACACAGCTGAAATAAAAAGCCTGAGACACCAATCAATTAATAAAGAAGCAGAAAAAGATCCTATAAATAGACTAAAAGACAAAAACAGAAGAAAAATACAAGTTGACTGTTTTACAGGAAAAACAGGTGAGTTGAAGATAATAAAAAGGCTAATTTATCAAACAGCTTTATTTTTTTCACAAATAAGGTGAATTGTTACCAGATATTTTAAAGGGGACAGAAGAATTGTCCAGGTTAGGAAACACAGGTTAAGGAATATTTAGATAAATTGTACATACACAGGTTTGCAAGGTTTGATTAAATTCTTTCTTTTGGACCCAGTGAAAGAGACTCTCAAACATTAATGGATTTTTCTAAAATTCACTGGATACTCTCAGGAGACTGGAAAAGTATAATCTTAGTACATCTTTAAGAAGGAGAGAAAGAAGGGACTGGGGAATTGGAGACAGCCTAACTGATTCCTGAAAAGATTCTGGAACATATTATTGGGCAATTTATAAGCACCTCAAAAATAATAAGATGATAAAAAACATATGACATGGATTTGTCAAGAAAAAAGGTTGTATCAAATTGGCATAATTTATTTCTTTGACAGAGTTGCAAGCTAATGGATAACAGGGAAGCAATAGATGTGATAAACATAAGCATTACTTTTTCTTTTTTTTATATATATTCTCTGAGGCATTCTCATAAGTATGCTAAGAAAATCTGGTCTGCATTAATTCTCTGTA
The DNA here is from genome assembly GCA_013396875.1 of Vireo altiloquus. Classification (NCBI taxonomy): domain Eukaryota; kingdom Metazoa; phylum Chordata; class Aves; order Passeriformes; family Vireonidae; genus Vireo; species Vireo altiloquus. The sequence continues at coordinate 137,126 of VZRF01004796.1, forward strand.
ACATGGTAGAACAACGCTTTAAAAAACTCCCAAGTACAGACTTCAGCAGTTCCATGTCAAAGTGAGAAAGCATTTCAAACAGACAACAGCTACCCAAAAAAACCCCCTTCTAGTCAATATTTTCATTGATAATCTGAATGACAGGAAACATGAACTGTGAAGAACCAGGAAAATAGAAAATGAAAAACTTGCAGATAACAAAGCTTAACAATGTTGAAAACACTTTCAATTCACCTCTGTTTTCAGGATGATTGTGAACATTTGCAGAAATTATTCAAAATCAGAAGATAAAATTCATGACAAGGGCAACACTGTACTCAGGGGGAAGAAATCCAATGCCCAGTTATGATATTTGGAACATCTGCCCAAGTTAGGTGCTATGAAGAATATGCAAATCCACCATAGACTGAGTAAGGAGATAACAACAGAAAATGCAGTGGAGAATATTGAAATTTGTCTTCAAATATACTAAATGGAATTTTATCTGTAATACAGGAGTAATTTTTTCACTTTACTTACTGCTTTGAGCCCTAAGATAAAAAGAATGTGCTTTGTCTTAGATAACGAGTTTAACAAGAACACATAACATCTTGAAAGAGTCCAAAAGAAAACCAACAAAAACACAAACAAGTTTGGAAAAAACTATTATTTGGGATTAGAGCTTGAAAGATATTTACCTTCTTTCATTTCATCTAGGAAAAAAAGGAAAATTAATTGTCAATACTTAGAAAGTGGTTGTAAAATAAATGGCAGTCAACTCTTCTCTATGCTGACTCATAAAGAGAAGATATTTCCATTTGAAAGAAGATTAAACTCAGATTCTAAGAAATATTTTTGTGATACAAGACACATCTAAATTGTCTTCACACCTTTAAAGGCAAGGGAAGGAATTGATCCAGTCTGACATGACAGCATCTAATCAATAACAGGTCTAAACACTGAGTTACTCTTTGCAGAAAGAGGATGTTGCAAACCTTCTTCACTGTCTGCTCCAGTGATCCCAAGTAATAGAGCACATTCAGAACACGTACTAGAGAAAAGGAAAGCTTCTTCCAGGGACAAAAGGAGTACAGGCTTTTACTGGGCAGGCTAATGAGCAAAACTTCAGACTCATAGGAAATTTTAACATGAAAACTTAGTGCACTTTTGTCCATGATTAGGTAAGAAAAACGATCAGAGGTTTTGTAATGCAACTTTGTATTAGCCCATAAACCACTACCAGGTGGGACTTAGGAGTTCAATATCTTCTGTAAACATATAGCCCAAGCTCTTTAAACAGCTTGATGCACTTTGACATTATGAGCCCAACTCTGCAAAACTGCCATGTTTTTCAAAATGACACTACATCATCCCTGTTTTATATCCTTATCCATTCATTGAGAGAATGGATAAAATAATATCAACATGAATTTAAACCTTCAGCAAACATATGAGTGAATTTACTAGAAGTATATATAAAAATTACTGATGTGCTTGGGAGAAGAGCGAGCCAAAGTTAGATCCTGTGGATCCTGTGTGGGATGACAAAGCTCTGTTAATATTGTCCATTTACAGCAGGTCATGTTCTACCATAAAAAAAAGGTGTGGTAAGACAGAAAATAGCATGAAAAAGAAAAATGTAGTATGAAGTAAGCCTAAAATCTTCTAAATGGTGAGGGATTGTTGTTTTTATCTTTCATTTTGAGTATCAAAGTAAGTTTTACAGAGACTAAAGTAAATTGCCATGGAAGAGAAATCTTTTGCCTAAATGAACACTGAGACTATGGTGTCATAATGAAGAAGGAATACACTTCACATTTTTTTCCTCATCAACCCCATCTCACCCCTTGACAATCACTTTCTGTTAAAATATCTTAAAAGCATGTTTTATATGCTGGGAAGAAATTACAGCAAGCATCATGCTTCCTTTTTCCCTAGAATGAGAGAAAAGGGTGGCAGTGCACTCTGGCAAGGAAAGTTAATAATCTGTACAATCTAATAAATTCCTACTGAATGATAATTAACATTACCATATTTGCACTTTAACTTCCCTTGCCTTAAGTAACATAAGCAATGACAGTTTTCACTGACCTATGCAGAAATCTTGAGCCTGAACTGAATACCACAGTACTCTTGCTCATGGACTTTTCCAGAAGTCATCAAGCCTTATTCACTTCTCACTTATACCTTAAACAGGCTTGAATCAGAAGTGGTATCTACCAGAACTATAAAGTAGCATCAGTGCAAGAGGAGAATTAGACATTTCAGGCTTCAGTGTCTCATGTTGTGAAAAATCCACAGCTGCATGCTAAGACTATGTCTTGGTAGACAAAAGAAGGACATATAGGTACTCTAAGTGGTATTTGTTACCCAAATCAGTATGAATCTATAGCTGAAAATCTCTCACTAATGACTATGATGCTTAATATCTTTAGGCAGAGATTTAATCCATTTTTTCTGTATTGCTCAAGCCTCTCCTTCTGCCCTCAAGGAGTTCAATGGTTTCCTAACTTCTGTAATTCGTAAGGTTCTATAAAGTGACACCATGTAATCCATCTAAAGTTAATCCAATTTAAAAGGGAAAAGTTAGTGAGCAAGTGAATCTTTTTCAGGTTTTTTCCATCACCAACACTTCCTGTTTCTGAAAGAGGAAACTTTCCTTCCATTTGAAAGGAAAATTTTCACACATGCAATTCTAAATGTTTTCAAAAATTATCTCTCAGCATATACGTACAGACGAGTTAACAGAATTGCTGTGTCTGTCTCCCTATAGTCTCTGATTGAAGGAATTTGACTAGCTCTCCTTAATTATCTCTCATGCACTCTTTCTGTTTAGTAATATTTCTTTCGGTCTTAACCTTCACTGTATTCCCTACATACTATCAGTTAAGCTCCTAGTAGTAAAAAAGATCCTTTAAAATTAAGAGAATAAATTTTCATTTTAAAGGTTGAAAAAACAAGATTTCCCACACAAAGCTACAGTTAAATACCAAAGTAATTGATCTAACTTTAGAAACAGTTCCTTTATCTTCAGTGAGTTGTAATGTGACTACTGCCTCTTATAACACTTTGGAATTACTGTCACATTCATCATGACAGATGTGGCTCATTAGAACTGAGGAATTAACTCCATGCAGAAGGGATTGGGACCAGACTGGTTTTGATGGAAAAGCTAAAATCTACCAGAACTGGGAGGTCAGGTAATGCTTAAAAATTACTTTCTGCCAGTAAAAACAGAACCATGGGAGGTAATTATCTGACTCTATAAAAACACTATGCTTCTTGATTGGACTAACATATGGACTCCATGAGCTCTCTGGACACAAAAACCAGTAAAACTGTGACCCTGATAGAGTCTGACATCAGTCATCATAGGTGGCATGGAAAACATTCACCACATGGAAGAACAAATCCAGAGTTCTAATCTCAAAGGGTACCAGAAAATCTTTACTTCCTGCAGAAACGTTTGCCGAAGTATGTTAATGTGATTTCCTCTGGACAAAACAGTAAACGTGATTTTTAGTCAATTATTTTATTAACAAGAAAAAAATCAAAGTAAATATTCACAAAAGACTGTCACAAGTCTTTCATGTAACAAGACTTAGTAGTTCTCAAAAATAAAATTACACAAGCAGTATTTATGTTAATAGATGGATCTAAAATGTTATAAAAAATGATAATTTGTGGAAATCAAGGGTGTGAGTTAGCCACAGTGTACAAAGGCTACGCTATAGTGAACATGTTTGCCACTTCAGTGCTTGCATATTTAACAGCAACTAAAGTGCATGGGCACCACTTTGAATCTCTAAAACTGCCAAGTTTTTCTACTCACCATATATTTGTGAAAAAAACAGGACACTGAGAATTACTAATTCATCATAGTATTTAAATGGAAATAAAATTATCTTAAAAAATTTTAAGAGAAAGTAGATTGATCAGAGCAGGAAAACACAGACTGATAAACAGAATGATGACAAGGAACTGCCTCTGTTAAGAGAAGAAAAAGGATCAATTATAGACTGACAGTGTCCCTTTTCCCTAGTCCTTTTTTGTGCTTTCCTTTTTGTAATTCAGTTTATAAGAGCCTTTGTTCTGAGATCACACAATGAAATGTAAAGAACTTCAACTTTAAAAAAGTCCAGGGATAAACTTCTCACTTTGTTGCTAATTTAACAGATCCAGTATCATGAAGAAGGATATACTTTTGCCTCTAATATGGCTCAGTGCAGTCACAAAACACAAACATTTACAACAAATCCGGAGTATTTCACTGGTAAAAACAAGGGGAAAAAAGCTACAAGACCTGAATCTTACACACAGACAGGAATTTGGAATGAGATATCTAGTTATTTTTATTTGATTTAAACTTTATTACAGAAAAATAATGGCAAATTAATCAATGGTGTCAGCTCCCCCTTGAAAGCCTCAGCTGCTAGAATGTTCATTCAATGTTGCTTCAAACTGAGAAAAGAGTACAGTTTTGATCTGATGGGCTTTTCTTTTCATTGACAGGAAATCTGCCAGCCAACACAGTTTTACACTAGTGCACCACATTCATAAAAGATAAGCAAGGCACAACTCTGCATGTAAAACAAAAGTAATTATTAATCTTGGTCTTGTTGTCAGGATATATTTCAGTTGATCCTAGCTGTTTACAGGAAAGGAGCAGGCAGGTGCTAGAGCTGTGTGCCTCCGTTTATGGTAGTAAGCCTAATGACGACTTGACAGCAACACTCATCATAATCACTCTTCCCCCTGCTGTCTCACACATATATACAACCTGCTAGGAACAAATCCTTATGCAACAGAAAGCTGAATATAATGCAAGTTGTGACTTGTGGTGAATGTAAAGTGATTCTTTTGGGAGTTATTTGGTACTACTACCTAATGTCTGACATTTAACAGATGTGTGTCCACATGGTGAGTCAGTCCAAAAAACCTCTTTGATCAAAATGAATACATTTTAAGCACTAACTGCATTTTACAAATACCTTAGACCCCTGACCAGTTGCAAGAGCACAATTCACAAACTATCTCCTTTTACAGAAATCTTTCCATGGCATATTTTGAAAGAAGCTTTGACAGATGCCTTTTAGTGCAATAATAGATATGCTGTCTTATACATAGATCCAAAATTGATTGGTTTTCTGATGGAAGCAATATCTATTTCCTGAACTTATTTTATTTCCCCCAGTGCCACGATAGATGCCTACAGCACAGTAAACTGTATTTTCCTCTTCAACACTTAACTATTTCTGTACCAGTCACTGTGCTTGACATGAAGAAATTCACATCATAAATCCAATTGAATTGGAGTTGTTCAATATATTTCAGGTAAGCTGGCAGCTTGCATTTTTTACAGGACAAGATGTGTTCCTTTTTAAAAGGTATAGAAAATGAGAGAGTATATATAGAGTTGTGATCCTAAAGAAGGCCACTTTCTCTTCCAAGCTAAAAGAAACAGAGTGGTTTTAGACACCTACATTTGCAACAGTTGAAGATTATTTGTGAAAAGATTTTTCCCTAGGTCTTGCTAAGATACATATTTAGAGCTCACACTTTCTTCTGTTAATCAACTTGGAAAGCAGTCAAAAATAGTCATTATACTAACTACTCAGGAACATTTTACTTTCTGCCAAACAGAGAAGAGGCGACAAACATGTTTCTCTATTCAGCTGTCTCTGCCTCTAACACCTACAACTAACAGCAGAAATGCCCCGTCAGAAGTGCAAGAGCCACAAGCCCAGCAGTCCTGCGCTGCTTTTCATGTCCAAGCCTTGACAGGCTGGGCTATTTCTGTATTTTATTACCTGTTATTACACTGTCTTTACATTTGACCTGTAGCTTGCAACTATGAAATGTGGTACACATCAAGGTACACTAGGTTATTGAACTTTTGGTACAGTAGAAACAACTGTGACTTAATGCAGTAGTTTAATTGCCATTTAAAACAAGTGCCAATCTTTTAAGCGATTTAAGCAATTTAACTAACAATCACTTACAAGTAGCAGGTGTTTTGCCTGCAGATGAAAGAAGATAGCAGCTAATTTCTCAAGAAGCTATAATGTCAACAATAAAGCTATTATAGGAAAAAGATACATGACTTTTATAGAATCTGTTATGTTTTATCATAAGAGAAAAGGAACTCAAATTACTCTGTGCTTGTAGGCATATTTAAATTTATATGCATCCCTGTTATTCCTTAGCAATGGATCAAATTCAGCATTAACTAAAAGCTAAGTACTGTCAGCAGCAGAGATCTTATGCAACTCAGCAGGCTACATCACTAGGCTACAGCCCTTGAGGGGATGCCAAATGGGCACCAATGTCCTTGAACCTCAAGAGACAGCACTGTCACTGCTGCCAACCAGAAGTAGGACCTGCAGGTTCAAAGCAGCAATGATGTCTGGAAAATGCTGAACTAAAGCATCAGGAAACACTCTATACATGTTTATTTTAGTAAAATATTGCTTAAGGACAGGGCATAGTCACCAGAAACATAACTTGGATATAAGCTACAGCCTAGCAACAATATATCTTAAAAGTACTTATATTTTTATGGCTAAATATCTGGTTTCAAGTACAAGTTTTCCAATGGGGAGGACAGAGATTGTTGATTTTAATCAACAGGTGTCTGATTTCAAAGTAAATAGCATTTATAACGTTAAGACTGCCATTCAGAGCAGATAAGTGCCACTTGATCCCCCTTGCATGAAAGCAACACTTAGGGGTATTTTTTCCTAAAAGTCTCCTTTTCACAGCATAAACATCCAAAGCTTCCTCTCCTTTTCTCTTTCCGGGAAGTACAGTTGAACTACAGATTTATGAGCATTTAATTAATAGTTGCAAGAGCTATGCATATTGACTGAAGTCAAAGGCAGACAATCCCAAGAAAACAGAGAAAGATAAGGGGCCAGTCCTATTTCATAAATGTTGCAGATCTCAACATATTAGTGGCTTTGATATTTTTCTTACCTTTAAGTACATAAAGCATTCTCATTCTGATGAATCAGTTTGTGATCTTTCTGCATTGTAAGAATCTGACGTATTCTTACACAATTAGCGACAAAACATTTCTTTAATAACTAAAAGGAAAAACCCGTAATTTTATTGGCCTGATATAGCTGTTCTGCCATGTACTCCATTACTAATCATGTATTATTATTACATTTAAAAGGAACTGTGATCAGCTTAGGAGCACAAAAATGGCTGCCTATATACTAAAGTCTAATGAATAAATCTAAATGCCTGTAATATCTGAAGTATTTCCTACTATTTGCCCCAAATCAGAACCAAAGCTTTTATTTTGAGACAGCAATGTGAGAGCAATTTTTCTCCTAGCTCCTTGTTTCTCCTCTCTTGCTCTTCCTTTTCTTATTGCTAACCTTTTTATCCTCTATTGTCTTTAGTTGTGCCCATGGGAGCTAAGTTGTAGTGAGTTTTATACTTTGCCTAGGAGACAGAGAGATTTGTGGTCATTCTTACCTACTCAGATAATAATTTCCAAAGCTTTGGCTGTGTTACTGAGGAGGCCTTGTCTTCTGCCCTCTCAGGCTTCTCCCTTGAGGTTGACAGCTTCATAATTCCTGAGGAACGCAGCTGTCAGGAGAGGTTGAATTCACCCAGAGAGTTTCTCTGAGGTAACACGTACCAATTCTGTTAAGGACTTTGAAGATTAACCCCATGACCTTGAATTTAACATAGCATCCTGTGAGGAGTCAGAATCATGAGGCAAGTATCAATATGATGTGCCCTAATGGGCTAGCACGTTGAAAGAAGCAGGATGTTACAATCTGAAATACTTGAAAACTGTTTCAGTCTTTACTGGAGATACACACTCACAGACAAAAGTTTATTTAATACTAATGTACTCCAGGTCAGAGAGTCACAAAGAATTTACTCACTCTCTAATGCAAGTATATGAACAATAGTATTACCACCAATGGCCTAAGTTGTGCTTGGAGAAAAGCATACACTTAAAAGCACGGCTGGATTGGCAGAGCATCCTTCATTTTTGCAGATTCAAACAGGCAGTGGGAGCGAGGAGAAATTTCCTATTTGATAAACAATTTCTGATCAGTTATAGGTGAAAAAAATGTATTTCTCATTCTGTCATGAGCTCTGTGTGTAGTGGTTTGAAACAAAAAGATTAATTTCCCAGTTTGCAGAGCAGTTTGACAAACAATAATAGATTCATTTTGCAGAGGACATATTGGACCTTGTTTTACCAGCACTCTTTGACATGCTTGTTTTAAGCTCCAGGCAGATGACTTCCATGCAGAGATGAAAATCAGCAGGAAGCCAGACAGTTGGCAGAAGCAAGCCACAAGTAAAACTGTAGCCCTGCTGAAAAGACAGCTGCTACACCAGTCATTTCACCACCTACATGTGATGACAGCTCCAGCCTCAGCATTTTGTGTAATCACAACAAAGTATGAGGAAAGAAGCAATACCACAGTAAAGGTAATAAGTACACAGAAAGCTGAAGAATTAAAAATAAAAAACAACTAAACAACTAAAAAAATCCCCTAACACCCAGATACAACTTCTCCCTTTTCTGCGAATTCCATCCTAACACTTAATGCCACTGCAAAACCACAGCCAAGCCCTGACTTCAAAGTGAGTTTGAGAGCCACAAGTGTAACAAGTGCAGAAGCTTGTCTTGCATAGAGGCCAGCAGCAAAAGCAAAAGCTGCAGGAAAGAGCATTAAAAGAGAAAGTACAGAAGAAACTTGCCTCATTTTGCCATTCCACCTTCCAGCAATCACATTTTAAAGATCTTATTACTTGAACAATTCATCAAAACATCGCTTCATATTTTCTTCCCTGAACTTGCATAATCTCCTTTTAAATGCATTTATTCTTCATGATGTCCTCTCTTAGTGCACTGCAAAACCTAGCTATGGATCCTGTGAAAAACAAATCTTAATTTCATAGGTACCAAGTCTGCCCTTTGGTATTTTCAACAGACTGTCCTTACTTTCTATATTGAAGAGAAATGGGTGTTTTTCCCTTTATTGACTTTCTGTATCTACCTCATTTATGATTTTGTATTTAGGTATTGTATTGCCAACTCACCCTTTAGTCCAGCTGGCTCATTTAAAAGGGAAGTGCTTCAGAATATAGGTAAATACTTGGGGTTTTCCAAACAGCTCTTTACATTATCTGATTAAAAATAGCATGTGCTTATTCAACAAGCTATTTTAAGGAGACAGTGTTTAATGGCTTAAAGAGGACTTTGTGGGAAAGGGGAGTAGAAGCAAATTGGTCCATTTTATAGATTTCTTTCTTGTAAAATCACAGGGGAAAATTCACAATATGAACCAGGATGGCCTGACCCTGGATTGTGGGTCATGACTAAGAGATCTCCCAGTGCTTTAGAAAGATTTAATGACAAAAGTCTGTTCTATTTAGTTCCATAAATTTACCCAAAAGTGTTAGGAGAATACATGTTTGATGTGACTTCTTGGAAAGAATATCTTAAATACTAATGATCTTGAAATAGAAAGCCTGATATATGTGTTTTAATCTCTTGTGCCCACTCCAGATGCAGGCTGCACAATACTCTGTCTTGAAACAGTGATACATATAACATCCACGTCTAATAGTAATTTGTATCTGACATACTCTTCCCCTTAGCAAAGAATATATGATTCTAGCTCTCAAAGATCATGACGGATGTTGCTTTATATAAATCTGTATAAACTTTTCCTAAACAAATATCTTTAAGTATAACATTTAATAACTGCTATGATGAGTCATCTGAAAATAACTTCAAAATGTCTAATGCTAAGTATTTAGAAGTTCGTTTAATCTCAGTAATTTCAGGATGTTATGTGTGAATCTATCCAATGCTATAAGCATTCGCTCTTTGTTTCTGTATATACAGAGGAACAAATATCAAGGTGCTAAATTTTTCATTTAGATCACAATAAAAATATGAATTGTTGCTTTTTCCCTCTACAGGTTTTTTAATTCTGTTAACAAGAGACTGCTACAAACTTTGTACAAAAATCATCTATTCTGCTAAACCCAAGATTACTGTACCTGTTGACAAGAACTGAGGGAACTTTAATATACACTAGCTTGCCAGTTAAGCCAAGTCACTGTTCAGAAAATAAATGTCTAACAAGCAACTTTATCCAAGAGATGGTCTGAAACTTTATAAATTAATTTACCTCCCAGCAGATCCTGGGATCAAGTCTATCACACTTTACTAGGAGGGCCTATCCATTGCCCAGCATAACCAATTGTTTACGAGAGCTAGGCCATTTCTTCCCAATAGTACAATTTAGAAATACTGTACACACAACTTCTCTGCTACTTAGATGTGTTGCACACTGTCTTCACTATATAAGTGAAGTATATAACTTCTACTCTATAAACTCACATCATTTCACTGTTTGAATAATCCTTAGCAAAATAGGAATGAGATCTATGCTGAAGCATCAGGAGTCCACCATAGTAACAATATTATAAATGCTAAAATTGATAAAATATATGAACACATACAAATATAATTTTATTCTCTGCTGCACATAGACCCTGTTTTAAAATCTTACCTAGACTTGAGGTAAAAGGGAAAAAAAACCACTGATATGATAATATTTCTTGAAATGTCCTAACCTAGACTGCTCTATTTCTCTACCCCACCAAATTCAATACTTCTGCCATTTTTCACAACATCAAAACCGTGTCTTTTTCAGAAAGACTAGCGAGCTAATCCGTTTCTTTAAAAACCTCATCATCACTCCCCTGCTCCTTTTCTCCCTGCTAAACCAACTGACCTCACCCCCAGCAAAGTTCTGCATCACCCTTTCTTTCCACCTTGCTATGGGATACCTCTCCCAACACCTGCTATTGCAATGCCATTTGAAAAGGAAATGGGCAATTGAGAACACTGAAGATTTTTGCACTGAAAGGCTTACCCATGCAAAAAAAGCAGTGTATTTGGCAGTCATCTGTGGGGACTGCATTTAGAAAATACAAAAGTTTTGTTTATTCAAGCACTTTCACCTGAACTGTGAATAAATGGCTATTTCCTCACAGAAGTTTTGTGAAACATCCAGCAAATGTTTTGACAGGTAAGAACAAGTGCTCAAGTTTCCCTAGCCTGTCCTATTTCTAATAAAACTGCTTAGCCAATTCATTTACAGATCATGCACTGTTCAGTTGCTTTCACCTTCTAATCTCCTGAAATCTGAATATTAATCTGAAAGTGAATTTGGAACAGACAAAATATATTTTGAACTACAGTCACCAAGAAGGATTTCGCCTTGTTAATCTCAAAGGATTGGCATAGAAATTTTACCACATATTCTAAAAAATCCATACAGATTTAAGGTCGAGTTCTGGATTTAATTGAAGTAACCTTTTGTACAATCTAGCTTTAATGAAGTGCAATGAAGTTAAACTCCACAGGGGCCATTAATCTGAAACACTCCATTAAAACAACTACAAGGGGAGTTTTTAATAAACAGTGTGAACTAATGCCCATGTGGAAAGGTAATTGAGAGGGAACTGGTGTCTGGGCCAGATTGTTATTAAATCCTTATCACAGGTAAAGCTGAAACCCCAAATGGCAAGCTGCCATGTGATTTATAGTGACCTTCTCTTCCCAGTCTTAAAGAAAAGACTATGTTTAATAATAAAAAAATCCTGTGACTAAGCTATAAAATAACTGAGCAATTACTTAGAATAATTTATACAGTGCAATACACTGACCTTGCTCCAAGCATAAAATCTACAAAATAACTTCAGTAATAAAACTGTGAGCTACTAAAAAGACTAAAGGTTTAACCATTTTTATTGTGCAGAACCTGAGGGTACTATAAATACATATCACACTTCTAATAGGAGAGCTTAAAAAATTTCTAATTTTTCAATCTTAAAAAATTCTTCTCTGAAGTCTGGTAGGGTTTTGCCATATTGCAGGAATGCCTAATGTCCCATTTGAAAACATGCTACTGGGCTGCTGTATGCACTTTCTAACGTAGTATACACTCAGCAGCTGAGCCCTGTCTACTGCGAGTCTCGCAGGAAGCAATGCAACACGGGACAGAAAACTGCATCACAGAACATTTGGTTTATAGCAGTGTAGATTGTACGTCTATGAAAGAAAAGAAATACTGTTATTATTCTCTTGAAAGGTGGTATAAGAACAGTTACTCTAATAAAATGTGTATAAAAGTAGAATTTCTATATAAAAACAAAAAAAAATATTTTTTTAAAAATTCAAAATAATTTTCTGTATAAATTTGAATACAGCTTACTTCAAAAATATAAGAAGCATGGCTTCAGAGCAATCAAAGTGTATCTAGTACATCACTGACTCTATACTTTTTTCTATACTTCAAATGTCTGCATCTAAATAACAGAATTGGGATGTGTATTGTGACCAGACACATAGTAAGTGTAAGAGTGCTACAATGAAAGTTTGACAGGGTCAGGTATAATCAACAGCAGATTACTTCAGCTAAAAAGAAAAGTAACCAGTTTTAGTTTCAGTCTGGCAATAATCCAGGTTATACCAGATGCTATCCAGGAAGGATACAGGCTATGCACAGTATAACTGAAGGACAGAAATTGTCAACAGGCTTGTATCATGCAAGACAAAAAGCTGTTATCTTGATTAATTGAATCTTAGTTAACTTGGCGATGTGCCAAAGGTTAGGACACTCCAATACATACAACTTGTGTTGCCATCATTGCTGGGCACCTCTTCACTGCAAAGTGCTAACTCTGATTTCAGAAAAGAGGAAAGAAACCCAAGAAAGCCAATTGCAACATACAGGTAAAGATACTCAGAAAAAATATGTTTGTCAGCTCTTCACAGGTATCCATCTATTTCCAGGGCATTAACATGTGCTACCTTTTTTTGAATTTTTGGCCAAAACGCATCTTAAAACTCTTATCATTAGAAGAGATATTTTTGGTAGATTTAGATTAGATATTAAGAAGAAATTCTTTCCTGTGAGGATGATGAGACCCTGGAGCATGTTGCCCAGAGAAGGTGTGGATGCACCATTCATGGAAGTGTTCAAAGCCAGGCTGGATGGAGCTTTGAGCAAACTGGTCTGGCGGAAGGTGTCCCTATATATGGCAGAGAGGGGATGGAACAAGATGGCCTTTAAGTTCACTTCCAACCCAAACCATTCCATGATTTAAATATTAAAGATTTAAAATAATCACATATAACACTGTGATTACTAGTGTGCATGTGTATTTTATAAATACAAGCAAATCTGCACTTGTTTCTGTTTATTGGCACCTGAAACATATAGCCAGAAAATACAGTGGAAACTCTGGGTCATGAAGAAATTACTCCACTGTTATTTTATGCTTCCTCAGAAGAAAGTGTGAGGTTCGTATGTCTTTGTACCTCATTTTAAATATAGGAATATAATTTAGCTACATATTGGCAAGTGGACAAGTCTGTCATTTTAATATGAGCAAAAGTGAAAGCTCTGTTTAAAAGCCCTGGAAAGAAATGGACTTCAGCATGTGATTAAAGTTAAACACATTATTTAAGTACAATATTAAACAAGGATGAACTGAAGCATGTGTTTAAATGTTTCACTGAACATTTGTGTCAGACATCATGTGTCTGAGAAAGGACTATTTTCAGCTTCTGCTTATGATTTTTCCAATGCTAAATCTCAAGCAAAATGAAGCCATTCCAAACAATTAGATGTGCTTAACTGTACTGAGCTCTTTCCTCAGCCAGCTAATTCTTGTCTTTCAATGGAGCCACCCCAGCTGGTATCAGCCCACTAGCTGCCTCAACATCTCACTAGGAAGATTTTTACTTAAAAAAATCTTTTGAGGTCTTTGAACATGAGTGGACTACCCAAAATGCTTTTCTTTTCTTGCAATTTCAGAAAATAATATTGGAATTTTTCAACTTAGAATAATTCAGTTATTTACAAGTTTCAAGAGACTGGCATGAACAGAAAGGATTTTATTTCTCATAAATTAAAGGACTTCAATGTTACATGTTAAGCTTCTGTTTCTGAATTTTCTGATGGAAAATTATTTCTTTCTCAGCTCTCCTTAGTGGCCCCCCACCATGTATTTTCTTCCTACCTTATTTCTTTACCATGACTCTAAAGAAGCTGTGCACCTGTGACACAGCTCTACTGTGTAATGGGGAGGGTACCTGGCAGTCCATTGATATCTAGAGCAGGGATCTGAAGACAATCTGAGCTGTTTCTTCTTCGAAGAGCTGCAAGACTTGTTTGGGAAAATGTCAGCAAATGTTAAGATACCTACACTGTCAACCCCAATATTGGCTGGACATTGCTTTACTAATGGAACATCATCCATTTCTGCACCACTTGCCTGATTAAGAGTTATTGACTAAATCAGTATCTTCTGTAAGTTATTTTCTTCAAAGAGAGAAATCAAGCTCTTTTCCTATTTTTGCCCAGATTTCTCCAAAGACATTTCCTAATGGGTATGGATAATATACTCTAGCCATACGGCAATATATAAATATACACACACACACAAGCCCACTACATCTGTACATGCAAAATACATTTAAAAGTACGTTTCATAATACTGGCCATGTGTGTATCCATACAAATAAAATATGTAAACACATACAAAGCTTTAAAAAGGTATGTTATTTCCTGAGCTTAAAGCAAATAGCAGGCTCCTGAGCCTAGTCAGAAAGGAACATACTTGAATATTCAGAACCATTTAGATATCTGCTGTTCTACAATTACAGTTTCCTCCCAACACACATATAATTTTTACCATATAAAATTCACTGCCCCTTAACACAAGGAAAATTACTTAAGTTTCTATACAAATCTGGCTGTCAGGAAGCTCCCAAGACAGTTGAATGGAAGAAGAATAAAATCTTTTTCCTCATAAAATCCCACTCTTTCTGAAGGGAGCTTGGCCTCTTTGAAATGGTTAAGACAAAATATAAAAATATAAAAACAACATCCCATTTTTTTGGCAATCTGCAAAATTATTCTTTTAACCCAACCCAGAATTCAATGTTGTTTTGTTCTAAGGGGATGTCTCAGTTGAAACAAGGGTGGCTCATGGAATTCATTACCTGCAAGCTACTTTCATAAGTGATGGACACTTTCCAGTTCTGCTCTGTCACATGAAGGAGTTAGACCTTCAGATAAATCCCAACAAAGGATTTCAGTCACCTGATGGTATATTTTATCATAGAATCATAGAATCAATAAGGTTGGAGAGACCTTCAGGATCACTGAGTCCAACCTTCGACTGAACACCACTATGCCAACTAAACCCTAGAACTGAGTGCCATGTCCAGTCACTTCTTGAACATTTCTAGGGATGGTGATTCCACCACCTCCCTGGCCAGCCCGATCCAATGCTTAACCACTCTTTCAGTGAAGAAACTCTTCCTGATGTCCAACATGAATCTCCCCTGGTGCAGCTTGAAACCGTCTCCTCTTGTCCGGCCACTTGTTACCTGGGACAAGAGGCCAACACTCAACTGTCTACAACCTCCTTTCAGGGAGTTGTAGAAGAAAAAGGTCTCCCCTAAGCTTCCTCTTCTTCAGACTAAACAAATACAGCAAAGCTCCAGAAATATGTAACCCCTGTAAATACGTGCTGTTCAGTAATGCACTTTCAGAATACAGCATACACTGGAAACGGCGAAAAGCTATGGAAAATAAAGCTTTATCTTTACTGCCCTCTTCAGGCTGCAATAATTTTGGGTTTGTTACGCTTAACAAACACACTCTTCAATGCAGCAGGTCCTTAGAGTCATACTGAAGTATTTTGTTTAATCTGTGAATTTTGCCTAAAAGAAGCTGTTTGATTTAGGCTGATAAAAGAGAGTGTATCGATGGGTGTATGAAAATCAAAAAACCTTTTGATGGCTTCCTTTAAAAATACACTATATGAAGCTGTCACTGTTGCAGTAATTGAGAAATTCACAGTGAAACAAGCTCTTAAGATTTTTCAGAACAACAGAAACATGGTAGTGTGCATATCAAACAGCTGTTCCATAATTAAGAAGTGTTTGTAAAGGATAGAAAGCTGGCATCAAGTGTTTAGTAAATGCATAACTTTTCACCTCTTAAAAAGTTTACATTTCATATTAACTTTAACCATATTGCATAATTTCCTTTTACAAACAAAAACTTCCATATACTATTTTTTCCACCGCCTAAGTCCCCCTGTTTCTTTAAGTTCTAATTAATAGAACTTAACTTTTTCCAAATGTGGCTTATCTCATATTTCTTAAAGTACTGTTTATTCTTCCATCCAGTATAATGATAGAGATGGAAAACTACTCTTGAATATGAAATAATTTCTGAACCATCACGTCACCCAATTTCATAAAAAAAAAATGGTATTTTTAGGACTTATAATATTTTAAAAGTCAAGATTACTCTTATTAATTTCCTTGAAAACCATTAAAATTTTTACTTTTCTGTGGCATTTCAGAATTTGGTCTTAGAATCCCAACATCAGCCATATAAAAATGTGACAGAAAACTACATCTTGTGCATAAAGACTTTGTTTCTATTTTGTATGTAAGGCCTGGTGCAAAATCATGTGAGACTTGTCCATTAAATTCAAGATGACCATGATTAAAAATCCAGCCCCAAATAACACAACCGCACCTTCTGAGATCTGACACTCTAATCATCGCAGTATTCTGGCACCAAGTCCTATACTTTAGGCAACAACATACCCCATCTTTTATGTTCATGTTTCCTTAATTCACCCCACATTTATTCTGACTTCTTGCCAGTATTTTGGGCTCACAGTTTTAGTTTCTTCTAAGGTTTACCTTTTTTCCACCTTACTTTACCTAAACCTGTCTTCCAACATTTTCCCTTTCCTTGTTCTTCCTTGCCCTTCTGTTGTAATCCTTTTGACTGCTCTTCTCTGTGTTTTTAAAAAATTGTCCTTGTTATCTTGATTAATCTCAACACGTAGAGTCAGAGTCCACTGCTTCTGACATCAGTAAGCTAAGGGGAGGATATGGCCAGTATAAAATGGCCTTGCCCCTTTGAATTTTGTGAGCATGAGGTACGAAATACACATGTAAGATATCATATATTATCATTTCATTTTCTAATATGTATATAATAAGGAAACAGCAAAATAACAGATGTTATTGTAATAATCATAAATATAACTGCACTCTTAGCATAAATCCTGAATAGTTGTGTTTGCTCTTAAGTAGTAAGGCCACAAGCAAGGATTTGACCTGAGTTACATGTGACTTTGGCTTTTTGATTATGGTACATTCTTATGGAAGTTGCAACTTTTTCTGACACAGTTTGGAGGAGAAAAGGGTTAAGAGGTCATAGAAAGCAGGGATTTAGAGAAAGCAAAGGTATTTGGATAAAACCAAACAAGTACCTTAATTTCTTTGTGTTTTCCAGTATTTCTGTCTATTCAGCCTGGTTACTTTAGACACTAACCTGCAAAGCATTTAATTTTAAGCATATAACCAGGTTTAATCACATGCTTAAAATTAAATACATTATTTGGTTTCATGTTGAACCAAGCCCTATGGCCCTCTGACTGACTTAAATGGATTAAAACATAATTGTATTTCCATCAAATACAGATTGTGCAAATAATGCCAGGCAGTCAGGCTCCTCAAAATGGATAGTTTTTATTATTTATTTGTTCCTGAAGCATGTTAATCACTTTGGTACATAAAATAAAGAAGACTGAGGAAGAAAATTAGCAGACAAGGCTGAATTAGTTAGAAATTAAAAAATAATAGTGCCTTATTATGTTTGCTAGCTAGCACGTGGCTACTTACAGAAAAACACTTATCATCTGCAACAGATATTACCATATTGGCATGTATTTATACATGTCTTATAGTTTCTGCATTTCTCTTTTGCTGTTTTAATTCAGTTTTTAAAACGTGCCAGACAAACAGATACAATTAGGACCTTGTTTGATTTGATTAGGCTGGAATGGAGAGTTTGATTTCTTTCCAAAGTTTTCCAACAGTTGACCTGAAAAGTATCAAAGCAACTTCCATCTCTTTTGTTTCTGTCAAGTTCTCCCAATTTCCTAATTTCACCAGATCCCACAGTTGCCATGTCTTTGAAGTTCATGGTTATTTTCTTTCTAGTGATTAGTTTAACAGACGCTCAGACTGAGAGTGATTTGGGGTTTGTCTGTAATTTATTCTAGTTGAGAATCTACATGCTCAGGCAGAAATGCTATATTCTATAATTGAAGCAGGCAGCGATCAGGATGTTGACATCTTTGGAATTGAGTACTGCAACACCATATCATAATCACCATATAACTTGATGTTTCTGCAGTGTTATTTAATTGGAATGTGAGCATGTACACAGAAAATTATGAAGACTGTAAGGTACTTTGATTGTAGAGTAGTGCACATCATGTGCTGAAAGACTTTATAATCAAGATTATGAGATCCTGAACACTCCCTTTCTAACAAATACTGTGCAATTTATCATTGGTATTGTTTCACACATTTAGTCCTGGTTTAAGAAGAAACAAAGCGAAGTTCATACCAATTATAAAGCCAAATGTCATTTATTTTTAATCCCTTTCACCACATGTTTGCATAGTCATTAGCTTTGCCTCAAGGTAATGACATTCATACAAATATTGCAAATTATGTTTTCATAACTTTGTATTTTTCTTAGGATTTTTTTCCAAAATGAAGAGGAATGGTTAGGGGGAACTGGCAAAGAAATTTTGCAGCAGCCACAAAGTATTTCTTTAGTATCAAAATTCAGGCTTTGCTGAACCTTCTTTTGAGACAGCGTTTTATTTACTTACAAGTCTAAGTGGGACACTAACAGGCAAATCCTTTTCTTCCCATCAAACAACAGGCTTGGCACATGGATGGCAAGGCAAATGTTTCCTGAGAACAGAATTTCCACTGAGACAAACCTTCAAACTATAATTGCACTTCACGGGGGTGCAGGACAGCTGCCAGAATGGGAGGCTCTGTGTTGGCCAACATGCTCAGGCAGCGCCTTGCCATAACATCCTCATCTCTCCTGAATCCATAGGGCCACGGTAGAGCCACATCAATACCCAGCAGCTGAGATCCTGTCCAATCACATGAGGCCCCAGAAAGATTTTCTTCCAGGCGCTTGGAGCTACGCTAATCAGGAAATTTGGCACTGAGAGAGGAGTAGAAGGAATCGCACTTCATAAAACAAACTAACACAAGGGAAAACTTCTCAGGCAGGAAAATCTCCGTCATGCAAAGAAAAGTTTAGGGACTTTTTAAGCAAGTAACACAGGAAGAGAGAATTTTAAAAATGCTACGTATCAGTTCAAAACTGTGTGAAAAATTCTTAGTATTTTGAGCAGCATCACATAAAAAAAATCATGACCGATCGCCATGTTCTCAACATTGCAATAGCAGTGGCATATGTGGCTTTCCTGTTACTGTTTGATGCAGAATTCAAAGCCATTCATCTATCTTTGATAACTCTATAAAGGTTATTGACATTAGTTGTTCACTAAATGACTGATACTAGGACATTTAACGAAGAAGAGGAATTGTTTTCAGAAGCAGAGGGACATACTTTGACAATAGCCCGTAACTCCTTTCTGGCAGAGACATAAACATGTCAAAAGCTCTAAGCTTTACATTTTAAGACTTCCCTGTTTCTGTCTACACAGTGATATGTAGAGACACCTGATCTAGTTTCAAATGCATTTATTAGCAGACTTGACGAGACAGTGTTCAAAGTCTATATTCTTTACTTGATCCTAAATCTTGAGGACAAGTAGTTGCTTTCACTTTGTTCGCTCACCTCTGCTGGTGCCTCTGTCATTTCTGGTAAGTTAGCATTACTCTAATGGTAATATTTACAACTGAAATCACAAATGCAACAGAAACAAATCTACGTACAGATATTTTTCAAGTATAAAGTACCCTTTAGTGTTAAAAACTTCCAATTATTCAGCTATAAGCTACATAATTTATTCTTTTGAGACCTCATATGCAGTCTGAAATAAAAAATACAGTGTCCTTAACGTGACAAAGAAAGACTTTTCCCTACTTTGGTAACAATGACATTGTTGGTGAGCTTTTCACTTGCAATCATTGCACTATTGGCCACACCTGCTAGAAAGAAAAAGAGATGAGTGTTTCCCTATGCCTTATGCAGAACAATTAAAGTCAGTAAAGCACACAAACAGCTAATATCTATTATTTTTAATTTCGACAGCACTCTTTGTTAATATCACAAACCATTGTAGAATCGTCATTGTAGCCCACATTCTTTACCATTTTTATAAGTAACAGTTGTTTTGTACAAAAGGTTAAACTTGACACTTGTAGACACCTCATTCTTAAAATGGGAAAACACATTGAAGACATTACCGCCTCCTCTAATCTGCTGACATTCCTAGGCCCCTCTCCTGTACTGCCTTCCTTTTCACACTTCTCTTTCTTCAATGCAGCTTTTAAAGAGAACAAAAAAGAAAAATTTCCATACTTTGACATTAACAAATCTCTCTTAACACTTCACACCTCTTCACTTTCCACTGCTGCTTTTTCCAACTAACCTAAATGTCAGTGGGAACTTCTATTTCTGCTTACCAGATATGGCTTACTGCACTCTTTTCTGATGACTTAAAGAATAGTCCTTGGCTCAAATGTTACTGATTTCCCATTGCTTTGAAATAATCAGTCATCATTCCTTCCAAGGACTGTCTTCTCAGGAATATTGTATTTCTTTGATCAAATGGTCCCTCTAACCATCTGATTCTTTCTGCAACCTTTCTTTATGGCTTCACGAGCAAGACCAACTATTCTGTTCATACATGGTAACTCCCAGAGCTTTCTCTGGAATCTCACACTGTCCACGTTCTAGTTTCCTGATTTGACTTGCAGAAATCTCTAAGTCCAGCTAGCTCCTGGCTGGCAAATGAGTCTGATACAGATAAACATTGACAAACACACATTTTTGACAGTATAATTTGCATTTGCGGAATAAAAAAGCTAATCCTTTTGTTGTAAAAAACTGTTTTCAGCAGAGAAATTTCCCAACTCATCATACTGGGACACATTCAACTGGTATATGTTTATGCACATGAGGTTCTAAAGGACAGAAAACAGAATAAAGCTTACTACTCTTGCTACCTCTTACTTAGATACTTTGAGTCTCTTGAAAATGTAACCATATATTCTAAATGTGCCCCCCTAAAGCAGGGGACACAGCATATGTAATCCAGGAAAGTATTCAGACTCAACAGCAAAAACTGGGAAGGATACAATCTAACTTGCTTGCATTTTAACTGAGTTGGCTATTCCAATCATTCAGCCTGCCAGTAGGATATCGCACAGGACATTCTGCAACACCCCAACACCCTAAGACAGAAATGTCTGCACTCTTGCTGGTGTCAAATTCCCTGTTGCTGATCCCATCTGCTGCTTTAAGTGACATTTCTGGCAAGCACTATTCTAGATTAATCTCTTGTAAAACCCATCTGCCTTTTCCCAAAAGAACACCAAGTGCTTCCTTCTGCCACTCAGGGGAAAATATGGTAAGAAAAATGTCTTTCCTCCACAGCTAAATGAGTGCTAAAATGATTGAGGCTCTGTTTTTACTCTTGCACACCCTCAGTTTCTATCATGTCTGGATAGATGTTAAGATACACAATACTCCCAAGTCATTCATATCTTGAGGTTCATCTTTGTCTTACTGTCTACATTAGATTTACGTATTCAGGCATCTCTAGACTTAAATAAAAGGAAAACCATTAGTGTTACCTAAGTCAACTTCACATCTAATTCTGTTCCTAAGGTTCTTCGGAAGAAAGAGATCTTTCTCCTAATTTCCCTAGTATTTCCTAAAGGATTTCTCAATGCCAGCTGATGTCAGTAATAACGAACTAGAAAATGAGCAATCAATTAAGTATGTCACTACACTACTTTTATTTCTATGAAGCAACAAGAGGATTTGTGTTAAGCATGAAGAGAGCTACTTTCCTTTAGCACAAGCAGAAACCAGCATTTTAACCTCTAAGTGACTTTTAGAGACACCATATCAGTCTTCATATACAATGCCACCATCTAGCTCTTCCATTACCTTTCATTCAGAATAAAACTATTTCTTGAAACCTGACTAGCCTGAAAATGCACTTAATAGAGTTTGCTACAGTGTACACTGGCTTCCTGCTTTGCAGGGGACTGAGCTATACTCAGTTATACACATTTTATGCCTAGAAACCCAGTAAAAGGTAATCCTTTCCTGAAATGTGTGTATGTGTATAGAATTCCAATGTAAACACAAGTAGAGAGAAATATCAAGCATCCTTAAAAAGCTGATGAGACTTTGTTTTTGTTTTGTTGGTTTGGTTTTTTTTTTTACTTTATTACATGCAAAATCCCATTGGTATCTGCAAAACTGATTTCATACATACTTTTCAGCTATGGATATGTCCCCTAAAACACCAGCAGGAAAGGAGACAAAAAAGACCTAATAGTCCTTGACACATCTGTGCTCTTCCTTTGTTCCTTGAAAAAATCAAAAGCATTAAAAAAGAAAATTTTCACACCTTTCTCAAATTTAGGTGTATTTATGATATTATATGAACAGAAAGGTTAAGCTCAGCAAAAGAAAAGCAAGATTCTCTGCTTGAATCAAATGCAACACTTTTCTAAAAAGTTCTGTGTTGCCATTAGGAATACTCACCACCTCTTCACAGTTTTGCATATACCTCTATACTCTAAGAAATATTTCAGGGATGTCAGTGACATATACAATGATGCTTATATGAGCATATGAGGGAGAATTTAAAAACAGACATTTGAGGTGAGTCCAGACATGCAGATCAATCACTGCAATTAAAGTCCTAGTACATAAGAACCTTGAATCAACTGTGTCACCAACAATTCACTCACATCAAAGCAGTGCTGAAAAGAACTATTCAGTCTTTCAGAAGACTAAAATACTGCTGACTGCACTTAAGCCCTCTGTTTTCAAGAGCAAAAATAGAGGCTGGTGGACAAACAATTAAAACTCAAGGATCTCTTAATATTTAGGAGAAAAGGTCCTGCTATCTAGAAAGATTTGTAAATCACGATGTTCCAGAAGGACTTAAAATGAGAAGTTCCTGTTCTTGTATTATGTTTTTAATTGGTGCTAACTATTATCCCTAAACTGTTGGGCTTCCAAAATGAACCTGAAATCTCCTAGAGAAAACAGACTCTTTAAAAACACTCTTTAAAATCAAGACTCAGGAAAAAAAAATAAATAAGAAGGCAGACATTGGCGCATCTCTTACTTCTAATAGCTTTAAACTTATATAAAGTCTTCATGTATATGTGTGTTTGCACATATGCAAAAGATATCACATTCTTAGTTGGTAGCTGTAGTTTTGTGATCGACACGAAATTAAGAACACCAATTTATCACTAATCTTCCTAAATGTTGCTCTGAGATCTTAATTATAAACAAAAAGCAAGTTTTAAATACAAATACTCACAACTTTTGATACTCCTCAGCTAAATTCTACTCATCAGATTTTTAAACTCCTGTTTCTGAGTTCTGTGCATTTTGGTTAGAATTCTGCATCAGAATAACATCAGTTCTGCTTGAATAAGGAAAGCAGAGTAGTTCCAACTGTACCAAGAAAGAGTGAAAACAACCATCAATAAGCACTCAAGAGATGTATCTTGAATCTACAGTCATCTCCACAGAATGCTCTTCATCTACTAAAACATACTTTATTTCCCCAGTTTTGATGCCACTTTTGTATTCTACAAAACACTGCAGGTGGCTTTTTCTCTATGCTGAAAAATGCATGCAACTCCTGTTGTCCTGTTCAACATTATTTCCCCATATACCCCTACATGGTGTTTTTAAGACTAGTATTTTTAAATTTATCGCAGGTTTATACAGGGAACACTTGACCTTTACCTTCTATTCTGATCTATCACTCAGGAAACAAAAGGTCCAAGGAGGTCTCAGCCATTAGGTACTCTATTGCCCTCTCCTGGAATAGTCGTATTCATAGACATGGGTGAGTGACATGAATTGGGGCATCTTCATGTTTTTATCCTTTGCATTTGCCTTCATGGGTAAAAATGCCAAATGCCAGTTCACATATGCAGCTTTTCCTACTCCTTGCCATGCTGCTGTATATTTCTATTGACAAGTAGAGCATGAAATAAAAATGGCTCCCAAAAGTTTCTTGGGGTTTATTTGGCTTTATTTTTAAAACAAGTCTTTGCCTGTTAGAAATAACACTCATAGAATGAAAGATGTATAAGAATGGCAGCAGCTTTACCAAAGATGAATGGATGAGCATAGTAATTCCATTGCTATGAAGGAGCTTCTCTGAGAGGAAACTTGCTTAAGGTTTGCCTTTGTTCCTTTTCTGAGGGTTGGTATTTCCTAGTCTTGTGTATAAATTGGAATAGAAACTCTGAGAAATTGCCCTAGAAAATTCAGGCATCACAATAATATTGAAAAACATATTCCCAAGCTTCCCTCCTATGCTGGGCCATAGTTATTCTACTGTAATTTAACAGACCTTGACTGTGGCATAGCATGGTTCATATAAGTGGAGCAAAAGCCACTTACATAAACTTGTTCCCAAGTTTCCGCAGAGAGCCACAATCCACCAATAAGCATTAATTTCCACCAAAAGTATGGGTGAGGTGAGTACCCTCAAGTGGTCCTTTTCCAGAAAATTAGGCTTAGTCAGCTACTAACAGTGCATGACAAGAGTTTTTTCCTGTAGAACGACATAAACAAAAGGAGCTGGCCTACATACTCAGAAATAAGGCTTTTACAA
This sequence comes from Vireo altiloquus, assembly GCA_013396875.1. Classification (NCBI taxonomy): domain Eukaryota; kingdom Metazoa; phylum Chordata; class Aves; order Passeriformes; family Vireonidae; genus Vireo; species Vireo altiloquus. The sequence goes on from VZRF01004796.1 coordinate 161,882, forward strand.
AAGCCTGTAATAGTAGGGCAGATTTTCAGTTACTGAACAAATCACGTTTCTACTAAATTGACTCTGGTTTGGATTCTTTAGTGAGCAACTCTGAGCTTGAAACATATGCTAATGAAATATGTAAAGGTATCATGTATGCCCCGTTATTCAAAGAAGCATAAAACAAATTAATACATGTTCTCAAAAGATAGGGCCAGCGCTTTTGGGTAGTCATTCATCAAGCAAGTCCCCGTTGGGGGGCATTTGGAATTTTGTATTTGATGATACTCCTCCAGTGTTTCATTACTTTTGTTCACTTAATTATGTCTTGTCTAAGAGATCACTTAAATATTTTATAGAATCAGATTCCCTCCAAAGAAGCCAGTCATGCAATACTAAAGTCATGTGGCTTTATAGCTCCTAGCAGCCTTTTAAAGGAGTGGAATCCCTCTGGAACTCCATGGAGATTTCAGTGGGCACAAATGCAATGAAATATTATTAATTTTGCATTACTTTTATACAGAACAGGTGTCTCACTATAAAATATTCCTACAGGTGCTGAGAGATGAACCATCGAGACAAGACAACTTCACTTTAGAACAATTGAATTAGGCAGTAAAGACTCTTTCCCTGTGTCTTTATCTGGGTACATTTTATGTCAGTGGAGAGCCACACTTAAAAATCATAACCCTTCAGCAGATATGACTTAAAGAAATAGGGCATTATAATAACCAAACACTTGAAATAATCTCAGTATTCTTTCCTCTCAGGTGAAAACAGTCGTGGAGGGTGGGAGTGTTATATTTTACTTATGTGCTCAAACACAAAGGAACACCTGTCTGCTGGTTCACAGAACAATTTTTTCCACATATAAAAGGTTAAAAATATAAATCTAAAGAGTCCAGATGAACAAGTTAAAATTTCAACCCCATTAAATGTTCATTTTAACCACTGATTTTAGTGAAAAGTTTCACATGGCATTTATATAGCTCCAGCCTGACCCACCTTTCTTCCTAACACTTGCCATGGAGCTTTTCAGACAAAATCATGCATCAATACCATAATCATTATTCAGTCAAGTACCCGAGGGGGTGTGAGAGCAGAGGAAGAAAGGAAATAGATACTCAGTGAACCTCCACAGAGTATGCAATTCAGAGATGTTAATAAGCACAGCCATGTGGAAAAGCCAGCAGACTTGCTCTGCCTCCTCCTCAGCAGTCAATGCTCTCCCTGCAGACCGACCACAGGCTTTCCTCTTCCACCTTTCACTTCAAATGGAAGAATTATTCTGAGCCAGTACTCCAGTGTGAAATGAGTGCTCGACTGAAAACAATGCTGGTCCTGAGGCTCTCAAAGGAAACCTCCCAGCGCAACGTCTCATACAAATGTTTTAATTTTCATTTGCTTCAATCAAAGGCTGCATTAGTGGAACTCCAGTAAAAAAATTTAAAAATTGAGTATGACAAGACTGTCTCTTTAAAAAAATTCATGTGTTTCAGGATGTAAATCCAAACCTCAACAGTGAGGATGAACAATGTGAGTATGGTGGTAACTAGTTCAACAGAATGCTCACCCCAAAACTTGATTATCTCTGCTGCTGTTTTCTGCACAAGATTTTAAGGGGAATTCAAATGTTTCAACTTTTGCAATTCCTTACTCTTTAAAAAATGTTTGTCTTGTAATTGTAAATTAAATACTTTGTGTACTTTGTAGGTCTTTAATTTTCTTTAGTGTTTTGGCCCTTGAGATGGACTTAATAAGTTATTTGAATTTAATTACTTCCATAATGAGGTTGCACAACACAAGTAAACATTGTTTAACAACAATACTAACTATATATATAAAATATATAATACTAACTATAGTTAACAAATGTTACTGTTCTCTACCTGCATTGTGTACTTCTATTTCCTAAGATCACTATTTCCTGTTCTGCCAGAACATAAAGGATCTCTTGATTAAAAAAAAAAAAAAAAGAAAAAAAAGAAAATTTTTGATTTCTATTATTTTCAGTAAAGGGCTGTGGGTGAGCTGGATAGTTTGCATATCCTACTGTATTCTTTTATATGTTCAGTTTTTATTGTCTAACCTTCGTATTTTTTCAGATGGGAAATTCTAAGCTGGGAAGTTTTTCTCAATAAGCAGAAAAGAAATACTGAAAGAGTGCTATAACGCCTAAAAAATGTTGTTACTAGACCTCCACCTACATTTTCAGACTCCTCTGGAAGTAACCTCCTCATTGGTGTGTGCCTACATGAGAGAAAAAGGCAGTACACCACAGAATCACTATTTGTGAAGAACAACTGTCATAGTCTAGCTTGTGAAGACATCTCTGGTTGCTTGACTTCAAAAAGTATTACAAAAATCTTAGAACCAGCTTCAAAAGTGCATTGGTTGCACTGTGCAGCTTTCTGACAATTTCTGCTCTGGTTCTATTTTCACATTAAAGAAACTCAGAATTTAAAAAAAGTGCTGTGGTTGGGAAAAAAATACATCCAAACCACTGACACTTAGGTAGTTACATTTAGCAGCTTTTCAAGGCTTTGATCACCTGCCACCTGTCTGAGGGTGATATATGGTTAAACACTCCCAGCCAAAAGCAGTTTCTAGGAAGATATTATCACTGCAAGAGTAGCAAGAGGGATTGATCATACTGCAGTACATTGAACTGTACCTCTGAGACTTCATATATTCTTCCTCAGTACACAGACAACTGTAAGAATATGTTCTTATTGTTTTCAATTACTCTTATCCAACTAAGATTTATTTTTTTTAAAGGCCTTCCTTTGGCCAAGCTTTGGGTGTGCATTAAGTGAATTATTTTAACAAGTAAAATTATCGTTACAGGTAAATACTAGAAAACATTAGAAAATATTAGAGAAAACATTAGAAAAAAATCAAACTTATTACCATAAGCAGATTAATATCTCCAAAGATACAGAGCTACTAAAATTTGATGCAAAGTGATCACTGGACTTCATTTTCAGAGCAACAAGGCCTCAAATTAAGACAGATAAAAGGGCATTTCTTGATCCAAAGTACACTAACGTCAATGGAAAAATTGATCAAGCTCTAATTTCCATGGACAAAGATGAGACTGGGGACAGGTCAGCCTTCAGAGAATGGATGGAGAAACAAATTACTGAAATGTCAGCTAAATCACGGATTGGGAATTCATCAGCTATTCTGCAGTAATCGCTCCAGTGGAAAGTATTTGCTTCCTATAAAAAATGTAAAATAAATTGCCTGTGCTCCAATAATAAGCAGTTTACTTACATTAGCCTTAGGTGCCTAAGAAAGCCATACAGATACTTGCCAGATACAAAGGATAGGCTGCAAATCGACACCTAGTCTACCATACATTAAGCTATTTAAATAGCCACACCCTTTCTTGTCCTCACTATCACAAGCAAAGGTGAGAATTCTAACAAAAGGTCAATAGCTGCCATAGGACTTACAGCGCTACCAGATTAGCCATTCACACCATCATTATTAGACTACTAGGGGCAAAATACATTAACTGAGAGTAGCATCAGCCTTGACCCACAGGGTGGTTAGGCCAGATAAAGTCTGGCAGCAGTGTGGGGAGTAATGCTGTCACTATCCATGGGACCCCCAAGGGTTTGGCTTATGCCACCTCACTGGTCAGGGGCCAGCCTGGGTGGCTGCTGTGTGCTGCTGCCGTAAGGCTCCACACTGGTTGCAACCCAGAAGGAAGCAAGCAGGTAGAGACATTTGCCAATAGCGGACCCTGATGTGGGCAATGACCAGCCATAGCCTCGCCCTTACCCAGTTTGACTCTAAATCCTTTAACGGAATTGACATTTAATTACCAGACATGATTTTAACATGGTGGGAGTCCCATTCATGGGAGCTCATTCACATCAATGCCATCTAGGATGGGTGGATAGGCCACCTCTAATCCACGGAGGGGACGCATCCATGCATGTGTTTGATATATAGTCAGTTCTGATCATCACCTGCCTTTGTATTGATATCTGAAAGCGCATTTTTCCCTTTTCCTAGGAAAGTCTAGCTGGAATATTGAGTATGCACTAGTCAGCAGGCAGGGAAGTTTGATCAACCAGGGGCTAGAGAAAAACTTCACTTTTCTCCTTTTGGACAATTTTCTATAGTGTTCTGCCACAGATTCAGAAAGGTAAAAATAGCCTAAGAATTTCCTTTAGCAGGTACCATCAATTTAGTTCAGAGGGAGGTAGAGATATGAATCTCAGTGGAACTGAGTTTCAGGCTCCAGAGGCACCTCTCGCTTAACGTTTGAGAACAAATCCCAACTTACTTGTGAACAAAATAACTACACTGTCTGCGGGCATACTGTCCCACTCTAAATCCCTGAAAACCAAGAGGTTCCGAAATATCATCTATGTACCAAAAATACCCACACAAGAGATAGTTGTATTTTATGATGATGAATCACAGCAGTGACAGAAAATATCTGGAATCTTGCTATTCAGACTCAAGGAAATCATGTACATCACAAAAGGAATGATAAAAAGATTTCAAGATTCAATTAATATGCCATCCCAGCCCTGGATACTCAGCAGATTATTACACTACCTCAATTTACCAAATAGTTTTGATTGAGAGAAAAGGAAAGTTCGATTATATATTCAAAACCAACAGAGAAAAAGTGATTCCCCTTTGACTCTTGAAATTAATAACCCTGAGGTATCAGTACTGGCACTTATCACTGTAGGGCTGAACCCAGGTCAGCAAACGTCTAGTACCTTTCCTGTGCAGATGTTGGTATTCCTGAAGTTATTTCCCTGGACTATGAGATGAGAAAAGAAATAAGGAAATGGGAGCACTCTTACAGAGAACCACAGACCCCCTTGCACAATGTCAAAAGACTCTTCATCATAGCAAATTCTCATGTCACACTTTTTTGGAGATTATATTTCAATATTTCTGCATGTGAGCTATATAGAAGCGATCCCACCAAACTATTGGATTACTAAAAATCAATTTACTATGGGATTACTTAAATACCATACTACGTATCCAGTGACTAACTGCACATAGTGTGTGTGATATTCTGACTTGAGTGAGCTCAGCTCAAAAGGCACCTGCACAAAGCTTTTCAAAGCAACTGCAATAAATTTTACTGGTTGTGGGAAACCTTATAAAAATTATATAATGTCATGCTTTATAAGCATTTCATTCAATGTGACTAAACACATGGATAGCATTGAGGATGATATTTAACTTTTTCCATGTACAGATTTAATACCACAAGAAAATTTGAGTCCCCTATTGCTAATTTTCCACCATGTGGTAACTATTTAGTTGTTTTTTTAAACGTTACTGAATTACAGAATTAAATTACAGAGCACAGCAACCACCAGTGGGCATTGTATGTCCCTCTGTCTTAGCACAGGGTCATATATACTGGCATTAAATCATGACTATTCCTACTGCAATACTGGTTGAGTTAGCACAGGAATGAACATGCTAGCTGGCAAGATCACATACTTATGCACTTCTAAAAATAGAGCACACTTGTTGGCGTAGGTTGCAAACAGGACAGGGGCCCACGCAGACATTCCAGGAGATTTTTATTATTTCATTCAGATATCAGCCTCATTTACATAAGAGATAGTACATAGTTCACGCCTGAGCCAACAACTCAAGATCTCTCTGTTACAGAATATTCTTAAAAGTTTTTTAACATGCTTCTAAAGTTTATAGACAACTGTTTTAACTAATCAGTAAAAAGCACATGTACACTTGTTATAAACAATGCTCGCTTGTATGCCTTGTAATAACAATGCCCAATATTTCATTATTAAGCTTAAAATTCCACTATCTTGCTAAACATATTTTCTGCCGTTTCAAGACTTATTTGGGCCAAACCTAGAAACACTAACCCTTGTTCAATGTCTTTACTTACTATATAATTGTATCTTCTATCTTCAGGCTTTTGCAGTTGCAGCTGAACCTAAAATCTTTGCTTTATTTCTGAAACCTGTTTTTCTCACTCTATCTGAAAGCTTTCTCAACTTTTGCACTTCCCACACACACTAATGTCAGATTTGATTGATGTGACTCCATCAGGTTCCTGTCATTTTTAGCACACCTGTGACAATAACACACTGTACAGAGGTACATATGAAGCTGGTAGAAAGCCCTGTTAGCATACATACCTCAATTAAATCAAATTAGACTAATTTATACAGCTGTGCAGGTCCAGATGTAAAATGAGAAGTGTCCATGAAAGTTGAGGCTAGAAACATTCACAACATGGAAAACATGGAAAAAGTATGGTGTTTAGCTTCCCTCACAGGTTAGTTTACAACCTTAATCACTCTTTTTGGAGAGAGAAGCACTTTAACAGACCCACTGAAAACTACCACAGGAGAAAATGAAACAGTAACCACAAATACTTCATTCTTTCAGTGTCAGTGATGAAGACCATTTATTTCTCATGGATGAGCGCAACAGATCTTTGTTGTCTTTAAATGTACATCATCTTTTAAAATTTATCTAAAATTTGGAGACTTTTTTCTACTTTATATACTAATGTACATCAATGCTGCGGTACCTGAACATGCTCCTCAAAAGCAGGAAAATATCTGCCAGATCCTATTCACCCCAAAATTGTGTATAAATATACAGGATGACAAATATACTGCATAAGCTTTATGGAGCATTAGAAATGCTCCTGAAGCATCCAAATTCACAGTTCCTGAATTAGTTTATTTCTTTACTTACCACAGCTTGGGGGTCTTTGAGACAACATTCACAGCGACACAACAGATCACAACAACAACAATAATAATAATATTGATAAGAATGGAACATAGAGTCCAATTCCTAGCAATGTGAGCACAAAGATTTTAGCTATTCTTTTTAGAAGAATCAATGGTAATTAATGTAGCCTTAGCCAGGTTTAATTAATTCTCTCCTAGTCGTTGTCTCTCAATATTGAGGAGAGAAAAGATTTCTCTCACAGTTTCTACTAGCCAGTATTTTTAAAGACATACACAGAAAAAGAGTGAGTAGTTGTTAAGAACAACCCCCAGTTATCTGCCATTGTATTCTCTCTAGACGTATTACTTACCTAAGGGAGTAAAGAGAGCAAGGTGTGAATTTAGTACCTTGTACACTGCTGGTTCTAATTTATATCTGCCAAAATCCTCTGTATTAATATTATTATTAAGAATAGTAAAAGGCAGAGGGAAGGATGGAAGCAGAACCTCCCCTCAAAAATCATAACCAAAAAGAAAGATGAAATTGCAAAGAAGGAATGAAGAAAAAAGGTACAGGGGATACCCGTCCAGGGGGACAGGAGAAAAGATATAAAAGCAGAAAGGGCAAAAAAGCATCAAGTAAGAATCCATTCTTATGGTACCCATTTAAAAAAATCCTGTTCAAGACATTGTGTAAAGTAAGGTCTGTATTCTGGAGAGTTTTACGGTAGAAAACCCATTACTTCTGCCTCAGGACTCAAAGGGGCTCAGTTTCAGAATATATATTAATTCTCAGAATATCCTTTCACCTAAGCTTGCACTAAGACCCTTGCATCATGTTCCTGCCCCTGTATTAGTAACTCCCCATGCATAGTTTCCTGTAAAGTATAATGTATATTAACAGCCATTTGATACACAATTCCACATATTTTACATCTTGTTGTATTGAAACGTTACTGTATTTTACTTAGTAACCATTAAATTGCATATTAAACTACTGAAATATTCAGACAGCATCAGTCTGGCCTTTATGCTTTTTTGTGCTCAATAGCAGACATAAACAATACTTTGCCTTGCTAACTAATTTTTGTCATGAGGCAAATATCCAAGACCATAGTATTTTCTAAATATTAATTGGATATTACAACTGCACAACTTCCGTGTGGACAACCAGTAGTACTTACTCTTCTTTTGTTAATAATGCCAAGCTCCCAGGAGCTCATTAACAATCTTCATCTAGACAATCACTTAAGCATCACGTCTGATGAATAGGATATGGGTCAGTGAATTAGCAAGTAGTTTTTCACTGAGACATCACTCAGCAGCTACAGCGTGGCTTGTCAGACCAAGTCAAAAATGAATGTACATGGATCTCCATTTGCCTCTTGCTCAAAACACAAGTTCTTCCATTTCTTGTTTACAGTATCCTGGAAACATTGCACCATATCCTCCATGCTATTCCATCAGCCTCTAGTGCTCCAAAAATTCATAAAATATAGAAAAAAGGACTACACATCATGCATTTATTAATAGTTTCTGTAGAGAGGCTTATTTTTCAATTCATATCTTAGATTGTTTCTAATAGGTCTTATCTGACTGTACTAGTTGAAAATCTTAAAATAGCTCTTACAAAAGGAAAGACCATTCTCGTGTTACTTGCATTATACTACAAAAGCAGTTCATTAGTACCTAAAGAATTACATCTCTGCAGGAGATTAATACCATTCTCTTTCTGCTGTAGGCAGGATAATCTTTCCCAGAACTTCAAAACTCCTTCTCACATCCTGAAGAGGAAAAAGCTCCTTGTTGGTAAAGAGAATTGAGCGTTTCTATGTCATTCTACCATTTCCTTTGTTTGTAAATCTAAAACACATTGCTTTAGAAAGTTATGTAATAAATCTTTCATTTGTTATACTATGTTCTATGTACATAGAATCTATCTTTCATTATGCAGGTAACTACTTTAAATTACTTGCTAGGTAAGTAATTGCTTACCTACTTGCTAGGGAAGTAGGATTAACCATAGTTATCCTACAGTACAATGACAAGAATCTTGTATGCATTAGTCTGTACACCAATACACAGAATGGAAGATTAACATAAATCTGAAACTTTCATTGCTATCTCTATTTCAGTCTTAGGATCTATTCTGTCATTTGTATTTAGTCCATACAGATGATTTAATGAAGAAATTTTTCCCCAATGCCAAAAAATTAGCATTTTTGTAAAGAAAACTATAGCTCATCTGTCCACCACAAGGTGTAGGATAATGTATGCACATCAAGTACTGAACTCATTACCAAAAACTGCACTGCGCCCATTTCTATCATCTCCCATGCAAACCCAAGCCTTTATCTTCAACAGAAATGATAGCATTCTTTTCTATTCCGGGAGGGGAGGGGAGGGGGTAAATAAAAGCCTTTACCCTCCAGAATCATCTTTTAGCAAAGGAAAAAAAAAGGGAGATTATAACTGTGGGAACAATTGGTCTCGTCAACAAGGGTTCTCAGATAACAGCTTAGGACTTGTTTAAAGTACCACAGATGAGAAATCTGGATGTTTGCATTGTTCTGAGGAAGAAAAAGCAGTAAAGAGAACTGTTTAAGCATCCCTGACATATAAAACTAAACTCTGCGGTTTAAAGACAGATTGCTTTGATTCCTCATGGCATCACCCTGCCACTTTTAAAGATCAGAGGAGCTTGTGAAGCTGTGTGGCTGTTGGCATATTCACCACCTATGACAATTGACTATTAAGCAAAAATAAAGATGAACACTGATTTGTTGAGTGTTACAGGAATACTAGACTGAAGACTGAGAATGGGGAAGCAAACAATAAAAAGCTGAGATTTCTCTTAATTCATACCTGATTTTTTTTTCCTACATCCTGCTGGTCCTCTGTTTTTCACCTTCTCATATGTTGCCAATCCTTATGCACTCATAAAGTATTGAGAAACAGCTGAGAGGAGTAATAAAACATGGGACAGAATACAAGTCAGGAAGCAGCTAAGAAACCAATGGTACAAATTGCTTTGAAAACTAGGAATACTACAGGGAAATAGAAGTTCTTCTTGGATTTCTTCTTCTGCAACATCCCATTACCCTCTAACTGAAAGTAGATCCAGTGTTATATTTTTATCTACTACATCACTTTAACCATCAGATTTCTCAATTGTGTAAAAACACCCAATGGAACCACTGGGTATCCAGTCATTATTTCCCTGTATCTCCATATAGGAAATACATACTCATATGTTCAATACATATTCAATATGTTAGGAAGGAAAATCTTCATATGCTAGGAAACATGTCTTTCCCAAGGATTGTCAAACACTGGAAAAGGCTTCCTAGAGAGGTGATTGATGCCCCAAACCCATCAGTGTTTAAGATGCATTTGGAAAACACACTTAATAATATGCTTTAACTTTTGTTCATCCCTGAAGTGGTCAGGCAGTTAGATGATATGACATTCGTGCCTTCCAACTGAGCTATTCCATTCTGATCTATTCCTATTTCAAGGAGCAGACCACATCACACTTTTTCCCTTTTCTAGCTTCCCTCTCTGCAACTTTTTCTTCTGTAATTCAAGCACAGTTACTCTAGGAAAAGAAAACAACCCTTTTGCTCCACTTAAATAAACAAGTGAATACAAAAAACTGCCTCTCTCTCCACGTTTCTCATGTGTAATCTTAAATTGGAAAAGAGTTTGCATCAAGTCGTGCCCTGCACATATTTACAGGGTGTGGATGTATGCATGCACTAACGGGCACAGGCACATTGCTGTACTATACATCTAAAAGCACTGCCTCAAGCTAAATTAGAGAATTTATCTTTTGCTTTCTGAGACATGGAATAATATAATGGGTTTGGGTTGGAAAGCACTTTTAAAAGTCATGTACTCCAGCCCTCCCGGACTGAGAAGGGACATCTTCCAGTAGACTAGATTGCTCAGGGCCATGCCTAATCCGACACTGAATGTTTCCAGGGATGGGGCATCCACCACCTCTGTGGGCAACCTGCTCCAGTGTTTCACCACCCTCATTGTAAAAGCCTTCTTCCTTATATCTAATCTAAATCAACCCTTCCTCTGTTTAAAACTATAACTTTTTTTCCTATTGCAAGAAGCCCTGCTATAAAGTTTACCCTACTTTTCTTAAAAGGCCCCTTTAAACACTGAGAGGCTGCAATTAGACCCCTCCAAAGCCTCTTCTGCAGGCTGAACAACCCCAGCTCTTTTAGACTACCTTCACAGGAGAAGTGCTCCATCACTCTGATCATCTTCATAGCCTTCCTCTTAACCCAGTCCAACAGGTCCACACCTTTCCCTTGCTGAGAACTTCAGAGCTGGACTCAGTACTCCAGGTGGCATCTCACACACGCAGAGCAGAGGGCAGAATCCCCTCCCTCACCCTGCTGCCCACACTGCTTTGGATCCAGCCCGGGACACATTTGGCTCTCTGGGCTGCAAGTGCATGTTGCCAGCTCACATCCAGTGTCTCATCCACCAGCACCTCCAAGTCCTTCTCAGCAGGGCTGTTCATGATCCATTCCTCTGCCAGAGTAAAAAAACAAATTATGCCTAAGAGAAAAATAAAGGTGCATAGCAGCAGGCTGCTGTGAAAACTAAGAAGTCAGAAGCAACCACTGCTTTTTAGCTGTTTGTCAAGTACTGCATTTTAAGAGATCTTTAAAAGACTTGGATAGGCTGAATAGCCTGCCTTTGATCACAGAGGATGAAGCCAAATCTATTTTGCAAAAAGTTTAAGTGGCAGAACATCTTCAATGTAGCAAAAAGAGGTGTGGAAGACTTGTGATAAAGAGAAGAAGGTCTTCACAGAGCTAGCTGTTATCAGACTGTGATCCATACCATTATCCTTTATATAGGTACTGTTCATTCTCTAATTACCACAGTATAAATTTGTGTGCAGACTTAGAGTGGGCAACAGCAGCTATGTAGTACCTGTTCATTAACACAGGTGTAACCCAAGATCTATGCTACACAGGTGTTCACCCTGTGACAAAATAAAGTTGTCTTACACAAGATTCAAGGTACAATATTAATGGCTTGTCTGTGTGCCTACACTTATAAAATATTACCCCTTTTATTGTTTGTTTCTAGAGACAGTCAGCTGTGGAAGCACAGAGTCCACAGCCCACCTGTGGCCTACCGTATCACCTAGCCAGTCTCCTCAAATGGCTTAATTATGTACCCTTGGGAGATTTTAACAGCTATTAACTCAAATTGTTAATTGTTTACAAAATCCTGGTTGTATTACTAAAACAGTTTAGAATACTTATTACTGAATAAATGATGAGAGTGTATTTTCCAGGCTCTTTTATGCCTGATTCATAGCAATCACATCCAAAGACAAATTGACACAGGCCCCAGTAGTAGAATTGTGACTTGGTGATCAAGCATTTAACTCTGAAAACCCTTTTATCAATTCCTATCTGTTGGCCCAGAGCTGATTATCTAACAAAGCAAGCAGGATTTGGCCTGTCGTGCGCTCCATTTTGAAAGCACACAGCTGGAATTGCCAGCATAAGCAAATGTTGGCAGTGTTTAACTCTGACAGGGATGCTCTGTTACATATGCTATGGGACTGTCCAAAGCCCTGGCAGAAAATAAAGTGCCAGTGTTTAAGTACCCAAATATTTTAAAAATCCACATTTGTTTATTTTAGAAGCTCTAACTGTACTCCCAAGGATAGCTACAGCACTAGAAGAAGGCTGTTCTGAGAATAATCCATTGCCAAAAGAAAACATCTTATGAAGTAAAAACCAACAAGAGAATTTCTCACATTCCTTGCAAGAATTAGCCCTGAACTGAAATTTTTTGTCTTTACAGGAAATCACCTTCCATCTAGAGTCCTGGATTACTTTTACTGAAGACTGAATCTTCCTCACTTTATCACCTTAGGTATCTTCTGGTATTGGCTGTAAATCACAGACTTAGAAGAGAAGCTGCATCTAAACCATGTTTACTGTGGCTTGCTTGCCTCCATTTGTTTAAATTGCATCCTATCACAGATTGGCTGAAATTGGTCCGGGAATGCTGAACTGTAGCAAATACATGTGTATTTGACAAAGTGGGCTGCAACTAGATGAAAGTTATGAACAAAATTATATTTATCATTTATCTTTCACAAGCTCATAAATACCTGTCCTTCTTTCTGTACCTTACAATGCTCTAGTAAGGAAAAAAGTTATGACTGAACCAGCCATTAACACTAAAACAGATGTAAAAATCTAAAGTAAATCATAAAATTCTAAAGCAGTATATGCTTAATTTCATTTACAATGCTTCTCAGTGTAACTCATTTATCCTCTCATCTAAACTGTCTAATCACACAGTAAACGCTTCAAGAAACTTTCTTGTCCTTGTTGCTAAAGCACTTTGTACAGTGCTGGATTTCAGCTAATATCAATAACCCGTAACTAATGTTTACCTAAATGCAAGTACCCAAAAGGCTGGCTTGAAAATGGATGGTCTATTTACTTAACTTGTGATGAGTACCAACATTCAATCTTTTAAATTGATTTATTTCTAAACACTCATTCTTCCCCATTTGATTTTCTGACAAGTTACCTGTAGGTTAATAAAAAGGTAGTCAGCTGCAGAATACTGAGCTGCAGGAATTTTATTGTAAATGCAATATCAAAGACAAGTCTTGCACAAGCTCCCTTCTCATTCTTTTCTAACATTTACTTTCCTTGTCTTGAATTGCTTTCAGCAATATTCCAACATAAGGAGTTCTGCTCAACTTATATTCAAGATTTAATATCCACTGAAGAAAAAATTCACAAGAAAGGTGGATAATGCACCTCTTCCAGTCCTAGATTCCAGCTCAGGAATCATCATGTGGCAGTACGTATAGCTGTAAGGCACATATGCATCTTGCATGGGACCAAAGCACCCTTTCCCTTCCCAGGAATCCTCTGGAGTGCTACAGAAACCCTTTCTTCTCTAGGGATCTACAGTTTTAAACAGAAGACATAGCAAATTCTCTACCTTTGAAAACGTGTGACCCAGCAGTCAAAGGAGGACTGCAGTCCTCCGATATGGTCAGCAGCAATATAAATGCATGGAATTAACTTGGAACCAGGGACTAGAAGTCTTGAAGTTTCACTTAAAATTAAAGCTCTGATTGCAATGACTCCTAAAGATGGATATTTAGGAGAAATACCAGACATGGTGACAGCTAATAATGCTGTGTCAGTCTCAAAAAACCTTCCTACCTCACCTCATTGAGAACATGGGTGGCCTACAGCTGCCTGAAGAGATCAAGGGCTGACCTAAAGTGTGTGCTGACACAACCAACCTATTAGAGACTCAAGATAAAAGTACAATACTAGGAACTGATGACAGAATGTGCTCTAATCACATCCACCTACCTTGATAAAAGAGAAAAGGAAATACCTCTGTCTCAATCATTCAGTTTGGGGAAACTGACTTGTTCATAGGAGAAAACCTGCAAAATAATGCTTTAAAATATCTGTTAAAAGCCTCTTAATACATCTATGTATGTCTTCAGTATTTTTACCTGGAGGTCAGAAAGAAAAGTAACCAGTGACTTTTTTTTTATAATCCAGGTTCACAAATCATTATGAAAAATAAACTGTTGCCCAAACATTTCAGTTTATTCCCACGACTGAAAAAACAGATGTGTCATAACATAGGAGAGAGCCTGAAGAACTTTTGGGGGTAATCCTTCTGAGAATACCAACTATTCCCTTTAGCTGAGAATTTGTATACTTAGTACAACTGCATGAAAAGCAATTTTTAAACCAGAGTTTACTTTAAGTAGATAAGAGACCAAAGCCATGTTTCAAAGTGTTAGGACACGTAAGTATGATAACTGCCTTGCCAAACACAGCTTATCCAAACGACAGTGTGAAATCCTCTCTGTTTGCCTGTATTAAAGTACCTTCTAAAACCAACTGTCATCAAAACACATATTACCAAAAATATAATTTTTTTTTTCAATATGCAGTATGTTTGGGAAAATACATACTACATACTGTGTTTGTGGCCATACTTGCAGTGCTCTCAGCTGTTTTCCATCTACGAAACAAGTTACCAGGATGGGAATGGAACTTCATTTGCAAAGTAATAGCTTTCAAATGAAGAAAACTCCAATCCTTCTTCTTATTACTACTGCTGTACGTTTAAGTGCCACAAACTGTAATAGAACCAGAGAGAGAGAGAGAGAATATCCCAGACTTGAAGGGACTACAAATTGTGAATGAATTTTTGAGAGTGTTACATAAAATAAGTCATCAAAACTACTTCTGCATATGAAAAAAAATAAAATCACCTATTACTTTTGCCAGTCAAGAAACCAAGTTTGATTAACGCCAAAAGCTGTACCAGAGGAAAAGGACCAGAGAAAGCATTTAATTTCCTTAGTTTTCTAATAAAGTTCAGTAGTTCAGCGTATTGCTCTTTCAACAATTTCTTCAGGCTATTATTCCAAGTTGCTTTGGTTTTATTGCAGATGTCATAGGCCTGAGGAGGTGATCAGTATTGGTTTTACATGGATGTGAGGAGAAACCAGTGCCAGCTCCAAGCCCACTGCAAGACACAGCTGAGGATATCAGGCAAGTTGGGGGCACTTCTGTGATAACTTATTTAAGAAAGGATAAAAGAACCATTGCACAGTAGTTATGAGACAGAGAAGTGAGAGAAAAAAAATCCCACAAACAAGGACAGTGGAGGAAGCAGGAAGGAAAGGTGCTCCAGGCGCTGGAGCAGAGATTCCCCAGCAGCCTGCGCGTGTTAAAGCAGAAATTCCCTGCAAACCATTAAAAGCACCAGAGTGAAGCAGGTAGCCATGAAGGGCAACACCACAGTGGGTGGATGTACCCTGAACAAAATGGCAGCCCACGGAGAACCCCTGCTGGAGCAAGCTACTGAGAGGAACTGAGGCCCATGAACATCCCAGGCTGGAGCAATCTCTAACTGAAGAACTTCAGCATATAGAAAAGTGTGAGGAGGAAGGAGCAGCAGAGAGAAATTGTGTTGGACTGACTGTAACCATCCAATTCCCCATCCTCCTGCATCTGTTAGGGTTGTAAGGAGGTAGGACAATGGAGTGAAGTTGAGCTTGATAAAGAGAGGGGATGGGGGAAGGTGGTGTTATATCTGTCTTTTTTCAAGCTGTCTGTTTCACCCATGATGATAATGAGTAAGTGGTCCCCCTGTCTTTATCTCAGCCACTAGCTTTTCCATTTTTTTATTTCCTCTGTACTGTTGAGAAGGTGGAGTGCAAGAGCAGCTGAGAGGGCACCTGGAAGTCTCCCAAGGTCACTTTGTCACAGGTCTTTAAGCACTTTTACAGGCTAGATTTCTTTGGACACTTTACCATCATGGATCCTTTTATTTGTATTAGCAACAGAGAACAACCCCAAAAATGGCACTTACTGCATACTCCTTAGACACACCATGTTATTTCCTTTACTAAATACTTTCATTTGGAACACATGCAGCATTTACCTTGATTTACATAATTTTAAAAACATTTTTTCCCATGTAGGTTTACCTATAATTATACACATGCTACACAGGGCTGCACCATCAAACGTGTTTCTTACATTTACTGCTTACTTTGAGGCAATAAAATAGTAAACATCTGAAATTGCACGCAGATCTTTCAGTAATTTTTGTAATTGGATACAGGCAATCTGTGGATACATAGCATTTTTCTCATCTGCATCGAAAATTTTAGAAGGTGTTTTACTTGTACCAAATCCCCATTCCAAGAATTTATGACTTGGTTATAACCAAGAAACAAAACCAGAAAACCTCATCTTCCCATTGTCTATTCAAAGTTTATTGCACAGTAAGATATCTCACTTTAAATACTAACTACTAGAGCTGGGACAACTAAATTCTTGCTATGGCTATTTTGCTTTCTGAATAAGTCACATGTTCTATTTAAAATCATACATGTAGATGTTACTAGATCAAAATGATATTTTTGATTAAACTGAAAATTATGGAACAAACTTGTGATGCCCCTACTTATCTACTGGCACTGATTCGGAAAAAAAAAAATAAGATATTTCCCTGTCAATATTCTCATCAGAATCATACATGTGAACACAAATGGGTAAAGACTTACCCAGGGTAATTAAGTTCATTCCCTTGATACCATGGGTGTCTCACCCAGGAATGCCTTCTACGAACTTATCAAACTCCATCCTAAAAGAAGTTAGTTTTTCTTCTGATTTCTACTTACATTAATTACATTTCATGTACATTTACAGGCACTGTTATTTACATGCTCACCTTCTGTTTCCTCTCTCATCTCAATGACACTATTTTTATTGAGAAAACATGCAGATAGTTCTGGAGTGCTACAGGATACCTACAGTATCCTTTATCTTTGCACATATAAGCCTCCATGTTCTCCTTAATTTCTAAATTCTCTCCAGGGTGCTTCATCCAGCTAAATACTTACACATTCTCCTAACACATTCAGCAATTTATGAGTGTTCTCATTCAAGTTCCTGAGCTCTGGGGCCTGAATAAAAGGAGGCTTAGCAGAACCTTATTGTTCTCCACAACTACTCGAGAGGAAATTGTAACAAGGTGGGGCATCAGCCTCTTTTCCCAAGTATCACATGAGAGGACAATAGAAAGTTGTGCCAGGGGAGATTTAGATTGGATATTAGGAAAAATTTCACTGAAATTATTACCAAGAATTTAAATGGTTATGTCACGATCACCAGAGGTATTTAAAGCAGGTGTAGATGTGGCACTTTGAGATTTGTAGGGAAGTACAGAGTTAGGTTTACGGTTTCTCTTGACAAGAGAAAAGGGTCTTAAGGGTCTTTTCCAGCCTCAATGATTCTATGATTCTACAGCAGAATGCACTATGTATTCTCTCCTGTAATTGATAAAACCACTATTATTTTATGATTGAATTTAAACTAAATTTACTAATGATAACACAATCCATAGTTACTTTCTCTGGCCTCTTGTTTTATAGAATAATTATCCAAGATTGACCCAAGAATCCTTAAGGTCTGAAGGGATCTCCTGAGATCCAATCCCTTGAGTCCAACGAGCATGCTCAAGAAGGGTAAGCTAGAGAAGGTTGCCAGGACCACAGCAGACTCTTACTCAATGAAAACAAGTTAAAATAGAACAATCTCTTCTTTCAGCGCTCTCAGGCAGCAAAATGATCCTAGAATGCAAGTACTAATAAAAGACAATATAAAACTCACTTTTATTAATTTTGTTTTAGTCATAGCTAAAAAAACTCTCAGATCCTGGAGTCTCTGACCAAACAACTACTCTACCAACAGCATAGTGAAAAGGATCTGTACTGCGTCTAAAAACCTATCTGTATGTTTGGGGCTTTATAAAAGCACAGTCACTGCAAGTCATATCCAAACTAACTTACACTTAATTTACTCTCAATTTTATCAACTTCAGAGATGAGGAGAGTAAAATACAAAAGCAGGCAAATACTCAGACAGTCAACCTGTTAGAAGCTGCAGTCATGGCAGTAAGCCTGCTACAGAAAAACTCAACACAAACACAGACAATGTAAATTCAATATTGTCTTAGAGAGCAGAACTGATCAAATGGATGACTCAGTGGAACCACATTTGAAGCCATCACTGCTTTTCAGATATTCCTTCAAAATACATTAACTCCATCTAGTCTTTCTTATTGTAAAGCAAGTCATACAGGCAGGTTTATTTAAGACCATGTCAGAGACTGGGTTTTCATTTTTATATTAGGAGTCAGAAATCGCGTGAAGAACAACCTTCTTTTCATGTTGGTGTATTAGTTCTCTAAACCTTAGTTAAAAACAAAGTTTTGATTTTTCTATTTAAAACCAAAGACTGCTTGTAAGTTCATCTACATGCATGTCTGCACAGAGAGATATACATATGCACACACATTCCCTCCCTGAAAGCCTAGCATCACACAGAACACAAGAGAAACCAGAAGGGAAGAAGCCTAAAACTTTCTCTTGCTGCTGGGCTGGCACTGATAGGGTTAAACTGAGTGTCCATTTGTACTGCTGGTTCAGATAAATAGGTTTCATTTTATTGTTTACTTGTACCTGATAAGGTTCTTGGATTGATTCCGGTGGCTCACAATGCCTTCCAGGCACAGGATGTTATTCATACTACTGCATCCACAGCCTTAACAACACAGTGGTTTTCTCTAAGAGAGACAGGCGTCACAAAACTGAAATATCAGCAAAATCAGTTTCTCCATTTTTGTAAAATGAAGAAAATTCTGTGAAATGAAATCGATTTTGTCACAGCACAATAACCATGACAACCAGAAGTATCAAGAGAGCTAGAAAAAAAAATTTCCATCTTCCATCAGAATTGGACAATATTAAAGCAGTGTGGAATCCATGATTCACCTTAGTAATCCACAGCTACAAAAGTACCTAAACATGTTTCAAATCATAGAAGCTCCTCTTACAGAGCAGGAAAGTATTTTTAACTGAATCAATTAGCAGCAGCAACTCAGGTTCCTATAATTGAAAAGTATCTCTCTCCTCATTGATCTTCATCTCAAATACAGTTAATAATAATGTCCAATGAACCCCAAAAGGATTTGCATTATTTTGCACTGGGAAATCCAGTGAATCTGATTATTTCACAGATATCTAGATTCAAGACTTTTTGCCTCACTGTCTCACCTCATCACTGACTTGCATAGTCTCAAAATATCTGTACATCTCTGTATGCCTTAATTTCAGGTACTGTCTGCAGTAAGATGTACACTAACATCTAATTACCTAACAGAAATGCTGCTAACACTCCCCACGAATAATAAATTATTTTAAGATTTTCATTTTTTAATAAAGTCAAAGAAGCCAAAGAACTGACTTCTTATCCCCCCAGTCTGGTGATTGCATTGAACCTCCAAGACTGGACCCATCCTTTTGGAGCACATGGAAAATTTTTACTATGCTAGCAATGCACAGTATTTTTGCTTATGATCTAATCAAGAAAATATAGAGGTCATTTATATAACTAAGGTGTTGTTAAGTATTTTCCTGTTTTTCACATTAATTTGGAGAATACTTTTACCAATGTTGTTTGTCCCTACGCTGCAATACTAGAGAACCAGCTCTGGTTTTTATACAGATACTCTGGTCAAAATCTTCTAGGATGATTTCAAACTCCTCCTGACATTTTCTTGAATCTCATCCAGTTCTTTGGTCCATGTTAGCCTGCTGCAAACTGGAGCTGTGGGACTGGCTGCACATAGGAACTCCAACATTGCAATAGCAATTGTGTTACACCACCTGTCTCACACATCCTGCCTTCCTAGAAAATCCTGCTGCATGGAAATCACCCAAACACTAACTGAAGAGGTGTTCAACACTGACAGCAGTATCTGTAGTGGCAGCCCCTTCAGCTGCTGCACGGCTTACCAACTTTGTGGCTTAGGGAGCGGAGGAAATCACGTTCTCTCCTCAGCTTTCCTAACTCGGTAGCCTGTACACTCGCAGGATGTTAAGGAGACGGCTGTCAAAGTCAATATTCTCATCTGCGAGCCATCACTCGCAGCAGTTGCTACAGGAGCACTACAGCAACCACGGCAAGTCTGACACAGATCACAAATCAGAACCTTTACAAAGAGTGGCGTT
This sequence comes from Vireo altiloquus, assembly GCA_013396875.1. Classification (NCBI taxonomy): domain Eukaryota; kingdom Metazoa; phylum Chordata; class Aves; order Passeriformes; family Vireonidae; genus Vireo; species Vireo altiloquus. The sequence goes on from VZRF01004796.1 coordinate 182,204, forward strand.
TGCTAGGACTAAACACGCAGCCCACACAGCTTGTAACCTGGTGAGTCGGAAATGCCAGAGAAGGTGTTTTCAATCCTGCCTTTCTTCAGAAGTTACATCCTCCCTCTCCACAAGGTGCATAAGGATTCACACCTCTGTATCCCCTGTATGTATGTAGAATGGACAGTAGTAACTGGTGTTCCTCAAATCAATTTGCTATTAGTTTTTACAGGCAATCTGAATAGCATCATATGGAAAAAATGAAAGACCTGCTCAGAGCACTGTTCTCACTAGGACGCAAATCCTGGAACCTGAAGATATGTATGCAAAACCAGACAGAGTAGGGTATCAAATCCTGGTCTCTGACATACTGGAGGATCACGTAATTGATATGATAAAAAAGGTGAAGGATGTTTGAGTCAAAGGATTTATGTCACGTGTGCTAGTTTAGAAATATTTAAACAAGAATCTCTTTGCCTTACTGTAGAGCAATATGTTCGGCACCATCTTCTTTAATTCAAGGCCAGTTCTCTTATACCCATGAGGAATTTCACACCTGTGCTTGAGCTTTCCTTTCAAATTAGCTGCTCATCAACTCTATTACTAAACAAACATGAAGCAGCTGTAGCTCTCAGACTATGATTAAAATTAAACCCTTCAAATCCAGCCTAGCTTAGAGAACCTCTGTACAGTTGTTCTCCATTGATTAACTCCAACTGGCTCACTACTAAAACTAATCTATTAAGTCTGAAAAAAGTTTCAAATAAAGCCTTTCACATAAATGGGATCCAAATGATATTGCAAGTAAAACACAAACAGAGGGTGCCACTAACATGTTTTAATAAAAATAAATAATTTATAGGTTTAAAATGCTTTTTCTTTGCCTTAGAACAGCTAAACTGTGGATTATTTTATTGATTCAGCATTCATTTTTTTTTCTTTGCACAACACTGGAAAAAATAGAATAATACCTTTATTGCTCTTCTAAGGGAGGTAATGGAAGATGATAGAACTACAAACCAATCAGCCAACTATCAACTGCATGCACCACCCATGGTGAAATACCTAGTGCTTACCAGAGGGCTGTGTTCCAGCCAGGCTATAGAATAGGTTTTCGATCTGAACTTCCCAGCATACACACCCCTCCTGTGCAGTCAATAAAATACAGGAAAACACAAATAGGGCTGATCCACAGGTCTGCATTATCCTGTTTAGTCATGATGTGATACACAGAATTAATAATGAAAGTTACCTGTGCTATAGGCAAATGGGTCTTCTGAATGAAGTTTCAAAATATTTCAGGAAATACTTCTCTGCCTTTACAACTTCTCTTTAAGAGAAAATACATCTACAGGAGGATTTCTCTGCTGCTAACTGAAACTCATAAATATGAGCAATACTAACTCAGGCACATACTGTCCTTTCCCTTGTTTCTGTTTTAGGTTGAAAGCCTTCGCCTCAAGATCCATGTCATTTTTACTGGCATGACTAAAGGGCTGAATCCTCTCCACGCAATGTTCCAGCTAAAATTACTAGTATTTCACTGGAACCTAAACAGCCCTATAAACATCCCTTCATTAGTATTCGCATGACTCTGTTCTCCACCTGCTTACCAACTTTAGCATTTAAAGTCTGCCAGTATCTTCCCCTCAAGATGGAGCTGGCTGCTGATTCACTTTGACACGGATTCCATCCCCACTTGTCCATTCCATCCTATGCTACACATAGTCTCTCAAAAACTCAAAAGCTCATGCTACCATTTAACCATTTTGAGATAATAGCCTGATGTGTTGTATGATTCCAGCACTAGGGATCTGTCTCTGAGTCAGATGTACACATCATAGTCTCCAGAAACCAGCACACAGTTGAGGAAATTCCTGATTCCATTCTCAGGTTTGTAACAGATTTAAAATCTGTGCCAAACTAATGTTAAAATAATTTAAAAGAAACAAACAAAAAAAGAGAGAAGTCTACAGCTTTATGGGAGATGGGAAGACATAGAAAGCAAAATATTTGTGAGTTTCAGGGATGAATGAAGGCACCTTAGAGCATGTAGCCTGTGTAGAGAATCTTACTGCACTTCAGGAAGAGAATGGAAATACCAAGGATCTGCCGCTTCAGACATCAGCCAAGAGGATGACTACATTGCTTTTCTCATGCCAAGAACAGACCACAATCCCAGCAGTAGCCAAAACCATGTCATGCATCCAACCAGGATTATTCCCCAGCCTTTCTGTAGAGAGACACTTTGTGAAGGCATAGGACAGCACTGCATCCAGACAAAATGAGTGCTCTGTCACCAACATCAAAGGAGGCATTTGAGAAAACAGCCATCTCCAGCTGCACCTCCTTCTTCCATTAGCAAGGGACTCATAGGTATTCTTTAAGAAACCCCACCACCTCCAGGTTACATTCACCTGAATTTCACTACCACACTGATATGCCCCTCCACGAACATATCACTGCTACCAAGGCTTAAACATAATTTACTCTCAAGTTCATCAGCTCCAGGGAAGAGCAGAGTAAGGCACAAAAGCAGGCGTCAACCTGTTAGAAGTTGTAGTCACGGCAGTAAGTCTGATACAGACAAATTCAGAATTAAAACAGACTGTAAATTCGATAGCCAGTCTTACTATGTATCTACCTGCTGGAGAGAGCAGATCTAATAAAATGGTCGACTGCTGCTCAATCCAGCATCACATTTGAAGCCGTAACTAGTCTCTGGATGCTCCTTTAAAAATACACATCCTTGTACCAAGCTGGGGGAGTTCTGTCACCTGCTTCCACATGCAGGAGAGGAAACAAGAGGTGCCACCTGCAAGTCATTCTTAGCATCTCTTACCAGCATTCACCCCCCGAGAAGCAGAGGGAGAAAAGACCTAGCACCTTCAGGTGAGAAAGGTGGGTTAGTTGCTAGGTAAAACAAGGAAGGGGGTTTCACACAGCAGAAGACTCTCTTCATTTTTTATCCTTTTTAGAGTTGTCACTGTCATTTAGTGGACATAGGCTCTACTTGCAGGTGTGGGTAGGGATAAGCTGGGTCTTACACTGCTACAAACCCTTGCTTTTTAATAGATGTCATGCCTTGGACTCATTTTGATTCCCCAGGGTGCTTTTGTTTCTCACTGCCTTTACCATGTCAGGTCACAATGTGATCAGTGTTTATGTTTGTTGTCTTCCTGTGTGTAATCTGTCTCAGGTCCTAATCCAAGCATGACACAGGAGTACAGTAAGTCTGAACTGATGTTGAAGCTTTCCAGACTGTTGCAGTAAACCGCATGAACAGAGTTTCAAACAATATTTGAAAATATTATGTGGTTGAGAATCTTGACTATTACACACTCCTACCAAGAAGGACAGTCCTTTACATACTGTGTCAGTCCCTGAGAAGAACACTCACATAAACATCCTCCTCTCTTCTTTTTAATGGCCCAGCACAGCAGAAGAGTGACGAAGGGTTATTAAGTGGCCTGGCTTGCAGGACTTGCTCCTTGTCTCATACCACAGGACTACAAACATCATTTTTACACTAAAAACTTGCTCTACTTTAACAGCATGACCATGTTCCCTAAATTCCATGACACTAGGAGGAGTGGGGAGGGGGCAGGAATGAACCATTGCTCTTTGTTTTCACTTCAACCAGATGCAGTTGTTGTCTTCTTGCATCCTGTCCCCAGGTGAGGGGGCCTCTGCATTCGCTGGGGAGGACTGTTTGCCTTTCTCAGAACAGAGGAAATCTTACTCCCTGTTTTCAGGGGGAAATGATGTGCAATGCTGTGTTGTGCATAACCTACATCTCTGACCACAGATACACAGATTGCCTGTTGCTATTGCAGGGCAGTATGGTATTTTTTTTAACTAGACTACTTGTGGCTTTCCATTAGATATTGGAAAAAAATGCATGTCCCATTCATGGGTCTGGCAGAGCTAGACATTTTGTACCTCCTAGAAAAGGCGGTTCTGAACACCTCAGGCAGTGAAGAAAGCTGAGCTAGATCTTGGCCATCTGCAACAAAGGCAACAGCATCAAAGGACATTACCAATGTTGAATTTGTCCCCTGGACACCAAGGTAACCAGAACGGAGACCGGTTTCTATCCATCACAGGACTAAACACCTGAAGCAGGTCAGGGAGAATTTCAGGTCTAGTGCTCTGGACCAGTTAACAGCAAATCCTCACATACTCACACATACCCCCCCACACCCTAGGGATTCCACCCTCCAAACAGGCCAAAGAACAGTAAGGATATGGCTCAATACTCCATTAAGAAGTTAATTGTATTAATTACACCCCACCTACTGCACATCAGAAATCCTTCCCAGATTATTCCCTAGGACTCTGCTCCATCCAGCCAGTACTCTGAGATGCACTGAAACACCTTAGCCAGTCTCACAGATTGCATCTTTTGTGATCTAAACCAGATCATGCCTTGTCACAACATAGTTTCATGAAGCTGTGACAGCAAAAAGACTATTTTTATCTTTACCAAATTAGAGTAGGGATTTCCAGGAGCAGGAGCCAACCCTTCAGCAAAATAAAGCTTAGTTGGGAAAAAATCTTTTGTGCTGCATCTAGACTATAAGAAAAGCACTGACGTACAACAGTATGCTGTGGGGAAAACAGCCTGAAAACAGGTGATGCATACTGAAATGTTCCCTCTCCTTTTCTCTCAGGACCAGAACATGGAAAGATCAGCACTTTCAACTCCTACTCACTTACCTACTGTGACAGGACAAAAGCCAACAGATGCCACCAATGCTAAGCACTCAAAAATCATTAGTCAGGCTCCAAAACTCTCAACAATGGCTTTAAAAGCAGAATTTAAAAGAAATATAGGTGTGCTCTTCTTTTGTTCTGCCTTTGAAATTTTTAAACCTTTGCAATCAGGTTTTATGCCTCTTCTTCATATCCATGAGAGACAGGAATTCTAGTTTGCATTGTATTTTTTCAGTGGAAGCTAAAGATTTTACACAATTCATTTCTTTAAGTTACTGAAGCTTTAAAAAAAAAAGTCAAGCAGCATTAGGATGGTGAATGCTGCCATCTCTGGCTGCTGTATTTCAAAACAGTTTCCATGCTGTTTAATGGGTTAGAAACCTTATTTACCTTATTGCCAGAAAGGAAGCAATAATTGTAAACCTGTTTTGTCCTGCTTGTGCTGCTTTTAGAAAGTATAAGACAAAAAGCTGGGCAAACCAGACTTACTATATATGTGATGGGAAAAATTAAAAAAAAAAAATTACAAGATATTGATGATAGTCCTGATGAGGGCAAGGATTAGGAAGTTCTACATTTTCCTTTAATCTCTAACTGCCTCATAATCTCATAAAATATTGTCAACATTTGGAGGCTCTCTGGGTGAATAAACAAGTAGGAAAGTCTGAGTCAGACCATCAGAATGAATAAGAGTTAAATGTGTTTATTTCTCTTTTATATTTGGCCCAGGAAGGGGAAAAAAACCCACAAGTGGATCCATTATAACTTAGATTTTACACACTTATAAGGAAGTGAGTGGAAAAGGACAATGAATAGTTCAGAATTCCTTCCAGAGCAAAAAGCTTCTTCTATCTTTACCTACACTATACCTATTCTGTCTGCAATGGTCTACAGGTTTCCCTTCCACCTCCAAAATTGCTGAGTCCACACAAAAGCTTTTATCACAAGATATTCACTGCCACTGCATTAGTAAAAATTTCCTTTTTAGGGAAGAGCATCTGCATTCAGGACACATTACACAGAATCGGAAACTATGGAGGATAATAAAGGAAAATCAGTTATGATAGCTCTTCAAATTCAAATGGGCAATGCAAACAATCATAGCAGATATATGTTCCAGTTCTGTCAGAAAAAAAAAACGCAGAAAGAAATTATATGGCAGTCCTGGGGGAAAGGAAACATAATTTGCAAAGAGAAAGGGCATAGTTTTATGGCCAGGAGGACAGCAGCACTGAAAATGAACACGCTGCCACAGCTTCATTCTTCTTCTAAGTCTTGCCAATCCGTATCTCCATTGAAATTTTAAGGGACACCCATGTAGTCTCAGAAGAAACAGAGTAAGAAAAATATACAGCCCATAAGGAAGCCACACATTATTGTGGGGTTGGGGGAGAGGGGTTATCCTTGCTAAGACCCTTCTCAGAAGAAATCCTGTGAAGGTGAGTGCAAACTTCCTGACTAGTCACAAACACCTCTTTATTTTCTACTAAATCACAGATAAAGTACAAAAAGGAAGAAAACATTTTTGAAACACTGAATTAAATAAATAATAATTAAAAAACCCCACACTAGTTAGAAACTGTATTTAAATTAAACTTGAATATAGGCTAAAAAAGAACAACCACAACAGTGCTACATATACATGAAATAGAAAATCTTTCCCCATGGATCTTGTGGCTTTCCTAATGAGATACAAACTAAGCCACATATAACAAGGGAAATAAGGCTCACTAGAGACAAGAAAAAAGTGTTTTCCAGAGAGGAAAAAGTCTGCATACGAACACATAGGGCAAAACAGGTAACTTGCCACAAAAACACTGTAGTGTTTAATTTATAGTCCATATCTGAGTCTGTATGTATTTTCCATACAGTACCAGCAAATAAGGAAAGGAGTTTTCAGCTACATTTGCATCAAACATGTCAGCTATTTGTCAGGAAACGTCAAAAATCATACATTCAACTTACAGAATCAAATTTCCATCCCATAAAAAATGAAATTACAGTACAGAGCAATAGGTTGCTTTTTTAAGAACTGGAAGTAATGCAGTTTGATTTTTCACTCATTAGTCCCCTAGATTTACTAGGAGTTTTTTCTCATATTCATTTCTGCATGAGTGTTCTCTCCCATCTCTAGTGAGATGGGAATTTATATTGCAACCCTTCCCTTCGTCAGGGAAGGTACAGGTCTTTTTCCTACTTACCTAACAACAGTTTCAGAACTCACCAGATTTCAATCATTGTTGTGATTGTGCTTGTGTTAAGAAGGAACAAATCTGGCCAGTTTAAAAAAAATATTGATAAAGAAACATAGACTAATAGACAGAGAAATAAGTGTTTATATGCATATAAAAACTTTCCTTAGGACATCAGGATAAAATGCAGAGCAATTAGTAGAAAGAATAACAGAATTTGAAGAAGTACACACGCAGCATTTGGGATGACAAGCAGAAATCAAAAGGTCTGACTTCAAGTAAACACCATAGAGAGTTGGCATCTGCATGAAACCACTGTACATTTGCAGTTACTTTTTCATTTCTCCTTTGCATTCCCTCTGTGTCCAGCAGAAAGAGATTTTGGTGAGTGCTCATTGACAAACTGTAGAGCAGGATCTCAATGTCTGGAGAAGCAGATATTGAGAAGGTCTGGTCAGCTAGAAAAACTTCACTACAAAACTTTACAGAGTGACAGTAGAGGAAAGTGAGGGAGAGATCAGGCAAAGCAGAAAGAGCTGAGAAGCCAGAACCAACAAAGAGTTTCTGTACCAGGGATGTTGAGGACTGGGGGATAGGAGCTGGGGCTCCATCCTGCCCTGACAAGTTGAGAAACCCTTCCTATTTCCCAAATACTTTAAGTACTGAACCATAAGCTGAGTAGGAGAAATGCAATTTTGAGAATATCTATTGACCTGCGCTAAAAATCTAACACTAACGGTATTTGGGTTTTTTTAAAAAAAGGTAATTTTTGGTCACATTTAAAATTTGGAAGTTACAATAAAACCATTTTCAGCATGCAGTATTAAAAATGCTAAGAATCAAATTAGCTTTTTATTTACCATTAGCTTTTTATTTATCTGCCATGCCACTGTAAAAAGTGTGTTCCAGTGTGTAAAAAGTGTGCACCATCATGTCCTGGGGATGCTTCAACACTGACACAACTGCTGCTGAACATTATGACAAACCACCACAACATTCCAGAGTATGTACTTTGTCCCACTGGGGAAAAATTAAAATACAGTTGCTCTGCTTCTAACTCACGTCAGGTTTCACTTCTTCTCTAAATGAGTAAACAAAACTATATCGATCTTGGCTGCTACATCAGCCAAGAGCTTTGATATTTCACAGGGGGCCCACACTTCTAAGCAAAAGAGATAAAAACCCACATAATCTGTCAACTTGGCTATCAAGAGAGCTAATTCAGGTTTCTCTGGTTTGGGGAGGTTTTTTAATATTTCCTAGCATAACTAAAGATGATGGAAGAAAACCCCAAAGCACCCAAGTTTGGGTCCAGGCTCTTATGACACTAGACTAGATCCATAGATGCTCAGTCTCAGCCCTTCACTTCCATAAGTCCTAAATTTCTATGGGAAACACTCTTTGTAATGATCCCCTTCAAGTTTGAACGATGAAAGTGCACATTTTGTAAATGACACCTCAGCCAATCTGCCCCATCTGCATGAAAGACAGCAAATGATTTCACTCTTTAGGCATTCAAAATAAAATGCACATGTGGCAAATTCCAAGCTGGCAGGAAAATCCAGTCATTAAAAAACTGATTTGTTTTCTACAATTGCAAACACAAAGGCTCCATTTATTTTCAATACCATTAAGAAAATGAACTGTTATATTTTTTTTAAACAACCACAGCCCGGACATATTGGAAACGTTTTAATTTCAAAAATACTAACTGGCAAATTAGAGTCTTAATAGCTTTTCTAAAGTGCTACCATTTTAGATACAGTTTTCACATTGATTTCATCACTTTGCCCCGCAGGAAAAGCTGTTACCATCTTCTGCATATACTTTAATGATGCCTATTAGTTGATGGTGTCACTAAATTTATGAAGAAATGCAAGATACGTGAATTTTAAATAAAATTATACTCATTAACAAGAAAATAAATCTTACATTATGGGAGCCTAAAAAAAAAATCTACATTTATATTAAAATAAGATATTTATTGTCTCTGACATTCTGTCTTTCCAACTTTCTCTTCATAAAACAGAAGAATGGAAACAGCAAATTAAGAAAATAGCAAACATAATTGATACAGCCCATCCCAAGAAAGCTTGCAACCACGATCAACTTTACACTAAATGAGCTGCTTAATTGGACTCACCAGAACTACTCCCTATACAAAATGTAGGAATATGCATAATTCTTTCCAGGATCACAATTATGTAAGGGTCATCTGTAAAGAATATAAAACTACTTCCTTTTTTTTCCCCCAAAACTTCTTAATCTACGTTTATTTTTGTGGCTATAGCAACACCTGGTGGACAAATAGCAAAGCGCACACCTATCATATGATAAAAATATATGTATTTTAAAATATAAACTGCTTTAATTGCCCTTGCTTTTTTAAAGTTAAAAATAAAAAACCAAAAACCTAACTTAAATAATTCTTAATAACTTTAAAGTTATTACATCTCTTATAAATGCTTTTTATTCTTACCTCTTCCTCTCTCATGTGACCTCTCAGGCAAGTGCTTGTGTACTATGAAGTGCTGGTCAGTGAACAGAGGCCCACTTTTGACAAAAAATGTACAAATATCCCACAAATACTAAGGTTTCGCAGTTAAGCAGTCAGAAAATTCGAACCTATCATAAATAAAGTTGTAAAGTTATAGTTAAGAGAATAAAAAAACTCTTGGATAGGTTTTCTATCCACAGAACGAAAGACTAAAAAGAACTCACATCTCCAAAATAATCACTGAAGGGCAAGTCAGCATGCTAGGGTGGCTGACAGATATTCTTTCCTATTTCGCTCACCTCCTCTATGCTTTTTTCTGACTTCAATGTAATTGCTCTCTCCTTTTTCATATTCTTTTTACTAAAATATTTGCCTTATAGGAATATCTGTTTAGAACCAGCAAAAAAAAGTATTTAATGACAGCAGTCAAATAGAGCTGTAACTGTATTTGCTAAAATTGCTCACTGCTGAGATTGGCTTGAAGTGAATTCCAAAGGGATGGAGACATATGAATATATTGGCTAAAATGACAACTTCCTTCTCCAAGTGAAAGAGGAGCCAACAAGGAGAAGTGCTATGCTGGACCTTGTTCTCACCAGCTGGGAGAGGCTGGTGGGGAATGTGAAGCTCAAGGGCAGCTCTGGCTGCAGGGACCACAAAATGGTGGAGTTCAAGATCCTTAGGGCAGCCAGGAGGGTGCAGCACAAGCTGGCTTCCCTGGACGTCAGGCAAGATGATTTGCACTTCTTCACAGATCTGCTTGGGAGAGTAACATGGGAGAAAGCGGCAGAGGGAAGAGGCACCCAAGAAAGATGGTTAATATTCAAGGATCACCTCCTCTAAGCTTAGGAACAATGCATCCCAGCAAAGACGAAGTTGGGCAAAAACGTCAGGATGCCTGCATGGATAAGCAGGTCCTGGACAAATTGAAATATAAAAGAGAACCCTACAGAGGCTAGGTACTTTCCTACTTACTAGCAGCAAAGTAGCATAACCAACACACAACCACACTCAAGAAGTATTCTGAATTTACATGGACCAGCATACGATTCAGGTATTGCTTTTGCTGACAAACTCAAAGCCCCCAAAGCTCCAAAATGGGGCACTTGCCAAAACCTCCTTAAAGTTCATTACTGTTGCTTTCATTTTACATGGTACATGTAACTATTCCAGCTTCACAAATAACAATACGAGGTAGTGTCATCTTAGGCATGCAGAGAGAAATTCAAAGCATTTAGGTGAGAAGAGGCAGGGTTCTGGATCCAATCAAAGTATCTGTGGAAGACACCTGCAGTCATCCACCAGCCCTGGGGTCAAGCTTCATCAAATGGATGTGCTTTCAGTGACTTTAAAAGCCTTGACATAACCATGTATGAGACTCTCACATCTTACTTGTAGAAGATACCTCTGAGGTGCTGAAAACTTGCAAGCATAGGAAATTAGCTTGGAAATCAAAAAGAAGCAATCCAGTGCAAGCATCTCTGTATGTGTACATAAAACATGTACAACAAGCCTCGACAGGGATACTGTTTTTCATTTAACCAGGTAATATAAGCAACAGGTAACTTTTTGGGCACTAAGCCTCTCCCATGAGTGTGAAGTAGGAACAACGCTTTTGAAGACTACATACAAATTACTACTGTAATTGGGATTCTAATCACACGTTCTAGTAAGGCTGCTCCCCAAGAAAAGAGTATTGGTACCTGTTAAGAAGGCGCTAAGTTAATATGAGAAAAAGGCTGTTATATGCCAAGGGGGAAGCCCGAGGTAGATTTTATTCTGTAGAATACCTAGTGGCTAACAGGATGGGAAAAAGAATTGTTGTATCTCATTTCACCCCTAGCATGGTTCACCTGGCTGACTTACGAGCTGCATTTCCCCTCCCCATCTGGTCTTCACAGGCATCCCTTGAAGATTTTACTCCTTCACCGGCACATCCAGGTGCCCAGCTCCCGTGTAACCCTGCCAGAGGCAAAGTCTGCTACCCTTGGCCCTGCTGCCCTGACGTCCGAGGGCTCTGCTGATGACCACGACCTGTGTTTTACAATACACACGCACGCACGGGCTGCACAAGATGCTGTGGGTTCTTCGTTCCTTAGCGCCCTTTGCCTGCAAAGCGCAGGCGCTGCGCTCACGGAGCCAAGCCAGACTTAGAAGGGGAAGGTGCCCAGGGACAGACTCCTTAAATGTATTTTAAATTCTTATTTCACTTTCCCCCTCAAATTCCGTGTCCAGTACCCTTCACGTGAGATGACCGAGGCCCGGTGCCCGCCCACAGCCGGGCAGAGGAAGGGCCGCGGCGTCAGGGCTTCCGCCCGGCCGAGAGGCGGAGCCGGCTCCGTGCGGAGCGCTTCCCGTTCCCCGACATGGCGGAGTATTCCTGCGTCAAATCCACCAAGCTCGTCCTCAAAGGGTCGAAAGAGAAGAGGTGAGGAGCGGGCTGCTCGCCGCGCTGCCCCTACCCCGCGCTGCGGCAGCCGCAGGGGCCGGGGCCGCCGGCGGGGCTGGTGTAGGAGGCTGGACAGGGGTGAGGCCGGGCGGGGGTGAGGCCGGGCCGGCCCTTCCCTCCGGCCGGGGACAGCCCCGGGCTCGCCGGCAGGGCACGGGGTCGGGCTGGCAGCCGCTGGCTCCCGGCCGGGGTCCGTGACCCGCTCCCGCAGTGCTGGGCTTGAGGCCGTGCCGGAGGGAGAGAGCGCGGGGCAAGGGCCGGGTCGGCGGCTCCGTCTCAGATCTTTGCGTCTCCCCTTGCAGCAAGAAAAAGCACAAGGAAAAGAAAAGGAAGAGGGAAGAGGATGCGGCAGAACAGCTCGATATTGTCGGTGAGCTGCCTTCCGGGAGTTACGTGACAGTGTGGAAACTGGAGGGGATGCGGCAATGCTAAAGAGGTCCTTATAGGATTTTGTACGGCAAGTGTAACCACTGTACAGTGTGTAACTATTTCTCACAACATGCTGTTTGTGTATTGGGATTCTTAGATTCCAAAAGGAACTTCTGACACCAGTGGGATGGATTCAGATTTTTATAAGTAATAAAATGAAAGTATTATTGTCTTAATGATGTAGTAAATATTTGTGAGACAGTATGCAAGGAGAAAAAATGTAAAAGTCATAATTCTAAGTGGTGCACATGGGAAGGGCTACCTTTAGCTTTGGTAGAATTCCGTAAGAGTCAATGTTCAAACCCAGATTGATTTGAACAACGGGTCTAAGGATTGCAGCTCACATATTTAACAGCAAGATGAAATAGTATCTCTGTTTCTGTTGTGCTGGAGAATCTAATAAATGGATATGACCCCAAAATTGCAAGAGACTGATCCATAGGGAAAAAATACTTTCCTTGCAAGGAGTCTCTGCTGCATCTGCTGAATGAATCACCTTGGTCTGTGGACTAACACAAAGAAGAGGTACAACACAGAAGCTTGTAACTAGGGAAGACAGGTAGAAGAGCGAGACTTCCTGAAGCAGCAGCAGCAAAACCATTAAATTTGCTCTGGACTATAAAATAATGCACAAAGATTGCAAGATAGCAGTTCTGTCTTTAGAATTTAAAATTTCAGAGAAGACACGGAAATAGAATCTCTTGAGCTACACTAATCAGAAGTTGTGACTACTCTGTTAACAAACTGTCATGGTTTTGTATTACAGGAAACTGGTGGGCTGTCAGTAATTTTGGTGAAATTACAGGAACTATAGCTATAGAAATGGATAAAGGAGCTTACATCCATGCCCTCGACAATGGCTTGTTTACACTTGGAGCACCACATAAAGGTTTGTTCCAGGAAATTCGAAAGTAATAAAGTTTTAATAATGAATTGCCTGAAAGCATAGAAGTAGCATCAGTTCAAGGCAAGGAGTGTTCCAGCTAAAACCAGTTTAGTACAAAAAATGCAATAATTCTAGTCGAAGCATGCAGATAACTTAAACTTAATGACTACCAATCAGTTTCACTATTCTAGATTCATGCTGGTTTATATGTACGATAAATTGGAATGCATGGGAGATGATTACCTGTTAAAGGCCATACCGCTTGCTGGATAAAAAGCAGTATAATTTTTATTAAAACCTATAATGTTTATGATGTCATTTGAAGAGTGAAGTTCAATGTAGATGAGTTTTAATGCTTATTGCTGGGTCCTTGTCTTAATATACTTGTTTTGATACTGCACTAGAAGACTGCTAATGTGCTGGGATAATTAGCTTGTTCTTGTGAGTTTAAGAGCTGTGACTCTGACAGAGACTGTTCCAGAACCCTGATAGTGTGTGTTTCATCTCCAGGGTGGGATCAAAGCAACACTGGCCATATTCTCTTGTTTTGATTTTGAGGGATGGAGAAGTTAGTAGCTTTTAGAATACGGAGTTGAGTTACCATAGCTGAACCATAATGCATTTTGTCGTAAAAGAACTAACATTACAAGGAGAGTGACGTTTTCAAAACCACCAGGAGAATTATGAAACATTCTCAACTATAAATTTCTTTACACAAGGATCATCTTTATTTTGTGTCTTGTTTTAAGCAGTCTAAATAGATGAGCATAAATGAGCGCCTGCATTGCTTTTTTAAAAGTGAATGCTCAAAAAGGAATTTTTAAAGAAATAAATACTTTCCATAGTATTTAGCAATGGTCAATGTTTAATTCTTTTTGATACTGCAATATTAATAGGCTAAAATATTTTACATTTATACTTCATACTTAACTAATGGAAAATTCATTCCTCAGATGATGAAGGCCCTAGTCCTCCTGAACAGTTTACAGCAGTAAAGTTGTCTGATACAAGGTAATTACTGTAATGTTTCAAGTTTTGATACTTATTATCTTTGGATTTTGTGAGAGCACATTTTAATACTCTTTTGAAATACATTGTCTACTACTAAATGTGTTTGTGATGTGTTGGATACTGTGAATTAACAACATTTTATTGTTTTCCTACATTTTCTCATTGAGGATTGCTCTCAAGTCTGGTTACGGCAAATATCTTGGTATAAATTCAGATGGACTTGTTGTTGGACGTTCCGATGCAATAGGATCAAGAGAGCAGTGGGAACCTGTCTTCCAAGATGTAAGCTGTTTGGAATAGTTTATTTGATATTGCCAGTGTTTGACTGTATTTTGAGTTAATCTGTGTGGATGGTTTTTGTCTATGAAGTAAAAGGACTTTGCAGTCTCTTTCATATTGTAACTTATGATTTTCCAACTGCAGTGCATTTACTGTAATTGAAAGTCTTTAAAATACTTCAATAGCTGCATTTTGGCAGCTATAAGCATCTTGAAAATGAAGGAGACAGCAAGTCCGCTGGCTAGCTATTGAAGTATCCATACATAAAAGAATTAAACACATTTACAGAGACTTTTGCTGTATTGTAGAGGATAAATGTTGTAAGTCAAGGATTATAATATATTGTGATATTATTTCTGCAGAGGAAAATGGCATTACTAGCAGCAAACAGCCGTTTTATTAGATGTAATGAAGAGGGGGACATAGAAGCTAAAAGCAAAACTGCAGGGGAAGAAGAAATGATAAAGGTAATCTGTAACTTCTACAATTAACACAGGATTGGCAGGAATATTCAAGCAAGCAGGTGTCTGTGTGCTATGATTTCCTGTTAATACAGTTATAATTGCTTCCTCTAAGCTGTCAAGTGATACAGCCACAAGAAAGGTAAATGAGTTCCAGGGCTGCCTAAATTCTCAGTACTTCCTGTAGAGATAAGAAGATACTTTACCACTCAGGGGGACAAAAGAGTCTGTGATCTTCCAGGTAGTTCTAAACAGCTTGGGACAGAAGAGAGGAATTATGGCTGAATCAGGGACAGAGAAGGGTTTACCAGAATGATGCAGAAGGGGAGATCTTTTAAGAAAATCTAAAAAGACTATCTTGACTTTATCTGAACATGGAAAACATACATTTTTCTCCAAATAGAGATGGGTGTCTAATTAGTCAAAACAATAATATTTTTAAGTCAATCTCTGAATTGTCCCTGCCGAAATGAAGAACTGTAATAGTGCTCCTTTGAGATGAAGGTAGTTAAGGCTTACCATAGTATCAAGGATTGCACTTAACATTTCCCATATTTTGGGCAGTTCTTACTTTTATTGCAGTTGTCTCTGGTTAACCAGTTTGTAAACTGTGAACTTGAAAAGTCTTCTAACAAAATGACTCTCATTTTGTTATGAAGGATATGTAGTCATCTTTAACCTATAACTAGTCTTTTTTTAAAATACAGGTGTTTTCTGTTGTGTTTGGGTTGTTTTTTCATTTTTCTTTCAATTATTAGATTCGTACTTGTGCTGAAAGAGAAGCTAAGAAGAAAGATGAAGTTCCACAGGAAGACAAAGGAAATGTTAAACAGTGCGAAATCAATTATGTGTATGTACTTTAGACTCAAGTACCTTTTTTTGCTTCTAATTAGGGCCATCTTTAGTGGAAGGGCTAAATTCCCATCCAGCCTTTCACTCACTTTTCCTCAGCAGGACAAGGGAGGAAAACAGGATGAGAAAGCTCATCTCTCGAGATAAAGGAGAGATTCTGTACCAGATACTGTCCTGGAGTTAACTGTGAAAAATAATTAAATTTATTTCCTTTTAAATGGATTTAGGTACTGAGACAAAAATTAAAAGCACCACCTTTCCTTCTCCCAACCTCAACTTCACTCCAAACTGTTCTACCTGTTCCTCCAAGCTGGATGAGCTATGGGTCAATACACAGTGGTTTCTTTCAGCCATTCCTTTCCTTTCCCACTTTTCGCCTGCTCTGGTATGGTCTCATTCATGGGCTGGAACGTAATACCTGCTCCAGTGCCTAAAGCATCTCCTTCCTCTCCTTCTCTGTGCTCGATGTTCACACTGCCATTTTGCAGTTTTAGGGTTTTTTACCTTCTCTGCCTGTGTGGCATTTTGCCTTTTCTTAAATATGTTTTCATAGAGGTGCCACTGGCTTTGCTGATGGATTTGGCTGTGTCCTGTAGTGGATGTCTTGAGAGCCAGCTCTGTCCAGCACAGGGCAGCCCCTGCCCTTTTCTCACAGAGAAAGCCCCTGCAGCTTCCCTGCTTGTCAGCACCTTACAACTACATCCACTTCACTTTTGCTCTCTGATTTCTTTTGCTCGTAGTTGAAGAAGGGGCTCTTTAGAATTTGTAACCACTTCATGCTAGTCACATGGGGGCCCATTCCTACTTAAACTGCCAAAAAAATAAAACCTGAATAGTTTTCACCTACAGAAACCTTAGTGCAATCTTAGTACTGGGATGATTTGCTGGATTTTATTAGGTCAGTTATCTGCTGCTTTAATAGGAGCTAAGATTCTTACCACAGCTGTTAATTCTGTTGAAAAGCAAAATTTTAAAGAAGTGTCAGTTCTTTACTACTTTTCTTCCCCCTTACAGGAAGAAATTCCAAAGTTTTCAAGACAAAAAGCTTAAAATAAGCAAAGAAGATACAAAAGCCCTTAGAAAAGCCAGGAAAGAAGGCACTTTTCATGAAATGCTACTTGACAGGTACTTTGAAATGATGTATTGATTAAAAAACTACTGGGAGATGGAATTACAGTAAACCTGAGGTACAAAAGAGGGCTAGATTTCAGGGGGATGAGTTCCTAAGCATTTTTCTGCTGCTGAGTGTTATGCCTCAGTCCTGGGGGTCGCCACCTTTTCTTTTTTTTTAATATATATACGGATTTTCACTTTTTTAGCTGAAGTTTGCAGGTTTGAATTTACCTCTAAATTAGTTCTTTTGGAAATCTTTAACTAGGTTGTTCAGTTTTTTTAATACAGAGTTGTCAAGGGATTGATCTTCTTAATCACAAAAATTGATCTAGTTTTTAATTTTGGAGAGGCAGAAGTTGCATTTTGTAGAGAAATTGCATGTATTAAGGACAGTCTTCATTTATCTAGTGGGAATATATTTTTTTTCCTGAGCTCAGACTAAAGAAACTGTCTTGAATTTTTAAAGCCTTTTGTGACAGTGTATGGTATAAATATTTGCATTAATTCAGTGGGTGGAATGCAGAAAACTTTCTGATAATTGCAAGTGATGTGAGAACACTCCTGGGCTCTCACAGGTGGTCAGCTTCAGATCACACTGAATCTGAATTCCATTTCTAAGAAGAGACAAAGCGTAATCATTATGATTTGAAGGGAAAGTCGAAGTTAACTTTAGACACTGCAGTTCTATCTCCTTAGGAAAACAAAGTTAATTAACAAATCTAAAGTGTTGTTAGGCCTTTTTATGTGCTTTGAAGTAAATAAGAAAAATGGCTTTCAATGCATTTTTAACACTTTAAGGCAGACAAAACACCCAGGTGTAATTGTATTTGGTCTTAATCTAAATCTTGTTTCATTCACTCTTCCCATACAGGAGAGCTAAAGTGAAAGCAGATAGATACTGCAAGTGACGTCCAGCTGGTCCATTTTCTTCTGAAACTTTGATGGAGCATAAAATTGAAAATGAGTAAAATATTTTTTAAATGTTTTTTATTTAAGGCATTTTTTAAGTATCTTCAGAGTTGTATTAAAATTTTCTCAAATATTAATAACCCGGTTATAAAATCTTACTAACTGTATCACTCGTGAATATTTGGCTTGTATTAGAAGAAAGGCTCCAAGAAAAATTAAAGGTATATCAATTAACAATGGTAAGCTAATTGCCATATAACTTAAGCCCTGGGAGACCGACTGTACACTGATTCAGTCCAGAGAGAAAGTCCAGAGGCTTTTAGGTGGCTTTATGACAAAATCTAGAAATAAATGGACGATTCTTCACAAATGTTCCTGGCCAGAGTCAGGAATTCTTGGATAAAAATGCAGCATAGCTGTGAGGTTTGCTATGAAAGAGAGGGAGAAAAAAATGTTACTAATTTTTCTCCAAAGCTCCTTAGTTTGGTCTAGGACTGGGGATTAGGGCTCATTAACTACTTGTTGCTGTAGGTACCATGCTCCATGTCCCTACCCAGAAATGTAAGTGACTGATGTGCAAAAACGATTGGAATATCACAGTCCTGGAAGTGGCCTGCTGCCAAAACTACTCCCAGAAACACTGAGAAAAAGCACTGCAAGGAGCAGGCTGTGGGCCAGAGTAACTATTTATTGGAAGTACATTGCAGGTGTCATTAATCCACAATCACTGTGAATCTCAAATACATTTGAAGTGAAGGCTGATGGTGGAAGTAGATTGATATTACAGCATCTGTTTTTCTTTTGAGAATATATTGTTTGAATAAAAACTTGCCTGGTAGAACCCACAGAAATGATTACTCAAACACAGATACATCTGGAAGCAGAAATCTATGCTCTGGTGGGGAAGGGTGCTGAAAGGACTGCTCAGCAGCAGAGTAAGAGCCCAAGAATTACCCTTGAAAGGGAATTTTTCAATTCATGTTAGTGTAAATAGGAGAATACAGTGTGTTTTAAGGAGCTATAAGTGATAGTAAGGGAAAAATGGAACTGAGAGGCATGTTTGTCACAGAGCTATGAGTAAGTGAAGTAAAAAGCAATGACAGAGCAAATGAAATGAGACTGTCTCAAGTAGAAGAGGAAGTACTAGAATTGGCAGCTTTGGGGAAAATAAGGGTATTTTAGTAGCAATGGGGTTGTCCTGTATGTTGGAACTAATGATACATTAGAGTCTTGAGAAGACGTGTGTTATGAGATTGCACAGAAACAGGGAACTGGGGAATTCACTGGAAATCTGGTGCCAAGAAAATGAAATCAAAGGTATAAGAAAACAGTGAAGATCAGTGTTTAGGTATGAGAAGGTATAAGAAAACATCGAAGAACAGTGAAGTGTGTTTAACTGTTGCTATAAGGAGTCTATTTCGATATTTTCCCAATATTAATGGTAAGGTATTCATGGAGTCATCTTCAAGATACTACATCCTGACAGTAGTGTTAGCACAAGGAGCTTTAATTTAACTGAAACAGAGAGGAAAAGGGGGAAGTAATTTGAGCAGCCTCTACGTATCAGAGAAGGAACAGATCTGGAGAGTGGTAATACAGTACTGGATAGATGAGTATGAGAGAGCAGGAGGATGGACCTAAGTGCTAAATGTGACACTAGCTGTCAGTACAGTTAGCAATTTATTTGAACATCTTAAGAAGCTTTTTGCCTCTTAGGTTTTTGAAAACTGACAGAAGGAACCTAGATGACTAAATGGAGGGCCTAAGGTACTGGTGTGGGCCCTGGAGGCAAGGCATAGTGATAGGAACACAGTAGAATAGCCATAGAGGAGGTGACTAGTGCTGGAAGATAACTTTCTTAAACTGAGAATTTCTTTACCAGTGAAAGAACTAAACCAGAAGGACAAAGAGGCTTCAAAAAAAGTACCCTGTGTTAGGTCACAATGGTGTCATAATTTCTTCAGCACTTTTGGAAAGAGTTTTTAATTTTCCAAACTCTTTGTTTATTTTCTCCTGTTAAAAATGTACTAAAGATGATAAAGCATCCAGACAAAGATAATAACGTCCCTAAAAGCTGCCCCAGATATAAAAGGGCAAAAAGAGCAAAAGGGGTTGCAGATGTTCAAAAAATAACAGGGCCAACTTAATCAGACTCTTTCTTACCATAGCCCATAGTAGTGTATTCCAACACCTGTAAGTAAACACAGGATTGTTATCTTACATGTATTCATTTTCAACTGAAAATATTTTCCAGACCCTATAGAAACTGCCTGATCTCCTGTTTTTAAAGAACACTCCCATGGAAATCTCAAGGTCTATCCCGTTACACTGTAATTTTCCTTAGTTTCTAAATCAGCGGACTCATTCTGTATCTTCTTTCACCAGTGCTTAATGTTTTTCTGCCTTGGTCTCTAAAGCTCCATGCTTCTGCTCTGAGCTGGCTCCTTCCTACGCTGTTGCATGCCGTCCTCCCAAGGCTTTTCCACACTACAGTACATTTTTTATCCTTTCCTCTTTCTTAATTTTTGCAGTTCCATGCAGCTTTCCAATCAACCTTCTGCCAAGGACTTCCCTTCTTTTTCTTGCCACCCCCACTTTGTTTTGTAAGAGAGTTAATTGCACAGGCAATTAAATCATGATGTTAAAGACTGCATCACTTCTTTTTCTGTGTGCCTAAAAACATGTGACATGTCTTAGCACTGTACAGAGCACATGAGACAAGCTAAAACACAGGCATCCTGGAAGGTTTTGAGTACTTTTTCATGGTGCTTCCACCAGCTGTTGCTGACATACACACTCATGAAACATTCATATGCTCACACTAAAATGATAATGCTCATACTAAAGTGACAGTATCCACCTAATTTGGCTGCTGGTTTGTACTTGATATTACAACATCCTGGTCTAGTGGAAGGTGGCCCTTCCCATAGCAGGGGGCTTGGAACTAAATGATCTTTAAGGTCCCTTCCAACTCAAACCATTCTACAATTCTATGAAAGCGATACCATTTAAATAATAATTAGAAGGCGGGGCGCTTTTAGGCGGATGCATCTCATGCCCTGTGTTTCTCATTAGTCTGTCTCCCCAGTTGCCCGTTTCCTTCACTCCTAAGCCGCAAGATGGAGAAAAATCCTCAAGAACGCGCCTGCCTGGCATCTTTCATTACCGCACAGCCTGCCTAAAATCTCCGCAGAACACAGAGTAATTAAAAATCCCAGTACTGCCAAACTGAAAACTGGTGCCACGAGTTTTCTCTTAGTGTTGCCAAAGAGAGGCGATTTTATTTCAGCGTGCCCTGTGCGGAAGTTGCGTTTCGTGGAACCGCGGCTGGAAGCCGCTCCTTGCCGCGGCTGCAGGGCGGGGCGGTGCCGCAGGGCCGCGCTCCGCTCCCGCCCCCGGCGGGCGGGCCGCTGTCATGTGCCCGCCNTTCCCGGTGCGGGAGGCCGGGCGCGGCTCTGAGCGCCGGCGTGCGGACACGGCTCCTGCGGCCAGCTGCGCGGCGGCGGCGGCGGGGAGGGGAGCGGCTGTGCCCCGGCGTGTTCTGCAAGTCCTTGCTCGCTGCTGCGCTCGCTTTCGTGTGCGTCTGTAGTGTCAGTGTTGCCCTGTCGCACCACAGCAGCGATTTCCAGAAGAAAAGTTCGGAGGGGCTTGCTAAGAGTGTGCAGGGTTCTGAATCTGCCGAGTGTATTTGCTGTAGTTCACCCGAGGGGAAGAGCGTAGAGCGGGTGGGCTTGGGGTGTCGTTTATTGCTCTTTGGGCTTTTTTAAATGAGTAAGTGAAATTCTTAACTTTTGGTGGAATTGGGAGGGCGGGGGTGGTCGTTCGGAGCAGACTGGCTTCCATCTCCTGGGCATGTAAACAGCTGCTCGTGCTTCCTCGTGTATTTTTCACTCCTGAAGCAGGAAAGCATTATCTCATGTCTTTTGAAGTTCCTGAATTTCCCCATCCTCTGTGAAGAGGAGAGGTTTTAAATACCTCTGGATTTCAAAATGGTTTTTGCAATTTATTTTTAAATATTTTAGGAACGTACTACTTCCTTATTCTTTAGTATTTGCTCTAAGTCTTTTTCTAGCAAATTACAATGATTTCAGGAAAATTAGTATGGGTTTTGTGAGAGGGGAGACCTGCAGGAAAGGACTGTGGACATCTGGATGGCCCATGTTCCCTTAAAGTCTTTTCTACACAGAATTGGGCTCTTCTCTCTCCCCTCTCTTCTTCCAGTCCCATCCTACCTGCCAAGAACAGCGTCCCAGTACTGTAAGCTATTTCCAGCTTATAACACCTTCGGAATTTTAGCCAAAAGTATTCTGGAGTTGGAGTCATAGGAGAAAGTGCCAGCTATCATCAAAGTAGTAGCATTAGAGCTTGATTTGCATTTGATTTCACTTGGTACATCTTTGCATTTGTGCAATATCCTCTGTGTGTCCAGGCTGCAGATTGTGCTGCTGTGCCGCCATCTATTAGGCTTGGATATATTATTTTTGTTTGAGATGCAAGGATGCATCACTTGCTGAAGAATTCTTCCTAAGTGCCACTGTTTGGGTTCACCTCATTAACAAAGAACACTGAAGATAAGTGCCTTGAATTACATCTCAGTGGTGCAGACTCTCAGTCCCTTTAGCTTTCATTGAGGCCCCTTCAACCTTACTGACCCTTGTGTCCGAACTGCAATTTAAATTGTCTTGGTCACCATTTCTTCAGTACTGCAAGAGTACTCTTAACCTGTGTTCAGAAAGGTGAACAGTATTGGAACTCTGCAGCACGAGAGTGTTGCATTGGCATCATCCCATCAGGAGAGAGGAGCAGAGAGAAAAATGTGTTAGATCACAGAGTTCATAGACCAAAGGATGCTGAATATAACAGAGTGACTGAAGGAGACTGAATGCAATGTCCTTAAATGATAGAATTATATTTAATAGCTCAAAGAGGTAATTTTGTATTTATTTTTACATCAGAAGGTGAGAAATATAAAATACGTAAATATTAAGGAGGGATGCAGAGATGGTCTAAAAAAATATTTTTGAGAGTCATAAAGTGCATGCTGGAATTTCTTAGACTGGACAAGCTACATTCAGCCTATTTCATATTAATGAAATCAGTCTAGGAGTCAAAATATTTACTCAGCAGTAATTAAACCATGCATTAATTATCTGTACTGCAGTCAATAGCAACTGTTACCACTTGATTTTTTTTTTTCCAGTTCGCCCAATTCATCTCAACTGTTTGCTAGTTATTTGGTTTCTGTTCTTTTTTTTTTTTTTAATACAGTCAGTCAAAATAAAATCTTCTGTGCTACTTCCGCTTTTTATTTCCCCATACCATGTTCAGTTTTTCATTCACAGTGTTACCCCAGGACACTTCCTGTTAGTGTTTTGGTGCTGTGCTTCCATACATCTGTTTTTGTGTCATTACATACATCTCAATTTGAAAGCTGGCAGTATATAAGATAATCAAAATATGCAACCTACTGGTAACGGTAGATTTTAAAAAGCAGAACAAAGGGAGCATTGATTCTCCATTCAAGAATAGCTGTATTTCTCTTAGGGGTTTCAAAGCATGTTTGAAAAGGACAATTATAGTGGTAACCTGCTGTTTGCATCCCACTTCCAATGGCTTTTTCTAGAGGACCACCTCTGGCTTTTCATATTGGAAACTGAAGGTGATTCTGTCACGCTGAAAGGATGCTCCTGCTTTTCTTGGACAGCATTTATTCTTCTATCAGTGTCAAGCCTCTGCAGAGAGGAGAACCTCTCTGACCACAGTAGTAACTTCATAGGTGCTTCACTCTGGTTATAAAAAGTGCTTGATGGTTTTTCTGCTGCTGCAAGAAATTCTTTAGGTTTTTTTTTTTTTTTAACCTTCTCAGAAAGCTTTGCAGTTAATCTTTAGCTGGTTGCAAAAGATACCAATTTTTTTGTTCCTTGTTAGAACTTTGTGTAAAAAAATCCAACAAAACACCTCACTTCTAGTTTTCTGATTGTCTTGATATCTTTTAAAGTTGCTTTTTAAGCCATACAAGGAGACCTCATTACAGTCTACAGCTCCTCACAAGGGGATGTACAGGGCAGGCACTGATCTCTTCCTGTTGCTGCTCAACAATAGGACCTGACAGAATGGCCTGAAGCTGTGCCAGGGGAGGTTTAAATTGGATATTGGGGAAAGGTTTTTCACTGAGGGTGGTCAGGCATTGCCTGTCAGAGATCAAGATGCATTTAGAGAGTGTTCTCAGGCACATGGTGTGACTCTTGGACTTACCGTGTGCTGTGCTAGGAGTTGAACTTGATGATCCTTGCAGGTCCCTTCTAACTCAGGATATTCTGTGATTCTATGATATAATTGTTAACCTAAAGAAAGAATTAGTAATCTCTAATTTATTCAGATACCTCAATCAATGCTAGCAATTTTGAAAGATGTGCAGACTGTTTTAGGAATTGCTTGCTTCTTTACCTTGCTTTATACATAGACAGGTGAGAAATCTAAAAATGCCACATGTAAGGTGGGAACATTTTCTGTGTTCTCTCTCCCTTTAACTGTTGCTTTCCTCACCTTTTTTGTGGCTTAGGCTGCAAAGCACTGGGAAGATAAAAATAGCTGCAAATATAGATTAAAATCTCAGGGGAAAGTGCCAGGAGTGACATAACATTTAACACCTTTACCTTAAAATCCTCTGAAATCAGTTTTGCACAGGTGCCACTGTCTCCTCTGTGAGCATGGGCTCTACTGACAGAGCAATGGAATTCTCATCCACTTGGGATAACTTCTTTGTTAGAGGCTTTATCTGTCAGGAAATGTAATTTGAGAGAGATATTTCCTGAAGGTCCAAATCTGTGCATCCATTGCAGTAGGATGTATACGTAATGTCACTTTCTTCTGATGGAATTTAGCATTGCAGGATGGAAAATTGCACAAGACAGTTGTGTCAGTACTAAGCGTTTGTCTGGCTTTGCACAAAACCTCTGACTTTTGTTGCCTGATCAGTCATCTGATATCCTTCCTGCCCTCCTTGTTTTGAGACTTCCTCGCTTTGAGAATTAAATGGCCTTTTGTGTTTGACATTTTGTTCTAGCTGTGCAAAGGTGATAACTGCACTGCAGTGAAATCTAGGAAACAGCTGCTGGTCTTGTACCTTCATCTCATGTGTTGGAAAACCAAAATTCATCTCGTACTTTCTCCCAGCAGCTGGGAACAGTAGAAAGAGATAACATTTTAACACACAGAAATCCATCCTAATTTAGAATTGCTGTTTCTAGTTGTAACAAATTAGGCCGGTGTTTAAAGTCCGTGGCATTGTGTGAGACATTGTATTGTCTGTATTAATGCATTAAAAACAGATAATGAGATTAGCCCAAAGAGAACACTGACATTAATTAACTTCTCTGTCCCAGTTACGTAGGTGCTGAAGATGTTGTCACAGTTTTCACTGGAACCAGAATGCATTTTAAGGACACAGTAGTAGTCTAATTAATACAGCCTAATAAATATTGGAAGTTGAGGGTGGGGAGGAAGGGAAGTGGCAGAAGGATCACTCCATATTTTTGTTTCTGTTTTGTCTCCCAAACACTTGTGCTTTAGGAGCTTTTCTACGGGCTCCCAGAACAGCACATGTAACTTTCCTTTTTCCTAGTGAGATATATTATGCTCTAAGGCTCTTACTGAACTTCTCACATAGTTTCGGGACCAAATCTGGCCTGCTCTCAACCAGCTTGAAGCACAAGTGCAGGTGGCCAGTAGGCATTTGCTTGTATGTCACTGGGTGAGACATGAATTATAATTGTGGCGTGTATATGCATATGTTTATATACTTATGTGCATGTTTTATGTAATTGATGGAAAAACACCCTTGCATTCACTTTGAGTACACCTAAAATTGTTCTCAAACTTTGATTTGTAGCTAGCCATGCTCACAGGAATTAAGGTGTATTTTTTAGTTGCGTTCTGAATTGCATCCCACATAATGTTTAGCACCATTTCAGCAGCACTTGTCCACACTGAATCCAGAGTCATGCCACAGAGCTCATTCCACCGGCTGAGGGATTACCCAAAGCTCCTTACGCTCTCCCTGCCCCAGCTGCACTGTGCAGTTTGGCACTAAACATAGTTAGGAATGATGCTGTAAAATGGGATTATGAATTGGATGAACAGAACAGGCTGGTCCATACTGAGATCTAAGGTTCCTGAACTTGTATAAAGAATATGCTTTTGAAGTGCTCTTCATTAAATCACACGGAGTAAAAATATATACAGTTTATATATTTATCATACCCTTGTGCTTGCCCTGGACTACATTAGACAAGTTGTCTGAAGGTCTGTCATGGGGAAGTTGCTGCTGGTCCCTCCTTTTCTATTCTTTCAACTAGTCCTAAAAGTTTAATTCTGAACTAAATCTACTAGAATAATAGTGTTTTAACAAAGAAGCTAAATAGTAATGTTTCACTCTCTTTGCAGTATGGAGAAGAGTGTAGGAGTAAAATGTACCCTCCTTCAGGACCAACGTAAGTAATCTGATTCAACTCGTCTAGCAAATTATAGAGAAGTTGTGATTTGCAAGTCTGAACAGGGTTTTTTCTTGAAACTTGTTCTTGGTGCAGGTCTACAAAATGCTAGTTGCAGGTGGGAAGCACCTATTTTGTCAAATGCTTTTTCAGAGCCTTCTTTAAATTTGATCTGTTGTTTATCTCTCAGGTTCAAAGGGAATATACCCACATATGTCATAAATCTTGATTTACCTCCCAGCAAAAGATGGGATGACTTGATGCGTGACAAAAAGACAGAGGTAAGAAATGCAGAGCTTGCTCTGAAGCTTAACAGACACAAAATTAGCACACAGCCTTTTATTTTGAGAAAAGTTTTAAAAGGAATACATGTGCTAAAACTATCTGAAAGGGATAGTATTTCCAGTTGACTTTTCTAATAAAATTCCGGTCTAAAATTAGTAACTTCTGGGTAAATTTTTTTCTGTTTAACACTTAAGCTAGCAGCATCAAGCAACTGGTGTTTATAGGCTGTAGAGGTGTAAAAACCAGTATGCCATAAACAGGAGTGTGCCACTTCATTTATGAAATCTCCTTAGTCATGAACTGGTGCAGAATGAAGAGGGAGGAATACAACAAAGAAACAGCCTTGGTAAACTGAAGTGAAACTGAGGCAGCATCCCTTCTCTGCAGCTCCTGACTTCTCTCAGAATACTGCATGAGATGATGAAATGGCAAGGGGGACATTAAGAACTTCCTGCCTTTTTCAGGAATGCTGGTTGTAGCACTGGTGTTTATGTAGCACAAGTAATTTTTTGAATATTTGAGCCTATTTCAGACTGCTTAAAACAGCTGTTCTGAAGATCGCTGAAAATTAATTTCAACCATTTTTAATTTCTCAAACAAGGCTAGGGCTTTTTGCTATATCCCTGATGACTTTGGCTTTTCTGCTCTGAAAGCCAAACGAATTCTGCTTATGTGCTAGTATTTATTTTAAAGGTCTCATTTAAGCCAGTGGGCGTTGGAAGCTTCAGGTTTCACTTTAAGTTCTGAAGAGTTTTATCTCTTGTGTACTTTGGAGTTAGATCACATGGAGTGGAACTCTTATTTGCGACATTTACATGTTTCAAATGGAAAGCATGTGCTTTAATAAGAAATTTATTGAGTATTTTTGTCTTCAGTAATATCAGTGCTTAAGCAAAGAGCTTGAAATTAACATTTTGAAGGATAGAGGAGTGCAGAGTATTAAAATGTGATCAAAGGAGCAGAAGACAAGGATGACTTTCCTGTAATTTGTTATTTCTGGTAGAAGGACACATTGGAACCAATCTAGAAAGTTACTTGAACAAAACTTGAAGAATTATTTTAATGGAGAGTTGGGGGTGTTTTTGTCACCAAGAACATGACACTTAGCACTTTATTTAAATAGGCATTTTCAAAACAGTGTGGTTTTTTCAAAAGTCTGTCAAGGAGTTCATTTGGTATTCTAGCAATTCTTATGCTTAAGATCTTCTATTCAATAAAAACCCTTGCTCTTTTTAGCTGAAGACTGTGGTCCAGAATATTAAAGATATAGCAAATACCTTCTTCCCCAGTGGCAAAGTTGTTGACATAGTGGATAACAAAATAGTAAGTATTTTCAGCTTAATTATTTTATTACTGTATGCTCTGTCTATGGAATTAGAATGCTTCAAAATCTAGCAGTTAAGAACTTTCAAAGTTCTTAAATTACAAGTTCTTAATTCCACTTCCACAACAGAATAAAATGCTGTTTTAAAGAGTCATTCTGAAATTTTGCCTTCTTGTCTACTCTGAATGACTCCGAAACTATCAAACAAAAAATGCACATCTCCTCCTCCTCTAATTTTTCCTAATATCTTTTCAAGCTTGGATTAGTAACAAGTAGACAAATATGCTACAGACTTAGTAACTGTTGAAAAACACTTGACTGAAATTTTTTACCACATTCCACTTCTTTTAAACAGTAGAGTAAAATCAGATTTTGAAAACTGTAATAAATATCTGATTACAGGGACAACTTTGACCAGGCCTCACCTTGAAAATTAATTTGATTCTGGTTAAAGTGAGCTTTGGCATGGAACAGGGGAAAGCAGTGTAGGGACAGTGTAGAGACAGCAAAAGGTCAGATCTGTCCCCTATTTTTGGTTACAACATGTAACCCCTGTGTGCCAGAGGGGGGTCGGCAGCTTGTACAGGTTACCACACCAATGTGTGAAGGTCAGGGATGCCATAAACTCTGACATGGAGCTCCACTGCGGCTGAGCTTTTAATATATACAAGTCCTACTTCACTCTGTGCCATCTGTTGCTGCTAAAAGAGACTGTGCTCATGCTCATTGCTCACGTCAGTGTTTTGATAAGTAAGAGTTTTACTTCCTTAAAGTATGTACTTGTCTTCCAAGGACTCTGCAAACATCCTCAAGATCTACGGGCTGCAGAGAAATTAAACACTCAGTAGTTGTGAGAAAAGTGTGCCTGTTGAGGAGACATTTGTTTTAGGTAACAAAATAGTGTTAATTTAAATACATATCATACAAAAACTTTTCCTTTCAGGCTCATCTGACTGCCACGCTTCCTTATCCTTTCAATGAAGAACTCCAAGGGATTGCAAATTCATCTGGGATTCCTTTGGGTAACAGTTTCCAACACTTTATTAACATAGTGGAAAGCTAGGAATACAGATTCATTTAAAATTAGTGCATTTACCAACCTGCAGTTAATTTTAGTCATCTGTGACTTTAACAAATCATTAATTAAGTAGTTAAAACAATAAATTATGTCTCACACTAAACAAAAATAGTGTTTTAGAGGAGAATGGAATAAATCCCATAAGCCTTTTATCAGGCTGGGACTTGTCTGTAAAGCTGTAAGTGCTCATTCCTAGGTTTTGGGAACTGGAGCAAGTCTCAGCTCCCATGCACCAAAATTTGGGGGAATCCTTTATTCATATTGGTTTTGCACTCAGCTGTGTGTCTGCTGTTGACATGTAAAGAAGTCAAGGCTCAGGTTTCTGATGTGCTTTCTTTGCCTTGTGGTCCTTGCCATGTCCTTTTGCCTTCTCTCTGTACCTCCTGCAAAAGAATGCCATTCCAGGTGAGGAGGAGGCACTGAGTTCTTCCAGAACTGAGACAGAGAAGGAACATTGCCTGTTAGCACTGCTTCCCTCATACAGGAGCAGTTCACCTGCTGCTAGCCAGCAGCTCTTACGTGGCAGTAGTGGTACCTATAGCAGGTTTTTTCTTTAAAGTGAATTTCACAGCTTGTTTGGAAGTTTCCACAGGAGGAAGTAGCAGTGACTGTCAGCTCTGTGCATGGTAAGGCAGAAGGTCAAGGGATTCTGGTCCTTCTGTTTCCCTTTCAGGAAGCTCTTGATTTTGCTGAACCAGTCATTTTAAAGATCAAAGGAAATTTAAATTGAAATTTTTAACAGAAATATTACAGAATACTGAACTTTGCAGTATGCTTTTTTCTAAACTTTTTTTTTTCTGTTCATGGCAAGTTTCTAACTATTGAACTTTGTTTCCTTTTTTTCCTAGGGGAAATCGTTATTTTTAACATTTTTTATGAAATTTTTACTGTATGTACATCAATAGTGGCAGAAGATAAAACAGGTAATGCAATTCAAAATAGTGTTAACAGTTTCCTTTTATGTAGAAGAGGGTCCACCTCAATTATGCAAATACAGTCCTCCTCAACTGCAGGCAAGAAGGTCTAGTAAAGAGACTAAAAGGTAGGAGTAATACCTAAGGACTGATAGTGAGAGACATTCTTTGAGAAAGGTAATAAGAGTTCACAAATCTCTTAGGTAAAAAAAAAAAGGGACAAAAATACTTTCAGAGATAGTTTGTGTTTGGTTTTGTTGGATGATGAGGTTTTTGTGTTTGGGTGGTTGGGGGCTTTTTAATAGGTGGTTTTGTTTTTCTAGGGGACAGAAACACCTGGAACTTTCTCAGTGCCATGCAGGATTTTGCATTTAGTTTCTAGATTTTGCATATGTATGGTGGTAGAGAAAATGGACAGTCTCTTCTAAGAGACTCTTTCATTCTCCTACTTAGTTCTGCAGCCCTTGTCTGCACCTGTTCCAGCTTAAGAGGTTTCTAAAGGATTCTCAGAGGGCTTACAAATATCTCATTTTCAGAGGAAGCTCAAGCTGTTGCCATTGAATTGAGATAATGTGGAAAGATTTGAGGCTGAGTTGGATAGCAGTTTGCAAGATTATTTGATTTCAGTTATGGCAAAACTCTTCTCTGACCAAAAAACCCCCATCATTATATTGTGGCTATGAAAAGGGCAAGTAGAGAATGCTATTTTTCTTGCTCACTTTCCCAGGTATTTGCCTGCATGCCTATTTCTTGGGTTTCTAAGATGAAATTTGACTTTTTCTTTAGAAAATTGTATTTATTTATCTATTTATTTATCATTATATAGGGAAACTGTACCATGCCAGGAACTTGGATTTTGGACTCTTCCTAGGGTACGTACTTAAACTTGTGACTTTTTTTTTTAGACCCAAAGAAAAAGCAAGCTGAACTAGAAATAGCTACATGCATTCTTTGAGTCTGACTGATGAACTGGATGTTGCTACGACTGTGACAAGTAATTCTCCACTGCGTGTTGTGAAAAAAGGCTAAAATTAAAAGATCAGGGTGTTCTGTGGGTCTTATGTCAAACTACCCCAAGTGCATCAAGAACAGTTGTGTTTTGTGTTACTTTTTTTTCTCAGCTCCAGTTCAAACTGTCTCAAACCAATGAATGGCCCATGTAACCTGATCTCTGAAGGATAGTATATCTTGTTTACACGATGTTTACACTGCATCAATTTTCATGTATGCAGTGAAATGGGGATTGGATTGGCGTTTTAATGATTTCCACACCTCCCACTCCCAGTTATTTTCCTGTGCTCCACTGGCACTCCCATCATTCATCATTTCCATACAAACTCTGTAGTTTGTTGCCCAGCACTCATTAGTTCTCCTTTCATACCCCATGATCACATAGTTCAGTATTTACTTCTATTACCCCAGTTTATCTTCTAACATAACTTATACTGATGATGCTCAATGCACAATTTGAATTCAAATGTTCATCTTTATTAAAATTCTTACCTGCCTATTAAAAAGTCACATGTTGTCAACTGTGACTCCACTTGTCCCTTGGTTTGGCTTGTGTTGGGCTTCTCTAACTTGTCAGAAATAGTGTGAACATGCTTCCTGAAAACTAAGGAGACTTTAAAGCTGCTCCCAGAATCTGGGTTTTTTCCAGAGAATTTAACAGTCTGCGAAGTGCTCTTTTTCAACCTCTTGCCTACAAACTGGTCTGGCTTATTTTACAAACTGGAACTGGTACTTCCCTTCATGTAGAGCAAATCCAGTAGTACATGGTTTCTCTTCTGCCTTTGAAAAATAAGAATTTGAGGTTTGGTGTCACAGGCAGTAGCTGTAGCTCCCTTTGCCAGCATGTGTTCAAAACAAACCAGCTGTGATGGTGGTGCTGTTTAATCCTGAGCAATATATCTGCTCTTGATTCAAACAAACTTAGTTCTTTTCACTGCCTGCCTGTGCATTTAGACTTCTTAGCTGCTCCTTCCTGGTGCTGCTCAGGTAACTACAGAGTGGTGATGTTGGCTGACATGAGTAAGATCAGAGGACAGGCATCACACACAGGATGTCTGCATGCTGTGAAGGGAGGCTTTAAAAACTTGCTGAGAGAAGGAATTTTCAAATGCTGTACTGTCTCCTGCAGGTGGGATGTTAAAAATAATTCCTGGACGTTAACTCGGGAACTGAAGCCTTTAGTGGTACTCTTGGACTTTCAGAGAAACAACAAAACAGTGTTCAAGTCCACAAATTTTGCAGGATACATAGGCATGGTGTCTGGAGTCAAACCAGTAAGTATGGGGATGGGGCCTTGCCAATTTGCTACAAATGCTTCAGACTTTCCTTTAAGATTTACATTTTTCTGCTTTCATGCTCTGCCTTGGGATATTTTTAAATAAATGATCTCTTAATTGTTCTGGTGCACAATATCTGAAAACAGATGAAAGAAAACAATGCTGCACTCTTCCTTGTGAAAGGAGATTGCCTAACTGAAATGTTTATGTTTGGACAATTCTTAAAAACAGCATTGAATTTCAAATATGAACAGGAGTGAATACAAAGTGCTGAAGTGGTTAGAGTTTCTTGCTGGCTAATAGCTATTGCTGTGATCCCAGAGGTGAAACAGCACACTTGTGCTATTTAATTCTTTCTCCAGTCCTTCTTGGAAAAGGCAATCCTACATTTTTTGATTTTTTTTTTGTTTAGTAGGCACCTGAAATCTGGTGCATTTTAAAACCCAGCACTACGGAACTATATCAGGCTGTCCAGCTTACTCCACCTTCTCCTTGCATGTAGAAACATGCTCTATCTTCTACTGTAGGTAGTCTCTCTTCTTGTAGAATATTTCTGGCATAAATCCCTGCATTATATCCATTTATTCTTGTCTTCTGCTCAAATTCCATTCAATTCAATTCCAGAAGATTCCATTCTAAAAATTATTCAATGTATCTGAATTCAGTTTTTGTCTGAAAAATTAGTTGGAGAAGGCTGAGATTTGAGTTTGAATTCCATGTTCCAAGTAGCAGAGGGACTGTGTGCAGCTGCATGCCCATGTGAATAGCAGTAACATATCAGGGTGTACTTAGCACTTGGACTTAAAAAAAAATCTGCCTTCAAACTAGAATAGTACAGCAGGGAAAGGAAAATTGCTGATTCAGTGATGCAACACAGACCAGGAGGAAAAAATGGCCACAGGCTTTTTTTATGGTTAGCATAAAAGCATGCCTTGCTGGTTGCTCTGCCAGGTCAGAAAACTCAGTTCTACTTATTCAAGCCATGATAAATTAGGTTCTTCTCTACATGAATTTAATCTTGTAGTCTGTTACTCAAAGGGGAAGAGTCTTAACAAACAAGAAGCTCGGTTGACATGTAAATTGCAATGCTGCCTCTTGTTTATTACTGGTACTCGTGGGCTGGCAATGGCTGAAGATTGGTTTAATGCTTTTCAGAACTTGTTCACTCTGACAATGAATGAGCGTTTCAGTCTTGATGGTGGTTACGTAGGTGAGTAATGCTCATTTCTTTCATTATTTCTGCCCAAGTTTTCCAGACCTTGGGCATTCCAGTTACCTTAATAAAAAGGCACACAAATGGTGAAAAGACTGCAGATGGGTACAATAAAACACAGCTCATTTTAAAACCAGCTGTGAAAGTTAGAATAGCATGAGCAAACTGTCTGAAATCAAATTATTGTAACCAGTGATATTTTCCAGGAATCTTCGAATGGTTTCTTGGTAGAAGAGATGGTATGTGGATGGGCTTTCTTACAAGAACAGTATTAGAGAATGCTACAAGGTATTCCCTCTCTCTCTAAATATTATGCTCCTTTAATCTGCTTTGCCTTCAACTAGCATGAATACTGTAGATGTATGCTTAATATTCAGTGATGTAGATACCTTCTTAGTGGCCTTAACATTAAATAGGTCTGGTCTGGAGCAGGAGGCAAGGCATCACATGTGATCCCTCAGATTTTTTTCTGAGATTTCTTTTTTCCTGATGAGCTTTTTGGTATCTGTGTAAACATTCTGCATCAAAGCACATCCAACAGGTACCAGTACATCATACGGAGTAAGCAGAAACAAAGCTGTTATGCAATAAATTCATTCTGTGTAATATGACACAGTATGTCATCATTTTGTTTGTGTTTTAAGTGTAGAAAAAGTGCAAAGAGCACCTCTAAACAATCATACTTTAAATACAGAATGAGAAGCTTTGCTTAAATGTGTTCCTTTATGGTGATCCCATCTCCTCATGTACATGAAAGGGGAAGTAAGGCTTAACTATTCAGACATTCCCTGGGTCTGTGAAACTTGCTCTTCAGTACTTGAAGCATTTCTAGCATTTAATAGTCCAACACTATCTTACCCACAGTTACCAAGATGCAAAAGACAGACTGGCAAAAACAAGACTGCTGGCTCCAGCTTACTTTATTCTGGGTGGAAAAAATTCTGGAGAAGGGTGTGTGATAACTCGATCCAGGACAGCTTCTCTGGATATCTGGGAGTGAGTATGCTTGACCTGACACCTGGCTCAGTCTTCCAGAAGAGGACAGGTTCCACCAATAATTGTGTGCTCTGTTTCTTGTGACTTCTGCTGTACAAGAACTCACTTCTTACCGTCATTGAAAACCACAGCAAGCTTTAAAAAAATAATCCATCTGTATATAGTATATACTGTATATGTGTACTTACTCTATACTGAGAGAAGCAAAACACAAACTTAGACCTCTTTTCCAGCCTCGATATCAAGAAGGGCACATGGTATGTGTTAGAAACAAACTACGATCGCTGGAAGCCTCCACTGGTACTGGATAATCGTAGAGGACCTGCAATGAAATGCCTGAACCAGACAACACAAGAGGTAAACATCCTCCGAAAACCTCATACCCTGCTGGTTTGAAACTCCCAAGTTACAAAACTGACCCAACACAGCCAGGAGCATTCAGGTTATTTTCAAGCACAGTTATAATGACCAAAGTGGCTGCTGATTTTGTGGCGCCTTGTCTCTGCTTCTGGGTTATAAGAAGCTGGCTCTTTACATGGGGGATGTTTTGGGGGTTTTTGTTTGTTCTTTTGTTGATTTGTTTGGGGTTTTTTGGGGTACTGTTTTTGTTTATTTGATATGAGTTTTGGTGGCAGTGGTGGTAGTTTTAGGGGGGATTGGGTTTGGGGGATTCTTTTTTCTTTGGTTTGTTGGGTTTTTTCTTTGTTTTGGGCTTTCTTTTCATCTAGACATGTTTCTTTAAAGTATTTTCAACAGAAATAAAAATATCTTTCATGCAGAAGGGTACACATAGAGATATTTTGAGAAAGACTTGTGGTGTTTCCAGGGCAGTTTTACACCAGTGAAATTCAAACACACAGTCTCAGGCAGCAAACACACTTAAGTGTGCCATGCTCTAGTGAGATCTGGTCTGCTCAAATTTTTGCAGCCCATGTTCTTCTGATATCAAGGTGTTATGGGTATCTTGTGCTCTTAAAGCTGTATCTTGTTGTTTAATTGTGGTGTAAAAAAGGTAGTTCTCAGCATTTACATTAACATCAGTATATTATTTTCTTTCAGAATCTCTCCCTACCAGCAATTTATGATGTTCTCTCCACAAAGCCTGTCCTCAATAAGGTAATTCTTCTATTTTTGCTGGAAGTTTAGAGGGGGGGACAGAGCACTAACTACTGCACATCTAAGGAGAAGGCTTCAGTGGTATATTCAGGGTTTTTTTAGGTGAAAACGAGAATGTTAAAACAATTTTCACATTACTTTGTAACAGCAAAATGTAGTTGCTGGAATAGCTATTTTCCAAAGGCCCTACAGCTTTAGAAGTCTGAGTAGGCTGATCGCTTTCCTCATATCTGGCCCTGGTTTGAGGCAGCAGCCACTATACAGACATCCTGAGGACCCATTTAACCAGAATTAATGTGTGATCTATGTTTTTGTAATTCACATAAAACAAGTTAATACATCTCATGACTACATGATACTACAAGCACATTATTCTTGCAGCATGAGAGGTTTTAGTCTGAACTTTTAAGTTTTGGTATTTAGGGGAAAAAAAGTGAAGGAAGGAATGTGAGGAGTTTTTGAATGATAAAGTTTAGTTCCTGTGTTAAGTGGAGGCAGCATTCTTCAACTGAAGACAGAGACAATTCATACTTGGATGTCATTGAATAAAGAAGGAAAATGCTCCTTTTAGTATAACTGTTCAGCTGTATCAGAGAGAGTTTTTCACTAATTCCTGTAATGTGGCTTATTTTCTTTTTTTCTTCTTCCTCCCCCCTGCCTGTTAGCTGACTGTGTGCACAACGCTGATGGAGGTGTATAATGGCCATACAGAGACTTACCTGCGGGAATGCCCAGATCCCTGCAGTCCTTGGTAGCCCTGTACCTCTCCTCTGTTGGAAGCTGCTTGTCCAAATTGGCAGTCCTCCTCCACGAAAACATGCTTCTGGAAAGAGATTACTCAGTCTAACTCCTTTCTTCAGAAATCTAATGGCTATGTAGAAATGGCAAAGTGCTTCTAACAGTGAAGGACCCTGTCTCAGAGCAGACTTTCTTGCTTTGTAACCAGCAGTTCTGCTGACAAGAAATGTGTGATTTCAGCCATTTCTGCCAAATGAGTTCATCAGTTAGTTCTAGATCTTTTCAGTCTTGGCAGTATTCTTGGTTTGTTGTTGGTTGTGGGTTTATTAATTTTTGGGTTTTGGTTTGGTTTATTTAGATTAAAATCCTTCTAAAGAACACAAATTATAATGGCACTTACAAAGCATCAAAAAGAATTGGGTATAAGAAGATCATCTGGGACAATACAATTCTGTTATTCTTTTATAAGCACTTAAGATTAATTGGTATTGTTCTGGTATAGTATGAGGATATGTCTGATATGCCCTTTTATAAAATAACCTGCCAAGTGTCATATTTAGTTACAGAAACAAGGTCTTGGGGGAATATCTAAAACAAGATCTGAGCCAAGAATGTCTTGCCACTGATTTGTAGCTCTTTTGCTGAAGCTCGCTCTTGGCCTATTAACAAATGTGTTTTTTTAATACAGGTTTTTCTGTTGTCTCAAAAAAAAATATGAATACAATAAAGAAAAACCACTTTCTGTGACGAAAGTACACATGTACTGATTTCATACTTCAGTCTGAGACATCATGTATGGTAGATACCACACAGCATAAACTACTTTCATTTCTAAATAGACTGATTTTAACAGTGTCTGAAAAACTGACTTCTTCTGATTTTTTTAAATAGGTAGTTAAAGCTATTATCATAACAGGGTAATTGGGTTGTTTTGGGAGGATTTTGGTTGGTTGGGTTTTCTGAAAGTGGGGACAAGAAGCCAAGTCAGATTACACCATTGTCTGGAATTCAAGTTAAGAAAGAAAAGTCCTACAGAGAGAAGTAGTAGCGTCCTAATATCCTAGGAAGCAGATAATGTAGGAGGCAGTAGTTTCATTGTGCCACTGGCTGTGTTTCTGGGACTAGCTTACACTTCCAGCTCTTGGGTTTTCTAACACACAAATAAAAGATACTAGAGAGTGATCTTAGGGGCTGGTATTTATAGTGGTTCCCTTGTAATCTTTTCTTAACCCCCCCAGGAAAGAAGTGCTATTCATATTCCCATTGCACCAGCAATTCAAAGTTGGCAGTAGTGTAAGGGAAGTGTTGGTTTTTCTTTGGTGTCTCCAGAGACAGTATTGCATAAGGCAGTCCAATTGAAACCTGCAAGTTCATGACATCCAATCACAGTGGGACTCTTGATAGCCAGGACATGCAGAACAGTATTAGTGTAATGCAGAAGTTGGGAACACAGTCTACTACAGCTTCCTGTTCAAACACTTAAGGATATTAAAAGATTTTTCCCCCATAATTAGAAATTTAACTCTAAAAAGTCTACAGAAGGGGAATCAAGTGATTGCCCAAAATAATTTCTTCAGGGAAGTGGTGGATTCCCTAACATTGGACTCTTAATAGTCAGCTGCACAATGGGCTGGGCCTTCTTGTCTAGATTGGACTTTTGCCCAAAAGATTGGACCAGATGATCCCTGAGATTCCTTTCAGCTCAGTGTTTTGTGGTTAAAAGATAACCTTTAATCATCCCTTGTTTCAGTAGCCAGGTTACCATTTTATTGCACACTTGGTTTTTATTAGGGGCTTTCCTCCCAACAGCATTGGAAGAAGCGGGGGCAACAGGAATGCTATTTACCAAATAACTTGAGCAGCTGATGAAGAAACACGGCTTCTGGTTGAAGAAAATGAAGCACTGATTTTCTTCAGAACAACGCCTGTTGTAGCACAGCAAGAACCAGTTCAAACTGCGAGCACACAGAAATCAACATCCCACAATGCAAACTGATGTTAAACAAGGGCCAGTCTAGTGCATCTACTTTCTTTTCTACCTGAAGTATGCAAGCAGAAGTGTGTTAGCATGATTGTACTGCCAGGGTCCATTTTTAATCTCAACTGTGAATATTGAACCTATGTAAACCAAATACAGCACCATAATTTAAATTAGTGAAAAAATGCATGTGTGAAATGCAGCTCCTGGGCCATTTGATTCATAAAAGACAATTAAACAAAGTCAGATGTTGCAGTCTATGCTATGAAGAGCCCATCATATATTTCCGAGTGCACACCTCAGCCTGGTAGGGGGTTGTTCGGATTTATGTGGAATGAAGTTGTGTAACAGCCATAATCAAATTACCTTGTAATTTAAAAATAAGTTTACTTGCTTACTTAGTCTCGTCCCACTTTAGCATATGTAGAACAAGGCAACATAGACTATTTACAGTTATTAAGTAATGAGCTTTTGGTATGTCCCTTGTGCAAGACAATCCACATTTCCACACTTGAAATTGCTTTATAATTGCAAAAGGACAGCTAATTTCCGTGGATGTCTGTCTAGAGCCTGAATTCCTATGCTGCTGTTGACGAAAATAAACAAAGCTGTCTAAAAACAAAACTCCCAACAACTATGTTTTACTTTGTCTGCCTTAATATACAAAAAGTGATGATTGTGATTAATTGCTTATTGATTTAACCTTCGTCTGTCAAGTCTGAAAGTTTTCTCAAGGCAGACAAAAAGTTTAATTTGCTTTTGTTACAGATAGACATATCTATTTTTAATGTCAGTTTACTGCCTTCCCCCTGCTGGTCTGTGCACAGTGATGGAAGCTAAGAGCATTTCACTGAACAAATGTTTGCAGCTACTTGCAATGTTGAAATTTCATTTAGCTGCATTTTTTTTACATAGAAAGACAAAATTAATGACAATGGGTGTGTTTTTTCATATTAATTTTTTGTACACATAGCTCAGATACCTCACAAACACTGAGGGGGTGATCCGATTACTTTTTCTTAGGTTTGTTTTTTCCACAGGTCAAGTAACCAGCCATATATATTTTTCTCTTCAAGTTTACATAAGAGATTTATGCAGCTTTACTAATTCTGTTGTGAAAAACCATCAAATTTTTGCCAAAAAAAAAGTCAATATGTAAGCAACAAGAAAAACATACTTACTTTTTGATTATTACTGTATAGCCTAGTTCTAGAAAAAACAGCCTCAGTCTTAGCTTCTAGCAGATTTACTGTTTAGGTAAATACAAAGAGTTAATCCAGTTAAAATAAAGTGTTACAGAAGAGACCAAGCTGTTTGGGTGCTGGCATTTAAATGCAAAAGGAAAAAAAAAAAGTCAGTTTGACAAAATTTTTCATCTTTATGGTTTCAGGATCCCATGCAGTGAAGCCCCATACCATTTCAGAGGAAGAAAGAATGTCATCTCCCATACTAAAAAGCAAAATTTTAGCAGCTTATGAGAACAGGAGAATTGAGGAATTTGAGGAATTTACTATAACCAAGTAATAGTTCAGAAAACACATGCTAGTGAGTTTGCATTAGAGTCAATTACAAGTCAAGGCTTTGCTTAGAAGCAAACCTCCAGAGCAGGGCCCATAGATGTCCTGGCAAGTACCTGCATGGAGAGCAGCAAGAGTAAATAAAAGATTTTCACTGGAGTGAGCAGGCATGATGGAGAGGGGATGGACAAGGAGCAGGCAAGAGCTTCAGGCAGGCTCCACAATTAACAACAGAATACTCCTTCCTTCCAGTGCAGACATGTGTCCTGCTTTCACACAGCCAGCTCTTTGGACTACAGGTGCAAGGAGAAAGAAATGCAAAGAAAAAGCTTGGATTTCACCTCAGTGGCTGGCAACAGCACTGCTCATGTCGGCTTATGGTATGGACCATCAGATGGACTCTTCTGCTTTTGTAGGACCAGGGTTGTTGGTGAGAAGGGCACACCCAAGCTCTCCAAGCAGTAAAACCTCTCATCCTTTGGACCAGAAGAACGAGATGAGCCAGGAGTAATGCTCCATCAAAGCAGTGGCACAAGCCACAGTTTGCCTTGGGAAGAAGACTCCAGATATTCATGTGTTTTGTAGGAAGCTGCCTTTGACTGTTGAGTCTGGCACCAGAACATACCAGTTGGCCAAAGGCTGTGATCAAGAAGCAAGTGGACAATGCAGTTGCTCCCTCAAGCTCTGCTTACCAGATTTTTAGACCATTGTCACTTGGCAGAATCAAAGATTTTAAAGTTCTTTTGTAACTATGTGCTCCCACACAGTTACTTAGAAGAGAGGACAATAATTACAAAGGAGCTAACCTGTTTACATACCAAGAAGCACTGTACTCGGGACATTTTCTGATCTCCAGTGAATCAGCTCTGAATTACATTAATTGTATATGGGACAATCTCAGTCTAATTTGTTTTGCAAAGTTTGTTCTCCTAGCTCATGAGTTACACATGAGCAATAGAAGGATCCCAGTAATGAGACTGCCTCTGTTGGAGATTCTGCATTTAAGGTAACTCCAGTCTTTGCTTAATGTTTTGTACTATTAGTCTTGTCTTTCTTTTAATCTTACTAAGTTTTCTCTGTTTGGCAAATACATACTGTAGACAAAAAACCCATCCCTAGATTTTTTTTCTCTTTATGTTTCAATGAAAATGGGTCATCTCAGTAAGAAAGATTTTTTTTTTTTTGTCTGCAGTAAAAAAGATTAGATCACAAGCATTGAGTTGTAGCAAAGTGCTACATTGCCATTTTGTTTTTGAAGTGGAACTTTAATTCAGGTACCTGGAGGTGTTTGGATTAGACATAGTCTTTTCTCAGGCTACACCCACCATCTGAATTAAACCAGTATTTAAACCTTTGAGTAGTTACATATAATTTGCATCAGCTTAGTTTCCAAAATGCTACATTTGCATTCCGGCAAGAAGTGTACATGCACCATCCCCTGAGAGGTGGAAACAGTTCTCCTAAGACAGCCATATCCAGCTCCATGAACCTTCATGCCTTCTGTGTGAACAGGGTGGGAAAAAGGAGTAAAAGTGACTGGATGGAAAGAAGGAAACACGGAAGGGGAAAAAAAAGAGTGAAAGGATCAGAAGCCACTATCAGGAAATGTCAAAGGAAGGAGAAGTAAAACAGCACAAGCAGACAGACAACAGTGGCAGACTATGAAGATCTAGCAACTGCAGCTAGATCAGGGTCAGTCCTCTACTGACCCTTCCTTTGCTGTCAGCTGAATCCCCAGCCAAAATGTGCCTCCTCATCTGCAGCAACTGCTGTTACCATATATTTTCAAATTATGCTGAGATACAGTAGATCTAAACTGGCCCTCTAAGAAAAGAATATTGAAATTAAAAATACGTATTATCACAAGCAACTGTTCCTCAGAATTAAAATCAAGATAAGTTGCATTAGAAGTATACTCAGGCTGTGAAGTAGCCAGAAGCATAGAAACCACTCATTCCCCTTTCTTTTTGAATCAGATACAGTATCTTTCTGTGATCCCAAAACTCTCTTTACAGAGATCCCTTGTTTCACTCACTGTACAGAATGGGCTGTGTTCCTGTGATGAATGAGACCAGCATAACAAAGGAGAAACCTGTTCCAGTTTTCAAGACAGTAAATCAATGCCTTGCAAGAGAATGGATGATGTTAAAGACCAGGCACATCTCAGTACCACTAAATTCTTACCCCAGTTCTGCCAGGTGCTGCACAGGCAGTAGGTTGTGGTGTCTGGCTGGTGCTCAGTCTGTGATACCAGGGGTCGTATTTTGGAAGTACTGATCACAAAGGCAATCAAGACAGAGGGAGCTATGCTGCCAGCATATTAAGTACTGTAAAGTGAATCCTAATTTTTTTGCATCTCAGTTCAGGCTCTTAAAACTATCCAGCAGTCTTGATTTCAAACCCTGTACCTCAGAGTTCCGTATGTAACACAGGCACAATATTCTCTTACTTTTCTCATTATCAGGAAGATAAACTATGCAAAAAGTCTAAAGCTCTCAAAGCTGGTTTAGTTTGATCCCAGGAGGCCTTCAAGGATCATGGAAGGGAGAGCACCATAGGGAAACTGATAGAAAAATGAATCACTTCAATGCAAGATTTGGATGGTTCACAAAATAAGCAGGGCTCAGAGCCACACAGTGCATGCTGAACATAGACACCCCCATGCTGGCTGAGGCAGAGACTGTGTGCAAGGGCCAGCACAGGGAAAAAGAGGAGAGATGTGACTCTCTGATTAAGAGCCCCATGAGCAGAGGGCAGCAGGTTACATACAGGTACTTACTATAATTCTGGCATTTTCTTATTTTGTAGTATTCTTATTTTGAGCTAGACAGGTAGAGATTTTATTTTCTAAACTGGAGGCTGCTATCAGCTGATAAGGACAATGCAAGATAGAGCAGCTCATAGCTTCCATGTGTCTGTGTGAGAGAGACAATAAAGGAGCTTGACTCAGATCCCATTTACTCAAGGTGTGGGCCACAACCTCCCACCATGCCTTCTGCACCAGCCTCTGCTCTGCCAATGGGTCAGGTGTACCACATTTGCTTTGTGAAGATCTTCACTACACCTTTGCCTCCCAAAGCAGCAACCCACTACATTTCTCCTCCAGCCTCTGATCTGACTCCATGTTTATTTCTTCCACCTGAGACTGCTCAG
Source organism: Vireo altiloquus (assembly GCA_013396875.1). Lineage (NCBI taxonomy): Eukaryota > Metazoa > Chordata > Aves > Passeriformes > Vireonidae > Vireo > Vireo altiloquus. The sequence continues at coordinate 225,069 of VZRF01004796.1, forward strand.
CTGATTATCTGCCTCCTTTCTATCAAGTAGCCTGCAAGTGTAGTGCATGCCCATACCATTCCAGATAAGCATCCCAGCCACCCAAATGGGTTTGAAAGGAAGCCAAGCGACTTTGCCTATCCCCGTCTCAAGCTCCCACTTTCAATAATGTCTATGTTACACAACATCACAACAACATACCAGCTCAAATCCTGCTTCCCACGGCCCTCGATGCCAGGGCTACCTGCAGTCTGAAATAGCTTCTCAGACTGCTTTTTTTTTACCTTTATTTTTGGCTTGTCTCTGAGCATGCAGAGGTGAGCCAGCACCTCTGTCTGCTACACGGGGGTCAGCTGTCCTTGCCAAAGGAGTTGTCAGCCACAGCATGACAGGTGACAGCCATTTCCTGTTTCAGAAAGCAGTGTTACCAGCCACACCATCCCTCTCCTTGATTTAGAAAGCTGTTTTGTTGTCATCTGGTTCTACACTTCCACATGAGGGCTGTAACAGGAATAACAGCACCGAGGTTACACGACACTTTCCCTGTTCAAAGCACTCAGCAAGGAAACCCACAGGAATTGTTTATTGTAAACATTTCCCACAGACTGAAGCCAACAGGTACCAGCAAGCAGTCTTGCTCCCCTGCATTTTCTAGTGTAACGTAACAAACGAGCATGCTCAAGAATCACTATATGGAATGAGGGATCTGTTTAATTTTACCCCTGTGGACATTCTGTATTTTCAGTTGAAGATTTATGCCAATTATACTTCTCAGCTGTGAGCACTTGCCAAATGGTTTCTTATTAATGGGGGAAAAAAAGCCATAGCAGAATTTTTCTCAGCATAAGGGATGAAACCAATCCCTTCTACTATTAATTACAAGCAAGAGGAGAGTTAATCTCAGGGATTTTTTTACAGTCACCTCTTCTTGCAGTTTCTAAAAAGCAGTCTCAAACCTTTGAAGTTTTCAAATCTGAATTCCTGCTTACAACTGCTAAAAAGTGAGGGTTTTTTTTTCTGAGGCTCTACCTTCTGTAGTGACATTACAGATGCCAGTCCCAGAACCTGTGCTCTGCAGACAGACATCCACACCTTGAGTCCTCAATGGACCCACGTGTCTGGTAAGTCAGAGTGTCAGAAATCCAGCAACAAACAGTAGTAACAAAAGCACAATACATGCTGCAACACGTACAATGGAGACGTAAGTCATGTCTACAAAACACTACTACAAAACACCAGCCTCCACTCAGCATATATAAAAAAAAAATTCTGAAAGAGGCACAGATTTGAGATTAAATGTGATGATTGCAAACCTAATAGAATTCAGTATTTTAACCCCAGACTGTACGATGTCTGGCAACCTTATTTCAACATTGTTTTTGAACAGACATGTCTAACCCATAAAATAGTATCCATAACTTTGTCTTCTAGAAAAATACAGTGAAATATTGCTCTTTTTTCCTTTTGAAGACATAAACAACCTAAAATGATTAATAAGTAAAAATACAGGAACCAGTAAACATTCCAGCTTTTCCTTTAAAATATTAAAGCTTCCAGTCTGGTTTGGTTCTGAAAGTTTCTAAACAAATTATGCAAATTACATATACTAAATACTTGGTTTGCAACAACAACAAAGGAGTTAATGATGATGTTACTTTTAGTCTTCTCAAGTTATGCTAATGAAAACACTAATCAAAGATTGCAGTCATATTTTCAGTCCTTGACTGTTGTAGGTGGATTTCATTGAGCAATAAGATTTATAGCTTCATCATGACACAACATCTATAAGGCTGAACTCCTTCAGCTGCTAATAAAATGTGATGTGGGGACTCTTGCACCAGCTGGGTGATGATTAGGGCTTATCACAGATAGGTCTAGGAAAAGGCTGGGAAATACTTAAGCTTGTTTTGCAGTTGCTTTGAGCTCTTAGGAAAGGGGGAGTTTCTCTACGATATCAGCCTGAAGTTTTCTGCCCGTACAAGAGAGGTAATGATAAGGTTTGTAACTGATTTGGAAGTGATAGGGTTGTATGAAGTCTGACAAAATCCTACCAAATCTTTCTGGTTTAGTGCTTTTTAAATTGTGAGATGGGTACTTTGTCTTCTCAGTCAGATCAAAAACAAAGTCTTAATTAAGCAACTGACTTCAGAGAAACCTTGCAGAACTTGCTCTATATGATGCATCTTGACTTGAAATTCTGCTTTTAATAGTTGCCTGCTGGCCCAGTAAGCAACTCTGTGTAGGTTTCCCACAGCAAAAAGGGGATTCTGAACATAGTTTCTAGTTATGGGAATGGTTCCATATTAACTACAAGCACTAGGGTCACTCAAACATCTAAGTTACTGAATAATTTTAAAATAATCTATGTAAGAAGAAGGTAGCTCCTACCCTTATAAAAATAAATACTTTAAAAGCAGAGGAAGTTAGAAGTTAAACCGTGGCTTCTAGAGTATCTTGTCCATACATGCTATCAGCTGGGGGAAAAAAAAAGGGGAAAAAAAAAATCTATGTGAGTAGTAAAATACCTGTCTCCTTAACACAGACTCAGCTGCAGAGCAGATTTCTGTTTAAAGCCGTTCTTGCCACAAGGAGTTGTGCACTTCCCACTCCTTTCCTTAGTCAGGGTGGTTTACAGCTCCTCTTAAAAGAGAACTGCTGGTCAGCTGAAAACTACATGATAACTGTTAAAAATCAGTAGTTTTCATGAACTGCGAGACTTCAGATTGGGCGATTAAAAGACAGAGAGGTCTTTCAGAGTGGATTGGAGGAATACAACCTCAAATATTGCAGAGCACAGTAAAAAAGCTTCTCCCTGTTTTTATTTCAAGTAGCTTTTATTCTAAAGTACATACTATTTCGATTATTTTGTAGCCTAAAGGAAGATTTCTTGAGGGGCTTGTGTTTTCCATGAATGTCTCTTATTCAGGTCTAATTCAGCCATTTTTGTAAAAGAAAGCCATTTTATTTTTTATTGAACCAAAGGCTTGCATATTTAAAATTGCCCTGCAAATGGACAGTGGGTTCTATGGATTTGTTTTTGAAAAAAGCTGCTCACTTGTATCCCAGAATATGTTTATGATATTTAAAGTATGTGTTTAGGTATGGGAGAGGGGAAAGTAAGGCTCTGTTGTATGAGTCTGGTGGGGTTTCTCTGTGTTTGGTTGTTTGGTTTTTTTCTTTCCATGACTATTTTGAGTCGTTCTAAGACTGTTCCTGACAAGCTTTTAACATCAAGGTGCTCAGAAACACTTCAGAGTAGTGCTTGCTTTAGAGATGTAAGTATGCAATGCTAGTCTGAGATAAGGAGTCATCCAGAGAACTGATAGGTCAGCAAACCTCATGCTTACAGCTCAGGTCCTACTTTTTCCCTAATTATCTACTTATAAGTAGTTATCTACTTATCATACTCCCTTTGAAATAATTTCATTTTGTATTTGAGTGAGGGTAAGAAGAAACAGTCATGAGAGCTGTACCTAATACAAGTTCTCTAAGTGTCAGCATTCTGGTTACATATTAGCCAAGAACTAGATGAAGAAACAGTTTTGTTATTTTGTTTAATACTGCCACAGTCCAACTGGAGGTCATATGACACTAACCCACACAAAGGGTACCCTGGCCCTTTCTGGGATGTTATCCCAGACCAATGTATGTGAGTGGTAGCGCTTCCAGTACAGATGCTGGGGCTGCACCTGGTGCTCCTCAGTGGGGCTGGGCTGGGTTACAGAATTCCATGATGACTTCTAACCCTTGGGCCTATACTGGAGGCTACAGTGCCTCCATTCTGTGGGCTCTGCCCAGTGTTGAAGGACAGGGCTCAGTGCTCTCCAGAGCGCTTCCCTAAGGAAGGTCAAAGCCATGCTCCTTGTCTCTGGAACTGGCTGAGAACACTGTCTGTCCTTCCTTACTGCTGGCTATAAAGCACTGCATAGAAAGAAATTCAAAATTAGGCCAAAAAGAGGAAGAAAGAGAAACATAAATTAGCATATTTTTCTGTGGATTAAATTGGTTAAGACCCTTGTGAGGATGAGGGCAAAGGAGAAGTGAAAGAGTAACATAACAATAAACTTTTTTAAGTGCTTATTCATGAAGGCTTTTGTCAAAAAGCACAGAAATGCTGCTCTTAATCTGAAGAAGATTGTAAGGGAAGAGACTGACATACCCAGAGCTTCTCTCCTTACTGTTGTTAAATTTAACTCTTGGAATAGAAGAATTTAGATTAGGAGGAAGATCTGGAGGCCATCTGGTCCCTTGATCATGGCAAAACTACTGTCAAATCCAGGTCAGTCTGCTCTGATTCTTGTCCTGTTGAAGTACAGAGACTCAACCTCTTTCCTGGGCAGCCCATTCCAGTGTCCCCCCACTTTTTCTGTAGAAAATATAGGTCAGTGTGGTGCTATTGCCTTCAGGGTTTCCAGACTCAGACCAGCAGGTTTTTATTGTCTTTCTTTTCCGTGAGGTGCACCATGTGAAGTGCAAATCTAATTTTGGCCCAAGTATAAGGCTAGTGCAAGTGGGTTTGGTTGTTTAACTAGGATTTCTGATAAAGGCTCCCTGGAAGCTCTGGCAGCAATATGCAATTACCTGGTCTCAAGCTTTACCATGCTCTGCAGGGGGTGCCAGGGCTGGAATGTACTGTGCTATAACATGCCATCCCCCACCAGCCCAGCTCCTGACACACTGGCTACACCAGCACTCCAGCTGTGCATTGCATGGCTCACTGCAAAGCAATCTGGCTAGAGGCTGCAGTGTCAAACACTACTGTAGGATTTTTACATGCCTCAAAGAAGGCAATTGGGTTGTAGCTTTGTTGAAACATACCTTAATTTTTTTTCTTCTCCCTTCTTGTAAAAAAGAAACAGTTAGGACAGATGGACTGATTAAGATTAGTTACATTCTAGTTAATGGGATTAGGACTATGGCCAGAAACCCTACTTCTACAGGGAAGAAGAGCACTAAGGGTGCTACCCCAAACACCCTGTGCTGAGTGAGGGCACCCTGTGCCCCAGATTCGCAAGATCTTTGTCTGACCACAGCAGCCAGCAGAAAAATCACAAAGAGATGCTCAAATGCCTCTCCTGGCTTTACCACTAAGAAAGACACTGTTTCAACTAAGATTTATTGTCCTGAGCTTTATTTTTGAAGGCTTTACTCATACTTGTGCTCTTACCTGGCTGGCTGTGAATGCAAACAGGCAGACATGCAAGTTAAATGTGCTGCCTTATGTAGGGAGGATTATTATGAACTTTCTGTAACACATTTCTCTAGATATCCTCTGTGGATTTTTAAACAAGAGGATATGAATATTTGAGGTGTAGCCATTGTACTTCAAGATTAGGTAATTTCTGATACCTATTAATACCTTCTCCATCCCCAATGCAGATTAAGGATTTTACATTCTTCTATTCAGTGAAGACTCTTGCAGAAGTGCAGTACAGCTAATGACATGTTTCATACCTGCCTGTGAGGGCTAAGAAGGGTTAACTGCAGTTCACCTCCTTTCTGTTTGTTGTACAGCACTTCTCCACCGACAGTGGTTCAGCTCCTGATGGAGGAGCAAAACGTTCCCAGTGAGGTGCCAGCAGCCCTAAAGCGCCTGGCCAAATACATAGTGCGTGGTTTCTATGGTGTGGAGTATTCCCTGGCCCTGGATGTACTGATCCGCCACCCCTGCGTGAAAGAGGATGACTTGTTACAGTTGCTCAAGTACGAGCGAAAGCAGCTGCGCACTGTCCTCAACACGCTCAAGGCAGACAAGCTAGTGAAGCTGCGGATGCGAGTCGAAATGGGGCCCAATGGGAAGAGCACGAGGCACAATTACTACTACATCAATTACAAGATGCTGGTGGATGTGGTAAAATATAAACTGGATCAAGTACGTCGGAAAATAGAAGCAGATGAGCGGGATTCAACTACCAGATCCTCTTTTAAGTGTCCATCTTGCTCTAGCACTTACACGGACCTTGAAGTCAATCAGCTCTTTGATGCATTTACAGGTGTGTTAGTTATATTGCTTATTTGCTGTCATCTTAGAGAATAACCCTGATTAGCACAAAGTTGGTTCCTAAGCAAACTTTGCAATAAAAGCATGTTTGTTAGGGTATGCTTCTTTGCTGGTGGATAAGGGTCTAGGACAGGGGATCCTGGGAGGTGAGGGTAAAAGAAACGCTGCCTCTGTAAAACAGGCCACACAAAAGGAAGAATAATCTTGAATATATGAGCTGGCATTGGGAATCAGATTCCAGGCCTCAGCTTTGCTTTGAACTTGGTTGAGTAATCTTAACTCATCCAAGTCCTGTGAGTCTTCCTCATATGAAAATATGAACACAGTACTTCTTGCTTCACTGTGTTTTGAATCTCTTAGTTAATCCATTTGTGTGGTCAATTCTTCTGGCAGAAGAGTTGAACAAGATGGATAAAACTGTTTGCAGTCACCTACTGTAATAAGCATCTTGCAGCTCAGTAGTACCAGAGCTGTTCTGTCACTCCTGGAGCGGGAAGTTCAGGCTTATCCCAAGTCAACATGACACATCCACAGCATAAGTGGTGTCAGAGCTTGTGGAATTTTCTTCTATAAAATTGAAAATAGAGTATTCTTTCAAAATTAGTCAAAATAGCACCATAGTGTCAATACAATATTCAGAGCACAGCTACTGTGCTGACAGCTGGGTCAGGGGATCTTCAAGGGATGCCAGACCCAGGCAGAATGAACTTTATACAACCAACCTGAAATGCTAATGGTGAAATTCGTGTTCTGCTAGTTAGCAAAATCATCCCTTTCTTCTAAACAGAGGGACTCTCAAGTTACTGAAATGCAAACATTGAGGCTGGAGATATATTTTCACAGAATAAGCTTGAAGTCTTGTTTATTTTCCTGAAGACCTAGAGGATTTTAGCATATGCCTTGACTGACTCTGGAACAACTAAAACCAGATGCTACTTATGCTTGAAAATATCTTCTTTTTCTTACATTAAGAACTGAGAAGATGAGATAGGAGAAGAAAAAAAATAACCTGATGATAGTACATGTCCATCCAGCTTAAATTTCTCTCCTGAGACATTTCTCACTCGCATAGCTAGTGTGTAATATCAGTCTGTCTCAAGCTTGCCTGTAGAACTGAGTTCCCCTTGTTAATGTGAACAAATAGATAAAGCTATAATGTCTGGGTAATGGTCCAGGCTGCAGACTGCTTAACAAAGTATTGCTGATCTTTCTGCATCCTATGAATATGAGAATCCTCCCTTTGGAAAATGTTGCAGAGACTTTCCGCTGCACTTACTGCAACACAGAAGTAGAGGAAGATGGCTCAGCATATCCGAAGCAGGACGCTCGAACCTTGCTGGCGAAGTTCAACGAGCAGATCGAGCCTGTCTTTCTGCTGCTGCGTGAGACTGAAGATATTGTGCTGCCCTATGACTTGCTGGAGCCTCAGCCAACAGAAATACCAGAATTGTCAGAAAGGTATAAACATAACCCTAGAACTTCTGATCAATGCAAATCCCCCCAACAACTTTCCAGCTGTAAAATCTTTGAAATACTGAACTTGCAGCCTACTATTTATTCCATTCTGCTTTGTTCAGTACAGTCTGCTGTAACATCTAAGGCACCCTAAATTATTGTTATGCCTTTTTAGTTTTTTGATACATTTTTAAAGTAATTTATTTCCCAGATTATTCCTTCAGCTGATGTTCATAGCCCTTTCTGTTGATAAAGTAATGTTCCTCTATCAGTGTGGTTCATCCAGAGATGCACTACTGAAGAGACCTTGTAAAAATCAATGGCTCAGAACCACTTGCCTCTGAGATGAGGTAAAAGGGAATGTAAATTATTTTAATACAGAGCACTTGTTGAAGCTAGTCTGCTGACAAAACATGTTTTTGGGGTTTGTTTGGGGTTGTTGTTCAGTTTTATTTGAATGGGAACTGGGGAGGGGTTCTTCCCTGAATTCTACCACTTCAAAATGTGACACTTCATTCAGCTTTGATCTGCAGTTGGGCTCAAGTGTGCTGGAATCCTGCAGCCGCCCTGAAAAATGGGCACAGAGAAGCTCCTCTTCTGGCCTTACATATACACAAAACTTAACTATTGATGTCCAAGACTCAAAGCACAAGAAGAAAAGAAGAGAAAAAGCAACTGAAAAGCAACCTATCTGGTTGTCACAGAGCACTGTGGAAGGAGCAGCAACAGCCACCCACAACAGTGTTGGTAAGTTTAATGCATTAGCAAATAAATTCAGCAGCCTTAGTGCATTTAAATACAGCTTTCCCATTGAAAATGTAGTGACCTTACTTTAGAAGATAATGTTTCAATTCTGCATTAATGGCTATCAGCTCTTAGTTGCCAAAATCAAGATTTTAGACTGATTGAATAATTTTCCTAAAGCCAGAGGTCAGGTAGCAGGTCCTGAAACTTCTGGCTTTATGCATGCAGTAATGTTAGTAGTAGTCTTTACAGTGGAAAGCTCTTGGAAATGTCTGTACTTTCAAGAGAATTCTAGTGTGGGTAAAAAAGATCCAGAGTAGAAAAAAATCACCCATGTAGGATGTCTGCGGTAACTGTAAAGTATTGATTCCTCTAACACTTAGTATTGTGAATTAGGAATAAATGCTTCTGAAGAAAGTTTTAAAGAAACTGTCACCGATAATGAAATCATCAAGACTCTTCTGATCCATGAATCCAAGTCATCATCTAGCACAGAGCAGGCTCCTCTTGTCAAAAGCAAACTACAGGGATCACACAGCCATGACAGTGAGTCTGAAGAGGATGCCAAGCACTCAAGAGGAGGAGGAATGAAAGTAGCAAGCAGCAACTTTGAACAAGAAGAGGAACAGGAAACTCTGGGTCCTATTTTAATGGTAGCTGGTCAGCCCTGTTCATATAGTGAAGTTAGTGAAAATCCAGAGCTTGTGTCTCTCATGACAAATGAAGAGAGAGATGCTTATATAAAAGTAGGACAAGAAATGTTCCAGTCTATCTTTGAGTAATTACTACTGTAGGAATATCCAATATTGTATAGAATGGATGAAGGCTTCTAACTTACATTCTTCAAAGTTTACCACTGAAGGGTTTTGTTTGAACTTGCTCTTAAGTAAGATGGTAATCCTGTAGTAGGTAACTACAGTTCAAGTATTATCATTGCAGCCACAGCAAGTGTTTTCTGTTGTTGTAATGCTTAGACTGTGTGGATGATGTAATTAGTTTTGGAGCATGAATAATTTCAGGATACGTTTGGATCTGATAAAAATAACATTTGAAAAGCAGTGATGCAATCTGTACTAAGAAACAAATTATTCCACTTTCCTCCCAGAAGTAACAGTTACTTCCAGTAGTGAAAATGAGTCAAAATCAAGTATGACGTGGTTTCATTCCATGAGTATTCCATTAGTTTGTTAGGTCACTCACTATACAACAGTAAAGGACAGGTGTCACACAGCAACCTCCTCCTAAGGGAAGAGCTGTTACTAAATTACATGAGCAATAGATGAGAACCAACTCTGGCCTCTGAACTTTCATTCTAAGAAAAATTTTTCCAATTCTTTGTACTCAGGGCACTACAGAAACATCCTGAGTGATGAACAGTGCAAGGGCATTGGACAGTCAAATGTAACATTTCATTTCGCTCCAGATCAGTAAGGGAGCAAGCAATGTATAAAGCACAAGGCTTTGCTTCTCACTCCCACATTCCCCAGTGTTCTTTTAAAGCAAGAAACAAATTCTGCTTGGACTGAACTACATGAGTAGAAGGACTGGTGTTAGGCATAAGTGGGAGTTTAACTTCTTCAACAGCTCTACTACTTGAGAAGGGATACTGAAAGTAGACTAGGAGGTTCCCTCTGAATGTCAGGAAACACTTCCCTGTAAGGGTGACTGAGCACTGGTGGTCTCCTGCCATGAAGATACTTGGAGCCACCCAGGGAAACAGGCCCTGCTGGAGCAAGATGACCTCCAAAGATCCCTGCTGACCATTCTGTGATGAAAGGGTAGAGAGAAAGTATGACCAAAGAAATACCATTTCAATGCATTTTTCATGTACACACACTGTTGGTTTTTACTGAGGTAATTTTCATTCAGTAGCTGGTGTGGGGCTGTGTTTTGAATATATGCTGAAAATAGTGTTGAGAACATAGAGATGTTTTCATTATTGCTGAGCAGCACTTGCCTGCTCATTAGCCCATCCCCCCAGCAAGGAGGCTGGGGGTACACATAGTTAGGAGGGGACACTGCCAGGACAGCTGACCCACACTGACCAAAGGGCTATTCCACATTATATAGCATCATGCTCAGCATATAAAGCTCAAGGAAGAAGGAAAAGGGGACAGTTAGAGTATTTGTTTTGTCCTTGCTATGTATCATGCAGCCCTGTTTTCCTGGAGATGGCCAAACACCTGCTTGCCATTTTGCTTTGCTTGCAGGTGAAGCTTTTGCTTTACCTATTAATCCCTCTTTCTTTCAACTATGAATTATTTTGCTTTCCACTCTTCCACTTCTCTCTCTGATCCCCCTAAGTTGGGGAGTGAGCAAGCAGCTGCTTTGGTGCTCAGCTGCAGACTGCAGTTAAGCCCACCATTCCAGGGCAAGAATTCAGTTATGGTGTGTGCTCATGCTCTCTTGAGCTTAGAATTTATTGTATATAAACTAGCCTTGTTTCAAATCTGCACACTAATAATCTCACTCTATTAAAAATGTCCTCTTTTAGATCTGAGTGATTCTTGGGCTAAATTAATAGTTAAAACTTTGATTGTTTCAGTTTCACAGGTTTGCCTTTGTCACAATGTAGTTCCTTGGTCCTCAAAAGGGTAAAGGTTTTTTCTGCATACAGTAGTAGCATCAGTTTAAAGCCTGCAGAGTAACTAAACAGTCTTTCAACCTTTTGCTAATCTACTTTCATCCTTGGGCATGAGAGGCATGTGACCATAATCTGCCCTTTTGAAATTCATTCATAAAACCTAAAGACACTCCAAACAAACTAGAAAAAAAATCACAGAACAATTACATTCTCTTTTTATTTAAACTTCAAGTGTATTTAGGCTTCACCATCACTATACTCTCTCCCACAGTATAAAGCCATATCATCATACTAACCTCAAAAGCAACACAATTGTGAATTAAAAGATGACTAGGGCTTTTTAACTACTGCCAGAAAAGCCTTGCGATAAACGGGATCTTTATAATGCAGCAGGTCTGCTGAATAAGCTACTTCTAGCTTGGTTTTATGACTTAGTGTTATTATCAACTCTGACCTGAAAATTGAACAAAGTTTTCCAATCTGTTTTTCTGTAATTCTAATTCCACCTTTACCATGAGACTACAGGAAGTGCTGTCTTCAATTGTTATTCAAAAACATTAATTGTAGTTTCCTAAATTTCATTACAAAATCAAACACTTCGGGAACAGATTCTACAGACTTTCAATTGCAGCAGTTTTAAGTGTTACCTGTGAAAAGATACTAACATTTTCAGACAGGTTGAATCCTTTGAACATCAAAAAGCTTCAGCAAATGCAGAAAAATACAGCTGGTTTCTGCAGTTAACTACAAACCCAGGGTATTCAATTTCACCTCAGATGAATGTGCTGAGAGAAAGGAATTCCACAGGCCATGAACAGGAACTTTTTCGTTACAGACCACCTATACTCTAGGCTATAAAGGCAACATGTAGGTATGTATTGTGTCTATACCTTGTATTTGTAGAAGATGCAAGAAACTTGGAGATTTTCTTGTCCCAGGAAAAAAACCAGTGTTTCTTGTAAGAGAAGTAATAAACTGCTACAGGCCTGGCAACAAGTCAATTAACTTCCAGCAACAAACTCAGCATAGCAAGTGTAAGCCAAAGAAAATTTTTCAAAAGAGAAAATTTACAGACAAGTCCAAACTTTATTTAAAACTACCATTTTGAACAATTTTAAAATTACCAAACAAGTCACAATAAAAAATTAAGACAGAAAAAGAACAGTGCAGCAAAACTGAAGAGAAGTGGATTCAGTTCGAGCTGTTTAAACTGCCACAGGNTGAAAGTAGACTAGGAGGTTCCCTCTGAATGTCAGGAAACACTTCCCTGTAAGGGTGACTGAGCACTGGTGGTCTCCTGCCATGAAGATACTTGGAGCCACCCAGGGAAACAGGCCCTGCTGGAGCAAGATGACCTCCAAAGATCCCTGCTGACCATTCTGTGATGAAAGGGTAGAGAGAAAGTATGACCAAAGAAATACCATTTCAATGCATTTTTCATGTACACACACTGTTGGTTTTTACTGAGGTAATTTTCATTCAGTAGCTGGTGTGGGGCTGTGTTTTGAATATATGCTGAAAATAGTGTTGAGAACATAGAGATGTTTTCATTATTGCTGAGCAGCACTTGCCTGCTCATTAGCCCATCCCCCCAGCAAGGAGGCTGGGGGTACACATAGTTAGGAGGGGACACTGCCAGGACAGCTGACCCACACTGACCAAAGGGCTATTCCACATTATATAGCATCATGCTCAGCATATAAAGCCAAGGAAGAAGGAAAAGGGGACAGTTAGAGTATTTGTTTTGTCCTTGCTATGTATCATGCAGCCCTGTTTTCCTGGAGATGGCCAAACACCTGCTTGCCATTTTGCTTTGCTTGCAGGTGAAGCTTTTGCTTTACCTATTAATCCCTCTTTCTTTCAACTATGAATTATTTTGCTTTCCACTCTTCCACTTCTCTCTCTGATCCCCCTAAGTTGGGGAGTGAGCAAGCAGCTGCTTTGGTGCTCAGCTGCAGACTGCAGTTAAGCCCACCATTCCAGGGCAAGAATTCAGTTATGGTGTGTGCTCATGCTCTCTTGAGCTTAGAATTTATTGTATATAAACTAGCCTTGTTTCAAATCTGCACACTAATAATCTCACTCTATTAAAAATGTCCTCTTTTAGATCTGAGTGATTCTTGGGCTAAATTAATAGTTAAAACTTTGATTGTTTCAGTTTCACAGGTTTGCCTTTGTCACAATGTAGTTCCTTGGTCCTCAAAAGGGTAAAGGTTTTTTCTGCATACAGTAGTAGCATCAGTTTAAAGCCTGCAGAGTAACTAAACAGTCTTTCAACCTTTTGCTAATCTACTTTCATCCTTGGGCATGAGAGGCATGTGACCATAATCTGCCCTTTTGAAATTCATTCATAAAACCTAAAGACACTCCAAACAAACTAGAAAAAAAATCACAGAACAATTACATTCTCTTTTTATTTAAACTTCAAGTGTATTTAGGCTTCACCATCACTATACTCTCTCCCACAGTATAAAGCCATATCATCATACTAACCTCAAAAGCAACACAATTGTGAATTAAAAGATGACTAGGGCTTTTTAACTACTGCCAGAAAAGCCTTGCGATAAACGGGATCTTTATAATGCAGCAGGTCTGCTGAATAAGCTACTTCTAGCTTGGTTTTATGACTTAGTGTTATTATCAACTCTGACCTGAAAATTGAACAAAGTTTTCCAATCTGTTTTTCTGTAATTCTAATTCCACCTTTACCATGAGACTACAGGAAGTGCTGTCTTCAATTGTTATTCAAAAACATTAATTGTAGTTTCCTAAATTTCATTACAAAATCAAACACTTCGGGAACAGATTCTACAGACTTTCAATTGCAGCAGTTTTAAGTGTTACCTGTGAAAAGATACTAACATTTTCAGACAGGTTGAATCCTTTGAACATCAAAAAGCTTCAGCAAATGCAGAAAAATACAGCTGGTTTCTGCAGTTAACTACAAACCCAGGGTATTCAATTTCACCTCAGATGAATGTGCTGAGAGAAAGGAATTCCACAGGCCATGAACAGGAACTTTTTCGTTACAGACCACCTATACTCTAGGCTATAAAGGCAACATGTAGGTATGTATTGTGTCTATACCTTGTATTTGTAGAAGATGCAAGAAACTTGGAGATTTTCTTGTCCCAGGAAAAAAACCAGTGTTTCTTGTAAGAGAAGTAATAAACTGCTACAGGCCTGGCAACAAGTCAATTAACTTCCAGCAACAAACTCAGCATAGCAAGTGTAAGCCAAAGAAAATTTTTCAAAAGAGAAAATTTACAGACAAGTCCAAACTTTATTTAAAACTACCATTTTGAACAATTTTAAAATTACCAAACAAGTCACAATAAAAAATTAAGACAGAAAAAGAACAGTGCAGCAAAACTGAAGAGAAGTGGATTCAGTTCGAGCTGTTTAAACTGCCACAGGCAGAAGATCACATACTTATCCCTAAGAGGCAGTGTGTTAAAAATTTTACATTTTTATACACTTCCAGGATTCTGGGAAATTACTGCTGATCTTCCATATGCATTTGTATACACAGAATTTATAAATGCAGTTATCTTCAGGTTATTCTTATGCATTTTGAGCTCCAGAAGTTTCTGTAAAATAAGAATAAAATCATTGTCTAACATCTACAAGGCACCAAACAGCTCCTGACCACATTTCAACTCCTATTACATCCTCACAAGCATTTTGAGGCGTGGCTTACTTGAACAGCTACAGCCATCCCCCATACACAGGTTAAGAATGGCCCAGAGCTAGCTACAACTTTGGTGTGGCATGGCATTCTCGGTCAGACTGTTCCCACAGCAGGCCTGTGCATCAGTATCCACAAAATGGGCACAACAGACTTGTGCTGGCACAGCTGTGATGAGCAGAATGCCGACAGGCAGTGAAGAGAAGGAAGATGCACCTTCCTTCACACCTTGTTCTGGAAAAAAATCTGTGCTGCCACTGCAAATGCATTAAAAAAAAAAAAAAAAAAAAGCAGGTTCATCAGCTTATACTGTTTGAGGAATCAGGATGATTCCTACACTAGCAGAAAACTGCTACTACCAGAATACCCATTCATGCCTTCATATATGTCATTACTGTATACTCCACTGGAGAGTTAGAAATCTAACAATAAAATAGAAGTCTCTAATACTGTAATTTTGTCACAGTATTATAGTAAGAAAAAAATGAAATATTTTCTCTGACCTTCATTATCATTAAGTTTCTGTATCTGCATTAAAAAAATTCAATGAAAGTGAAACATTTTATTGCTATCAAGCACACTGGAACTTTTTTCTACCTCATGGTATACTTTATAGGAAAAATAATTTCTTTCTCCCTGAGGAGATATTTACTATTCTGAAAAGCCTCTTGAATGTTTCTATTACAAAAAACACTGACCAGTCTGTCAGGAAATTATACTGAGCATTATTAAAACAGATAATAGCAATTATAATTTACAATATTATTAAACCCAAGCTTGTGTAACAAGAAACAAAAATACTACTCCATTTGAATAAGTTTCAAAACCATTATGTTGTGACATGCACTTTAAAAATGTTCATTTTTATGACTTTATCAGCCACAGAATCTAACAAAGTATATAGAAGGGACATGGACAGCAAAAAAAAATCCCTTCATATCAATACAACATTTTCAAATGCATGATAACAAAACCCAATATTTTTACACCATCATGATAACTACTTAAATTATAGCATTCCAGAGTGTTTTCCCAATTTGTGTGCAGAATATAGAAAATAATCTTTACCAGGTTCTTTCAATGTTTGGGCATCTCCTACTAATTCTTGATCTTGAGCTCCACCTCCATCCAGTAATTCATCAGACAAACTGTTGGTTTGGGCCTCCGTTTCCATTTTCTTCATTAAATCTGCCTTTGTAACAGAAAAAGCAAATCTCAAAATTATGGATAATTCCTCCTGCTGGGTAACACAGACATTTACAGTATGCACTTCTAAACAACACCGCCACAAATAGTAGCAAAATACCTCCGAATACACAGCAAGTTTGAGGGGCAAGTCTTCAACTTTCACAAAGTCATCTTCATCAGATTTTTGACTTACGTTTCCAGAACCAGGTTCCTGTTAATAAAAATTGTGACATTTAAGAAGTTCTATTTTGTTTTATTTTTACTCCAAAACTATTAAAGTACATAAAAAAACCAATGTGCATATCAAATTTGCAGATGAAAACAAAACAAGACTGCAAACCAGAAATAACAATGAAATAGAAAAAAAGCTTCTCATTTCTCTTGGATATATCTTTACTGAAATATACACACATATTCATTCACTAGCACAGGTGACTCTGTATCAGGGCTGCCAGCCATGGAGCTTTCAGAACTTGCACCAGATTTGTTTTCTGCACAAGTGGTGTCCAGTGTTTGAGTTTCATTCACTGCTAAAGATGAGCTTGACTCTTCTGTTTTCACAGTGGGTGTTATAAAGGATTCTGGGGTATTGACTGGTAAAGCTGGTGTATTCTCCACGACACTGAGGTAATGAGGCACAATTGCAGCCACATCTTGTTCACCTAAAACCACAGATATACATTTTAACTAGACAGAGGTAGTACAAGATTCTGAACATACAAAAATGCCAGATTATTATTATTCTTTTATAATTATGATCCAAAGCTACAAATAAGCAATGAAAGTGAATTATAGTCTCTCAGACCAACACAAAGCTGACTGAAGTAAAACATATTTATACTCTAACACACTTAAGTATAAGCAATTTATCACACGAGAGTATGTGACTTGATTTCTGACTCAAAAGTTTTAAAAAACCCACAAAAAACAGAACTAAGTGACCTACTATAAAATAATTATTCTAGGTATGAGGAGACATAATACAGAATAATAAATTCTTTAATATTTTGCCACTCTAATATTGATTTTCAGTCTACAAAAAAAGGCCAAGAACAAAACTTGTGTTTGCAACAGAAAAACACAGGGAAGATGGTAGTAACAACAGTTACACTAGAAATAACATTCATACAACCCAGGAGTGCTCCCTTCTTTTGATGGAAAATAATTTCTTCATTGTTAATCAGTTACATTACTCACAGAAAGAAAAATTAAAATATAAAGTGATTTCAATAACCAGTAAAATGGTAGCAGAAAAAACAAGTACTAGACAAATCTAAAACATCAAAAACACAGACATATTAATTCTGATTCAGTTGTGTGCCAAGAGCTTCAACAATTAGCTATAATTCTTGCTTATGTCAAGCATCAAAACCACATCTACCTAAGTATGATTATTCTATGTTTCCTCTTTAAAAGGTTTGCTGTGTCAATGTCAACACAGATATATCCAGGCAACTGATACAGTTCCATGAAAAAGACAGTCCAATATATTTGATCATCTCTTTATTACAGTTATCACAGGCACTGTCCAAGATAATTCTCACAATATGCAAATTCATATGGAAGTGTTAGTCTCTCAGTTACTGCATACAGGGCTTACCTTTAACAGTTTCTTGTTCTGACGACAAAATCTCACTGCTTTTTGCCTTACTCAATTCTTGGTTTGAAGTCTATTGGGGAAGGTAGAAATGAGTTAGAACAAAATTTTACTGATCAGCTTCATAGCTTATTGGCTAATTTGCTAACTAGAAAAACACTGTACACTGGCTCCAGGATTTTGGCTTTTCACTAGTTTGAAAAAAAGACAGCAAGTTCCTATTTGCCAGCTAGTCATCAAGAGTTTACAAAACCATTAGCACTGATCTGCATGTTTTATTTGAACATTTTCTTTTCACTACAGTAGTTCCCAGGTAAACTCTCTGGTTCAACTTAAAAGATCTACTGTTTTAGCCTTTAAAGTAAAACGTTCCTATTACATCCTTGCCTAATGTTAATACCTCTTGAGCAAACCAAAGTTTCGAGAGACTGTCAATCTTATTTAATATGTAAAGAACTGACAATCCTCCAAAACCAGGTCACACACATTTAAATGTTGTTAAGAAAACTAACAGTGAAATGACAATCATACCCAATAACATTTCACCATTGTCCCAGAAATAATTATCACATGATAAGGGAAGAAAGACAAACAAAAGACATGCTAGAATACAAGAGTGAATGATTCCCAATTAGAACTTGATCTCAGCAAACACAGAGAAAGAACTAGTTAAAGGTTTAAAATTATGCTTTTTGGAAAGTTCAACTTCTCACTTGCAGCTTAACATTTTTTCTCTCTCATGGCAGATGCAAACATTAGTTTTGTCTCTGTCCATCCACCCACTCTGGCATCAGCTGTAATAAACTCAAGTGAGGAACACTAAATTTTTCATGTAGCAGCTACTGGTATCATGCAATTTCTTGTATTCTTTTACTTTCAATAGTACGAAAACAGTGCAACAAGAAAAATGAGGTACATATAAATATGTACTGAAAAGCTGTGCACTGGCATAGGTTTGTTCTGCTTTTACAATTCTGGTGGTACCTGTTCATTTTCAGTTGTTGTTTCACTGCTGGCTTGTAGTGATGTTTGCACATCAACAGGTCCTTCCTCAAATTCTATTTCTTCATCTTCATTCTCATCTTCTCCACTGCCATAGTTAGTCAGAGCTTGGGTTTCTGCTTTTGATAAACCTAAAGGCAAATCAATGTAAAACCAACTCTGAATTGCCAAATCCTGTTGGGGAATTTACTGCAATGATCAGTTATATCCCTTACTTCAAAACATTCTTTAAGATTAAGATTCAAAGATCCATATGCTTAGCATCAGCTATATTATAAACAAACACCCCCGTGTTGGTGTGAAATGTCAAAGTTATTAAACAAGCTGGTGTAAATGGTAAAGGAATCCAAGCCAGAAGTAGTTGGTGTAAGACAAAAAAACAGGACAAAAATATTAATAAATATGTGCAACCTTTACTTTAGAGTAAAAGCACATTTTGAAAAGCCACATTATTTAAATGAAAAACTGCATAAAATTTCCACAGCTTTCACGTCTTTCAGGTTAAAGGCTGAGAAACTTCAAGTTAGGCTGAGACAGGATATATAACTTAATGAATCTCATTCTAATATATTTTTACAGACCTATTTATTATGAAAAAAATGAGCTCCTCTAATTTGAATATTTAACCCTTGACATAACACTAGGAAATACAGTACTGCAAAACTTTCACTGACAAAGAACTGACTATAAATTCTGCGAGAAAAAGTGTTACACAGCACTACTTCATGCAAATCCTGTTGTAAAATTAGCTGGTCAGAACTACAGTGAAAGCACTGAATAATGAACTATATAAAAGTGCCTTACTTATTGCCACTGGACCGCTTTCACTTTCCTCATCTTCCTCTTGATCAGATGCATCAGACCTAATACTTTCAGGCACTCCATTACCTGCACACATTTCTGAGTCCGGTACTTGTTTAGCAGTTTCAGTCTCATCCTTGTCCTAGGAAAACATGGAATACTGTGCAATTTCATGCTTATCTAAAGACTAAGCTAAGGTTTCTGCATAAAGGAGTAATTTTTGTTTCTCAAGAGTAAAAAAGTATCTACTAAAAATCTGTTTAAGTAGTCGTTAAAGTCTGGAAATTAATACAGCAGAACAATACTCCTGAAACATCTTAGAACAGAACTTCCTGTAAGAGATCATGCACTGTTCAGACACAGCTTTCAAGGACCTCATAACTACTGAGTATTTCATTATCTAAAAAAGTTAACATTGATCAGCATGCTAGGTTAAAAATATTCTTCAAATTAGATTTGTCATTCTCTAGAAGACAGACAAACCTGCATTATTACCTTCCAGCAAATTCCCTGCTCCTCCTAAATGAGGAGAAAAAATATTCCTAGCTGCAGCTTCTCGTTTCTTTAGCATTATCTCCTCAGTCTCTCTGCTAAGTGATTTGCTAAATATGCTGAGTGAGAAAATTCTGCTCTTCCTATACAAACCTCAAGTAAAGCCCTTAGTTTGGCTCCAAATCTTGAAAGGACTCTTCTACACTACAGCAACCACAAGTGGTATACAGCTTCCCACTTTAACTTCCAAAGCAGGGTGGCATGTGACAGAAGCTCTGAGCCCCAGAGGAAAGCACTGACTCCACTCCCTCACATGCCTACTCCTATACTATGTCCACTTAGGAAAGCAATCAACATTCTACTTGGTGTATATACACCTTTATCATTCGCTGGAGAAACCTGAACATTCCAGCAGACCATACAAAACTTCATACATAACACATTTCCCCAAATGATAATATCCATGGTTTTCAAAACAAACTCGAAAAGGGACAAATTCTGAGCGCTAACATTTCATACTCAGAGCACAGGCAGGCTTGGACTCTGAGACCTCAAATATCACATGTCCCAATTCAGAACATCTACCTTCTCCCTATGATGGAAAGTAAACCAACTTATTCCATACCAGTAAAAAAGAAACTGCTAAAAATAGTAAAGCTGTCCTTAGAAATGGAAATTAAAATTTACTTTGTTACTATGATAAAGTAAATCACTGAAAATAACAGAAAGGAGATTAAGAGATTTCTAAAGATTGGAAAATGGGCTGCTTCCAGATATTTGATTCCTATGACAGACTAAGTGAGTTATGAAATTATCTGAGGAATAAAGACAGTTGAAAGGCATACACATACTTTGTCCTCATCGACATCTTCAACAGATGAACAAACATCCACCTGGAGACCTTTTTTTGCCTAGAAGAAACACAAACTGTCTTCAATTCTAAACTGAAATAACTTGGAAATTCTGAGTCAAACTAGGGCTTCATGAAAGCCAGGCTGAAATGCTAATCTCACTAAGAATTGCTATCTTAGAACAGCAGTAAGCCACAGGGACTGTTGTACACACAGATGCCTTCAAAATTTCAGAGCTGCAAAGCATTAAAAAAACCTCTGCTAACCCTTTTTATTTAAACAATTATGTTTATACTGGGCTAATCCTACAGTCTGTGGTTGAATCATATTTAGCATATAGAATTAGATACATCATGGCAGGGGGGTTTAAACTAGATGATCTTTAAGGTCCTTTCCAACCAAAACCACTCTATGATTCCAACTCTGATCAAGACAAAGAGCTGTGTTTTTCAGCAGTTACTTTACTGGACTCAAGAGAGCCAGAAAATCGAGCAAGATCAAATAAGCTTGCATCAGGACACCAAAGTTGAGCACTGTGAGAAGACCACACAGAGATAATTGTGCAGTCCGTACAAAGTAACCAGGACCTACCACTTTTGGCTCATCTCTGGCTTTGTAGAATCTGAACCTCTGCCACAGCAATGAGGCAAATATTGATTTCAACCCTAATCCTCTGTCTTCCAGGAGAGAAGAAATGCTGAATCTAAGCTGGCTACATTCTTTCTCAATAGCAGGTATAAACCAACTCTTTATTTAACAAAGGCCCAATGGGCAACTTCAGATGAAACAGGAAGTCATGTTCAACTCTTTCTGTATTCAGAGTGTTCCTCTGACCTCTTTACAAGGCACTCTACAGTCTCCCTCATACTAGCCATGCTATTGATATATTTAAATTGAATTATCTTGAAATATAGCTGATGGTACACCTAAAAATACTTGTGGGACTTTATAGATGACAGGTTCAAAAATTATCTTCTGTTGACATTTAAAAATGAGTTAAGGGTTTGCTTTGGTATTTGTGTTTCTAGAAGAAAGATGAAAGGACATGAAATCATAAATACATGCATATGATCTGGTTTATTGTTTGTGTTGTAAACAGATCATGTAACTTTTAAAAAAGCAGCTATGCTCCCAGTAAAAGCAATTCCAAAATTAATAATGTAAATTATGTGAAATCTAGCCCAAACTTGCTTTTTAGAGCAAGAGTATGTCCTACAGTCACAAATATTTCTGAAAACTTTATATATATTCTACACACCAAGTCCAGAAAGTAATTCTTTCTGCATATGCCAACAAACCAACTATATGACAACTCCAGAGGACTTACTCCAATTTGTTAAAGATGATGCCTAACTAAGCTACTGCAAGGAAACTAGAAGGCAAACTTAAAAGAGAAAATGTACTGGGACGTCCCATACGTCAAAATATTTAGCTGGGTGTAGCGGGGCCATGAAAAACCAATACACTGGGATAGAGTTAAATTTCTTCACAGTAGACAGTATGAGGCCGTATTTTCAATTTGTGCTGGACACAGTGTTGATAGCACAGTGTGTTTTCATTACTGCCAAACAGCACTCCACAGAGTCAAGACCTTTTTTGCTCCTTAACCCACCCCAAAAGCAAGGGGTCTGAGAGTATACAGCACTTGGAAGAGGACACAGCCAGGGAAGATGATCCTCACTGACCCAAGGGATGTCCCACACCACATGGCATTGTATCAGCGTATAGCTGGGCAAAGAGCGAGAAAGGGGGTGTTTGACAATCACCAAAGTGATGGTGTTTGACATCCCAAGTCACCATTACATGTGATGTAATGCTCTCCTAGAGGTGGCTGAACACCTGCCTGCCCACGGGAAGTGGTGAATTAATTCCTTGTTTTTGTGTGCAAGTCACACTTGCATGTGTGACTTTTGCTTTACCAATTCAACTGTCTTTATCTTGACCCAGGAGCTTTCTCTGGTTTACCCTTCTGATTGTCTCCCCATCCCACAGAGGGAACTGAGTGGCTGTGTGAGGCTCAGCTGCCCACTGGGGTGAAACCACAACTACTCAATTGCCCCAGATGTTAACACTATTTCAACACTGTCCATTCCTTTCTAATGTTCACATATAACCATTAAAACATTTCCTCTGAATTCTGAACAAAGTCTATACAATTAGATATCTCCAACAGATACTCATCTGTAACACAGGACTTGCCCTTACTGAGGAAAACCAGTTCACACTCCTACACAAGCTATACTGTGATTACACAGCAATAACTGGAAACATGAATAAATAAACATATATAAGGCATGAAATAAAGTAATCAAACTAGTCTAGAAAATACATATTTAGCAATCTCAGAAAAGCTACATTTTTCAAAAATAAAATAAAACGAACCTCTTTAGCATAAGACTGCATTACTTCAGTAGTTTCTATTTTTCGTTTACATCTCTGCTTTACAGAAACACTGTTGTTGTCCAAGTCTTGCATGAGTTTAAAAAAGGCTAATTCATTAAATAACACTTCAGATATCTCCACAAGAAGATCTTCCCCACAATCTTTTAATTTTCTACCAGCAAATTTCGCCAGTGAATCCTGTGAAGAGAAATAATTCTTCAGTTTCTGAAATAAGCTTTCAATCTTCAAAGACTAAGTATTTTTCCTATTTCTAATAACTCAAAATTGGTTACATATATAATATCTCATATTTCTAAAAAAAGTTTTAGTGTCTTAAAACAGATTTTACATGGAAAATATAGTCATATAACACAGAACTTAATAAGCTCATAATTTAAACTCCATGCTTGTAGGAAAAAAAAAAAAAAAGAACAAAGAAAAAGTGCAGACTACTGATTTTCAGGAATTTATACAAGATGTCCATGAAAATCATCATCTTCATCTCCTTGAAGACAGCCACAAGCCAGAGATACACCTCTCACTACCTGGCTGTGACAGAAAAGATGTTCTGTGCTCAGTTAATCATTAGTTTAGGAACAAAGGTAATACCTCATCACCATATCAAAGCTGATGGAGAACAGCAACTATGCTATTCAAGGTGTAAAATACAACTTCAGAGAAGTTGGTTTATCTGTTGCTTATTAACCAACTTGAGTGTTGCAAAACAGCACTAAAAAACTACTAACCTGAAGTATACTGCCAAGCTGCCTATGAAAGAACTTCACAAATTCTTTACTTTCATCATTTTGTTGCGTAAGAGTTAAGACCATTCGTCTTACTGATGTCAGTAATTGAGAAGAGCATACTTCATCCATGTGTTCCTAAACAAGAATCACAGAATGAGCTTTGTTACCACTTCAAAAGAAAAATCAACCCAAATACAAAAATTGATTTATTATTTTATAAATACAGAAATTATTTATTAAAAAAAAATCTGTCCACTGAAGGAACAGCACACTACAAAAGGTCCTAATCAATCTCAAAAACACGATACTTCATTAATGACTGGTCACAACACACAAAGATTTATCTCAGTCTTCCAATACATGAGTACTTGGCATCTTACAGGGTCAGGCCTAAGAAGCTTCATATATTGTGGCTGTGTACACAAGTGTATTAAAGTGTATATTAAGATATCTACTGTTATATGCAGCCTTAAAATTGCAAGCAAAACACAGTCTTCAGGTACCATGACTCCGGCATGTCAGCAATATAGAGTTTTTAAACTTAGTATCAACCAAATATCTTATTAGACAAACCTAAGCTTATGCACTGCATACTATAAAGGGATGGCTTAAGGATCTTACAACTCAACTCTGCTCTCCAGCCTTGCAAATGAGGAACTGTGACTATTTCTCCTTCTTTAAAGAAGTACATTTCTCTGTAGTCAGACTACAAGTGAAAAAGCTCAACAACTTAAAAGTATTTGTCAACAGGAGAATATAATGCTAAAAATCAACTACTCAGAGGTGTTCTTCAAAAATAACCTATTACTGTATATGTAACACTTTTAATTAGTGATCTCAATGCTGTCTGCTAAAAGGCAGCAAATATTTCAGAAGTCCTTTCTCAAACATTTCCACATTAAATTTTGTCAGCTTCAAAGCAAGCAACCTCTATTCTTTTTGATGTCAAGTCCACCAGCTCTATGAAATCTAGAAACCTCACCATTTATTTCTCCCATTAAAACTACACAGAATCTGTGGGAACATTTAATTCTCACTTCAGCAGAGTCTGCAACTGAACATGTATTTATTGGCAGCTCTTCCTAAGAGGCAAGTTTAAATTTCAAATAAGGTTCTTCTGTGCAATTATACAAGTCCTTTTCTTATTCTTATTCTTCTATTTCTTATTCTATTTCACATAAAGAGCCATTACCTTCAGAAAAGGAATGACCTCTTTCATAATTGCTTTGATCTGCCGGTCAAGCTGCTGAGTATCTATATGAGGACATGGAACTGCAGAAACATCACCCGACTGTGACACAGACTGAGATTCACCAGTACCTGGACCTCGTTTTATTAAAAAAAAAAAAAAAAAAAGCAGTATATTTAATACCTTGAACATCACTATTAAAGAAATACCACTTTCAAAAAAGACATTTTCTTTTTTAAAAAATACATCTTATTTCCTTGAGTATGGAAATATGCTTTCAAACTTTAAGTTTTCCATATAAATAAAGAGGAAAGCAATTTAGCTTGATAATTATAATAATTATTTTCTAAAACTAAGCAAAATATGTGTATTTGTGCATACCTTCTAATTTAGCAGTAGAAGCACCCTGAAAATTACTAGAGCAGCCCTCAGAGTCAAGGGTACTTTCAGCTTCAACTTTCATACGCTCATATTCCCTCATCCAAGACAAAGCTTTATCTAAGTGAATCACTGTGTTGCCTATATTTAGAATAAAAACACTTTTTAATCTATACAAAAAATTTTCAATTGATAGACAAATAAACAACAATAAAAATGAGGCCACAAGTTTTGAAATCTACATGTAACTAGTTTTAATATTTTATCACACACTTTGATAAACTGAAAGTGTTTCATAATTAGCTAATTTATTTAGATTTTGTCTTACAAAACATGTGACCACACTAAAAGTCAAATAACAGTCTACTAAAGTGCAGACAATTGCAAGCATTTTGGGAGGGCGGGAGTAACACTAAAAACACTAAGTCACATCACTCTCACCAAGGTCATCAGTAGCAAAGGGTTCAAAATTTGAAGACGTGGACATAGCACTCCCATTGTCTGCATCACGTTGTTCACAATCTTGACATGCTTCTCTAGAAAAGTTCTTGCCAAAAGTTTCCTAAAAAATACCACACAACTGAATACAAAGAAGGAACACACCATACTCTCACAGATGTGTGACCAAGTCAGCAATTATTTTCAGTGACACGATGTGGTATCAGGAGTTGTCACCAGGACTTGTCACCAGGCTGCCTGACTGGAGAACAACCCCACTTTCAGGATATAAATCCATTAGGCGAATTTACCACACTTGCGTCAAATGCTTCAAGTATAAAACATGTAAGAAACTGTACAGAGGTGTAAGCGATCTCTTAAACACAAAAAAAGCAAAAATTTTTGGAGAATCTTGTGATCAGTACTTGCCCTGACCTTACTCAGAAGAGGATTTTGGCTCTTTCTAAATGTATCAGCTTCCAATTTACATCCCTCTCCACGTTCCATTAATCCCTGACACATCATTTGCAGTACCAAGAATCCTACCTTATTTTATCACTTTTGTATTGATTCTCTTGCAACTAGTTTTTCAGAAAAGTCTGTGTAAGCCAGTACTAATTTTAGCGGAATTCAATCCCCTAGTATGAATATTTCAGTAGACGAGCATGCATGTGTGCCAACTGAAATACAGGAAAACCTGTCAGTAGCTTCTGAATTTGAAAACTTACATCATCTGTAGAGGCAAGGCTTTCACTAGGAGTGAGTTCAGAATTTGATGCCACCCATGTTGCAGAATTCAGTGATTTTGCAGACTTCCCTTTTTCATTTTTCTCAGATAAATGTCTGGTCACTATATCCTGGAAAAGATAATTTATGCTTTAAAAAAGTATCTAAAGTTTGCTTGATTCATATACGCAATCAAAAATTCTGTGCATACCTGTAAAGCATATAGAGCCCTTTGCCTCAGATAATCTGTATTTAGCAGCTGAAGCTCATGGAAAAGTTCGATAAGAAAGTGAGGACGAGATTCATTTTGAGAAATAAGAGTTGCTACTTCAGAATAAATTGTGTCTCGCAAAGCTTCAAACATAGAAAGATCACTACCAGTTTCTGTAGAAAAAAAAGGAACTTGTTAAATTTTTGACAAGCATCCATTTGAAAGACAACTGCCTATCAGATAGGCAAACTACAGCTATACAAATTATGTCTCAGTCATTGCAGATTCGCTCATACAGCTGCTTTCATAAAGCTTACTAATTTCCTGAAGGGCAAACATTCTTAAATTATACCTTATGCAATCTTTAATATATGAAATACAATATAGAGCAATCATAAAAATAATTTTCTTTACACTTCTGAACAATACCTTTAGAAAGTATCCTTTATAAAAGAAAATATTGCACACACCACAATAACGCTTTGAGAATAGGTATTCAACACTGAAAATGGAGTTTTAAGACATTTCAAGCAAGATAGCCAAAGGTCTCAAGTTTATATAATGCAGTCCACACTTTTGCAACACAAGCAGCACTAAGAAAGCTTTAGACTAAAGTTAAGATAGCCATTCCTTCCCAAACATTAATGCTCCATTCTCATACATGTCTAGTATCACTCCCAAATTCACATAAAACCTCCTACCCTTAAGCCCTATTACACATGTGTGAGAAGATAATGTGTTCCCTAATAAACATCTCACTCATTTGAAAATTAAGGATTACCCTTGCATCACAACAATTAAATTATTACATAGATAATTTGGAAAGTGCTGAATCGACACATAGTTAAATTTGGAAAACTCAGTTTAACAGATGGGTATTTGTTAGTATTCAAGTTAATGAAGTTATCGGCAATACAGCAAACATTACTGTGCAATTTGGTTATCTGCAAATAGTTAAGCACAGGCAAGCTTTTTCAACCTTTAAAAAGTTACCACAAATTGCTTCCCTCCCCCATTACTAATATGTAATAGCAGCTTTCAAACATACTAAAAATGCCTACTGAAATTAGTTTTTTGATGTAGTATCTACCTCCGTATTTTCTATTTGTAATTGTTACTAATCAAGAACGTGGTAAACACATTCTCCACAACTGCAATTCAAGGTAGATTGTAACACTGCATTTCATGCAAAGTTACTTCTCTTGGTTATAGAGAAGGTGCTGCAATAGCGCTGATCTTTAACATCTGCTAAACAGCGAGTTATAGGACCAAAGGTAAGAGAATCAAAAAAAAAGTAATAGGATATTGTTGAAGCTAAGCAGTGAATGCATTACCTGGCGCTTCAATGCATGCATTTCTGTTAGACTGCTGCAGAATTCTCCTAGCATGCGCTGTAGGAAAGTGGGGATAGACAGTGATAAACACAAAAATGCGCACCAGAAATAAAGACAGGGTCTATACAAAACAGCAGGAGGAAGACTGCTTAGTTATCAAAACCACATCAGAGCTGCTTATTGTGAGAATGAGAACTTGACCAGCAAAGTTTATTATGTACACTAATAAACAGCTCTTAGTGTGGACACAGCTATTATGCTGGCAAAGCTTTATATTGTGCTACAACAACTAAAATTTCTGCATCTCTCAAACAAAACAGAAATACTGGCAGAACCAAAAAAGACACAGGAGAGAGCATTTTTATGATCTAGATACAAGAAAAGCAGTGCAGATGGCAAAAATATAAGGGTTTATGTGATGTTATATTTGAATGATACTTGATGGAGCTCATTTAAGCACAAATAGGAAGAAGACATATGCAGTACAGGATGTAGTTTAAGCACTAAGCAAAGTTTCATCAGTTTTGCAGTTACTTTCGATAAAATCACCAAAAAATGGGTAATATTGGCTACATTTTTGCTTGTTGTACACTAACAGGTTTCTAATCTGTTAATCTAAGTACTAATCTAATCTAAGTACTTTAATTAAGTACTTAATATACAGAAAACACTCCAATTAATATCCTACTTTTACAGCATCCTTAGAAATTAAATGCAAAATCCACATGCTAAATATATGGTACTGTCTCTCTGTCAAAACGCACTGCCTTTAAATAACACACTAACAACTAAGGTCCCTTACACAGAGAAGTTCACAAAATAATTAGAAATTTAGAAAAGAGTACCGGAAGACATTTCTGTAGATCTACTGTATTTAATTATTTTTTCCAATTGCTCCTGATTCCTTTTGCTGAACACCTTTGCATGAACCACGTCATCAGAGTGTCTGCTTTTATTGTTCTTGCAGGGTTCACACACACTAGAAGCACTTGCACTTTCATAACCTAATGGGAGGAAATGAAAAGGAACAAATAAGAAACAGGTTACAAAATGTTTTATTACTTTAAAAAATTTGCTCAAGAGCACTCTTGAAGATGCAAAATACTAATGATGTTTCCTAGCCTAAAATTCTCCTCTGTACAATGAAGCCATACAGAAGTACTAAATCCTCAGCAACTCCAATAGTACTACTATGCTAACTAGTACTGTCCTTCTCAGAATTTAGAATTTTAATGAAGCATATTTTTCAGCAAACAATCCAGTCTGAACATGAAGACAATGACGAAGATTCTAATTATTATTTCAAATCTGCACGTATCTGCATACATGAGCCTTTTAAATCATAGTATCTCAATCAGTTATTTACTTTCTATTTACTGAAATACTAAAAAACCTTATGCAGTTGCACTGTATAAAATGAACTCATTTCAATAACTTATTTTCATTATTATAGCTACCATTCATGGAAAGTAAATTCTCTGGAATATAATGATTATAATCCAAGTTTGCCATGGTATCGAAGATTACTTTACAACCTACCAGTATTTTTAATTCTGCCTTTTAGCAGAGAAGAAGTCTTCCTTTTAGTCTTTGATTTGGGTGTTTTATCTTTTGATGCTAGGCTTGCTTGCGCTGATGCTTTTCTGGATCTAAATGTCTTTGTCACAGTAGTTGGGTCTATTGGATCAGGCATGCTACTGAAACTCTCCAAAGACTCTTCATCAAACTCTCTTCTATGGTTCATATCAGACTGATTTTTATGACCAGAAGCAATGTTTTGTACTGAAACTGCAAAACCTGCTTTCAGCTGAGACTGATCATCTTTTTTCACTTCTTGGTTATCCTTAAGCCAAGTTGATCTTTTTTCCAATTCCTCTTCAGGTTGTCTATGACTCCTTCTGTCAGAAAAAAAAAAGACCCACAGATCAATCTCAATATAGCATAACCTAATCTCTCAAACAGAAACATCATGTATTACCAGGCAAACTGTTCATCCATAATGCAATTTATCTGCCATTGTTACTTAGACATCAAATTAATATCGAGAAATAAATAATTCTAGAGAGCCCTTCCAAATGGAAAACAGAAGAACTTCCCATCTACTTCTGAGTGTGTTTATGCAGCTACTTCTGTGCTCAAATAGTACCATAGGACAAAACATTCCTTAAAGCAACATTCAGTACAATCTACAGAAGCACAAAAAAATAAGCATTCACTGAAATTATATCCTGTAGTTATTCAAGCAACTCTGAAAAAAATCCCACAGAAACAAAATCTACCTCCATTTACAGGAAGTGTTACAAAACCACTTTAAGACTACATTTGATTTTAAAATGATCATTCATGAAATTATACATTAATTAATCTGTAGAAAATTGGAACACTACTGAAAAAATTAAAAAAACTAAGCTGGAAGCTATGAAAGTACAGCTCATACTGTAATCCTATGATAATAAATTCCCTCAATGAATCAATTCCCACAAGACCCAGAAAAGTGAGGAGAGGGAGGAGAAATTATCAAAGGAGAGCTGCACTTTGACATTAAATACCTTTGTTTTTCTGCTCCATTCGAGGAACTGCTTTCAAAGGGTTTGGGGAATGCCATATACTCAGCTTTCCCAGAAGTATTATGATCTAGAGGATGTTGCTCCTGCTGCTCACTGCTGCGTGGAGAAACATTGCGTGCAAAATCTCCAAAACCAGATGGGAACACTGGACTATAGTTAATACCTACAAAGTAAAAGAGAGAGTCAGAAGATTCTACCTCATTTATTTGTGTAACAAAATTCAAATTTGAGACATACTGTGTGGTAGTATGAAATTATGAGGCAAAAATACAGTGGGGAAGTAAGCAAGAACTGTTTTCATCCTGAAAGCACTGTAAACAATCACAATTTATCTTAAGTGCAGGTTTCAAACACTCCAGGATACTACAACTCCATCAGTGGAGATGAAGGTCCTTCAAGAAGCCCGAGTAAAGAGCTCCTCAAAGTGAAAGTAAAAATAACAACAATTCCAAAAGAAGACAGAATTCTGTCTGCCTCAAGACCTTATCAATACTTCAACCACCATCAAATTGACAAGAAAATTCCAATGGTTTAAGTACTCATAGAGCCAGTGAAGTCACAGATTCGTAATACTTAAATTTTAACGTCGGAATCTTTATGGAAGTGGTAAACTGAATGTAACTATTCTTTTGGGCAGATTCCATGTAACTGAAAAAATGTTCTCATTCAGGAAACAGACTCTGCAATTTGAAAGCTCTAATCTAGGTCTTTGCCTATTTCCTGGCTTCCTAAAAAGACTGAAATATGTTAAGACAGTTTTGTTTACTTTGAATTATACAGTAAACACCTACATTCTTTCCAAATTCAACAGCAAAAGTAGATTTGAGAAAGCTATTAGGAATACTGTATCCAAGTCAACAGTTACTGTATACTCTGATGGGAACAAAAACTGGTTAACACACTCCATTTACAGACATTTATAACGAACATGAGTGTTTGAAGTTCTAAGAAAAACAGAAACAATTACCAAGCCCCACCTTCCAATTACATGGCTCACTTAGAACATGATTTCAACTATGAAATGATTGCTGAAGGTATGTAAAAGCTTCAAACGTTGCTTTTCACATGTTGGACGAAGAACATTTAAAACTTTAATTTCATGGAGTATTTTAAAGTATAACTAACTTCATATTGAGAGAGTCTTGTTCTTCATACTGAAGTAAAAATTATTCAGCAATAAATAGTAAACTTCTGCTTAAGACCATTTCAATAAAGAGGAAAAGTGACAGAGTTTCATCAAGTTCACACTACAATTTCAATTAAATGAGGAAATGCAAATTTTTCCTCACACCTATAGTAATACTCACCTGGAGCAAAGGAAGAAAAATTAGTAAATCCTGGAACACTAAAGAGATTCACAGGTTGTGGAGAGAAGTTGAATGGACAGAAAATGGGAGATGGAGGTGGGGGTGCATTAGTGCCTCTCTCCTTTCTTGATGGTTTCTCTTGACACTGTTGTTCTTGCTGCCGCATAAGATCACTTAACATTTGTTTCAACCTTGAGAATAAGAAAAAGTAATGACTTGGGAAAAAAAAAAAATTTATGGGAATACTGTAAATTTATACTCAAGTCATTTGACCTTCATAATATTTCACCTACACCATGTAATGTGTGTAAAGAATTGCTCTATTTACCTAATTAAAAAAAACCTCAAGACAAAAATTACTTATATTTAATCCGAAGTTTTTTTAAAATCAACTGCTCTGTATTAGTGGTCGTGTATACACAGGTTAAACATCCTTGTAAGAACAACAAAAAATTAACTAGATACTGAAGAAATAAGCAAGCTGACAACTTCAATAGGAACAATAAAATATACAAAGTATTTACAGAACTGGGGTTAAAATTAATTTAAAAAATTGTATAAGAGGACAGCACCTATATACCACTTACCAAATACAAAACAGAAGCTGAACTTTCATGCAATGAATTAAAATGACTATTACATCTTTATTAAAAAAAAATATTGTTCAGAAGGCAAATGTAGCACATCCAAACAGAATGTAAGAAGCATAAATTCTAACTGAAAACACTAAGAAAGGACAAAACGTTTTTGCTGTCTATTACCATAAGAATCCAGAATCTTGCTAGGTAGACTAATGAAGAGTACAGACAGAGAAGTATATTCAAAAACAACTACTGTAATTGATTTTTGCCAACCTTGGCTTCTCTTTCTCAATGAAAATTACTAGAAAAGTAGTTTTAAAGGTGTTAAGGACGTGGTGGGGAAAAAAAAAAGACAGCCAGAAATGCTGCATACAATTTCAAAAGCTCATAATCAACTCAGAAGTTCAACAGTCTCATATTTAACGATCACCTGTAATCTTTTATTCACATAACCAAGTTCCTGTTACTGAAACATTTCAAATTCCACAGTTAAACACTAATACAATCAACAAACCTTTGGACATTATTCTGCTGCCAAGTCAGTTGAGTGTAACACTGGTTTAACTGATGCATAATGAGATGTATTTGCGAGGATGCAATGTTATTGGGCATCACACCGTAAGGGCCTGTAAGCAAAGTCTGTAGAAGGCAAGAGAGGGTCTGTGGAAAGAAAATACGTAACAGTGACCAAATTACAAAAACCAGAAGCTATTGCTAGAAAGAGTTAGAAAGAGAATAAAAGACAAATAAGAACAGCAAAATAACTATTCTTCATAGCTACCTGCTGATCCTGCATCAAAGTTTGACAAATGCTGACACTGAATTCATGCTGTTTCTTCAACTGATTGATCTGCTCTTGCCATTGTTCCTTTTCTTCCACATATGAAAGTTCAGACATCCACCGAAAATTTTCCTGACGCCGCATACTTATGTTTTGCTGTTGCCTGGCCTTAGACACTGGACGATAATTCCCATCTGCTGAAAGAGGACGGCAATTTTTCCACCTGGGTTGGGAAAAATTGAAGAATGAGGACAAAATCAGACAATTCAGACAACTAATGATACTTCCATTATTCAAATTATGTTTAAGTTGTACATCAGCAACTCACAGGGCATAGGCCAGCTAACCACACATGCCATTTTGTCAATCCAACATTATCCTAAACAAATGGAAATTAAGAGCCCCCCAGCTGACTATTACTGTAAAAAAAGAAGGGCTAAGGATGCTTCTGGGTCTTGTTTTGAGTATTTTCCATTACTACTATATAATATATACCCAATGAAAATAGAAGCCACCAAAATAATACATTAACAGGGCCAGCCCCTGATCAGCCCACTGTCTACTACAATTATTTTGGTATCAAAACAAGAAGAAATAACTGCAGATATATATATATTATTTTTAACCTGGTATTTTCATTTAATCACACAAAGGTTATTAAGCAAGACAATCAAATAAACAAGAGTTAAAATTATTCACAATAATTAAGAAATAGTTTTCACAAGTACAGAAGCCAGCAATTCAGATGGCAAAATTTCAGAGTCTGCTTAATTCTCTGAACTACTATTTTGGTAGAGACTGGTCTATATCACACTAGAATTTTCAGACTGAATATCTTTCAAGTTGATTAAAAATAAATGAGAGTATCAGGAACCACTTGCTACACAACTGGAGAGTTCAATGGCAGACTTTTAATAAGACAAAAAACAGAAGAAATCACCCAATCAATAATACGCTTTGCAGCTACAAAGACTCAGACAGGAAACTGCCACACAGGTCCCTAACAAGCAGAAATTTTCCTTTGCTGAGAGGATGCCTTGTAGTTAATGTAATGCTTCTGCCACCCTCTTCCAAATACACTCAAGACAAGCATTAGATCAACAAGTAATGCTACTAACCTATCTTTGTTCTCTTTAACAAAATAGGCATTTTCTGTTACGTTATTGGGATAAGCAGAGAAACTGTCATTCAAACTTGATGCATCTTCTTCCTCTTCTTCTGCCTGACCAACTCCATCAGAGAGATAACCATCTTCATCTGCATTTTCTTCCTCTAGAGCACATTGGGTAGAACCTCCCCAGGTAGCCATTGTCCTAATGAACATTGCAGGTCAGGGAGAAGAGTGGTGTTTAGAAAGAGTAATTTTTTTAAGTTTATGATGAATTATTAAAACAACCTGTTGACAACTGCAAGTCTACCAGCAATTAATCAATTTGCAACAAAAAGAACTAAACCATTCTGAACAGGAGCCCACAGCGAGCCCATGTGGCCAAGAAGGCCAATAGCATCCTGGCCTGTATCACGAATAGTGTGGCCAGCAACACCAGGGAAGTGATTCTTCTCCTGTACTTAGCACAGGTTAGGCCACACCTTAAGTGCTGCGTCCAGTTCTGGGGTCCCTCAACTTAGGAAGGATGTTGAGATGCTGGAGTACATCCAGAAAAGGGCAACAAGGTTGGTGAAGGGTCTAGAACACAAGTCCCATGAGGAGTGGCTGAGGGAGCTGGAGTTATTTAGCCTGGAGAAGAGGAGGTTTAGGGGGGAACCTTATCGCCCTCCGCAACTGCCTGAAAGAAGAGTGTAGCCAGGTGGGAGTTGGCCTCTTCTCCCAGGCAACCAGCAACAGGACATGAGGACAGTCTTAAGCTGAGCCAGGGGAGGTTTAGGCTGGACATGAGGAGGAAGTTCTTCACAGAGTGATTGGGCATTGGAATGGGCTGCCCAAGGAGGTGGTGCAGTCACCATCCCTGCAGGTGATTAAGAAAAGACTAGTTGGCAAGGCGGTGTCCGGTCATAGGTTGGACTCTATCTCCAAGGTCTTTTCTAACCCAGTTGATTCTGTGATTCTCACCAATGCAAACTTGTATTCTGCTTCTAATACTGAGAGAGATAAATGAAATTACTTTCTGTTTTGGAAATGTATTACTTTACTATGTTATAAATGGGGTAAAGATGAAAAAAAAATTACTCTGATCATTTGGCATTTTCCATGTATTTTCTTCTCCTTAGGTGACTTTTTCCCCCATTAGTAGAACAGGAGAGACTAAATATGGTGGGAAATCCCATAAAACTGGCAAGTTGCTAAATAACAGTCATTTCACAAGTCAAGAAATTAATTTCCTGCTCTGCTAAATCATCACATTTAGTGCTCAGATGAAAATAGGAAACTGCCCCAACACTGACATCCCACTAACTAAACAACAGAAGCATCCATTGATTAATACAGAATAACTTGTGCTCTTACTTTTCAGTCCTGCTCAGCTGTGGAGTACACTGAGCTTCTGACCCTTCACTTTTAACAGATGCAGCAACAGTAGATATTGTTTCTGCAAGCTCTCTCCTTCTCTGATCTTCAGCCATTAAAGCTTCAAGTTGCTTTCTTCTCTGCCGCAATTCTTCTCTTAGAATCTCATGTCTTCTCATCTCAGACCATAACTGTTTGTAGTAAAATGGAAGAATTAGAATGTAACACTAGCACAATTTCCAGAAAGAGTAAGTAATATCCGGATCATTATTAGAGACAATTTCAGGCGAAAAGGTGAAGGAAGACGCAAAGATAAATCAGATTTCAACAAACACATTCATCATTTTCTTTACGATGACCTGCCTACAGTATACAATATCAAATGTTCATGGTAAAAATTCAAAATTAATTAAACTTTCACATTAATATTTGGCAACAACTGCTATATTCGAGGGAAAATGTCTTGCCAGTTCAAGTCAGTATTTCTTTCTTTCCAGAAATGAAACGAAGGAGTTATACATGCTTTGTTAAAATAGCTACTACTCCACTCCCCAGGTCAATTACTTAAAAATGTGTCTAAGCCACCTGAAACTTCTCCGTTTTAAACCCTTTGTAAGTCACCGTTTATCAAGTATGAAATACCTCATTGCCTACTGCTCCAGATTCCTCACACTCAAAAGAAGGCTTGCCAGCTGTGTTACATTCATTCACGGCTGGAGTTGATGTTGCTTGTGAAGTCTGCCTATTTGCTGGGCAGTTACCCAGGTCAGCTGACAACTGAAAGAGGAAGCAAAATGGCAAAATAGAGGAGATTATCTTTCTAAAACTTTCCTGCAGTTAAAACCCAACATAGTTTAAGGCTTTATTAGGCTAGAAAATCAGTATCCTGAAAAGGATTTTCGAATCAAGGCTAAATATTTATTTCAAAACTTACCTAGAAGTCAACAAAACTTAATTTATGTATTATTATATAATGTTCTAGATGCACAGTATTGATAATTTACTGCTCACTTCACAGGAATAAGTTAATGTTCAAAGAGCATGAGAAACAGTAAAGCCCTGTAGAATTAAGTTAAAATGCAATGAAGTGTTAATCACACTTACAAGACACAGCATTTTTCCAAAATACCAGCAAATGACTACTAAGAGAAGTAAAGCAGCAGTAACTGACTGGTATGGACAGACAAATTTCAGGCTAAAAATAAGACAGAAGGTTCTGTATCTTTGAAGACTCTGTCAAGGCTTTTGAAGACAAACTACAGTGGCATTAAGAGCATGATACAGCAACCACTGAGCAAGAAGCACTGAAAAGTAAATAACAGAAGCAGAACTCGAGGTTTAGAAGTCCATCTGCTTACAGCATACAAGTATCGCCAATTTAAAGTTTTTTCCAATTTTCATAGGGGAAAAATGGTAAGCAAGATATTTTATGTTTTGTTGCTCAACACCTTAAGAAAGCAAAGAAATACGTTCTACCTACTTGAAGGTCAGGACAAGCTTTCTGTAACACTTGAATTTTTTCCTGGATTTCAATCAGTTTTCTTCTTTCTTCTTGTAACTGCTTAAGCTCCCATTGCTGCTGCTGAAGTTTAGCTTCATAGAACTTCTCTCTGTGTAAATAAGGTATCCACATGTCACTTGGCAAGAAGTTACTTGGAAAGAAGAAAACATGATACTACCAACCTTTGACAAAGGCTTACCTTGCTTTTTCATTTAGTCGCACATCTTTTTTTAACTTGTTGGAACTAGCTCGGACATTGTTCGGTTGTTGCTTTGTCTCTTCCATCTCACCCAACAAGTCACCAATATTAGATGCATTTACAACTGTTCCTTGAGGTTCTGGATCATCATCCTAAAAGGATGCCAGAAAGGCAGTTAGACTATTTTCAAGTTGATACAAAAAAAAAAAAGTAACTAATCTAGTTTGTCAAGCTTGTATACTTTTGTTTTATCAAAACTAATCAGTCTGAATAGCTTTATCTTTAGTACAGATCAAGAACTGAGAAGTCATCATCACCATGGCATCATGACCTTAATATAAATTGAGTTAATGAGAGAATTTGAAGTTATTTAGCTCAACTACTGAAACTTCCACTATAAATGCAAATAATTTGTCTCATCCTAGAAGCATAAACCACTTGCCTGTGACTCAGTGAACAGAAACACATAAGCATATGAAGAAACTACAGGGGAGGTAGAAGGAGGAACAGAAGGAGGCTGAGGTGAACAAGACTGCTTATTACCGCAGTCAGTGAAGTTAAATATTATTATTAACAACAACAAAATTGCTCTTCAAAGTTAAATCTAAAATATTTTTTAGACAGTCCTACTGGTTCTCTACTCTGCTTTTATTTTTCTTGATTTCTATATTTTCAGTTCTCAAATTGAAAACATGAAAGCTGTAGCCACTGCTGCTTTTGGTTTCCAATGTGATCATTCTTCACCAAGACTGCTGAACAGGAGAGATCACTGGTGACCAAGAGTGACACAGCTCACAAACCTACTGTAGCTTCACTGAGTACATACACCTAACAAGCCTTGGAAATAAGGACTGAAGATATGCCATTAATTAGGTTATTTATTAAAGAAACTGCAGAATAATCTCTAATTCTGATTTACACTACTGCACAGTTAGCATCTCTACAGTGAAGATAACAACACTGATCTAGACGCTGAGGAATTTTTGATAGGAGTATTATTTTGAAATAACAATATTGTGTTTATAATGTTGCTGTTGTAAAACATAGGTTCCAACTGAGCTTGATTTTAAAGCTCTCACATCAATCCTTTTAATTTCTGATACACCTGTATGTATTCAGTATGCAGACATTACATTAGATGGTGCTCAAATGTGAGCATTCTGATGGGACATTAGATCCATGAAATTGTGTTTTTAACATCACTAAATTAGCCTGAGATATTTTAAATTAAAAACACTTCCCATTTATAGCTGGCCCTCAAAACTCTTGAAAAAAATAAAAACCACTGCCTCCAAACCAAAACACTGCAAGTCAAACGTTGCAACATTGAAAGATTTTAATGAAAAACATTCTTCATTGATTGAACAATGTCACAAAATCTATGGCTCGAAAACCTAAACGTGTTGAATATTCACTACAATCTTAAAAATGTCTAATATTTTAAAAAATAATACTGATCTACTTATTGGTTCGTATTTCATAATCCAGTGTGCTAAGGTTAAATACTAATGACACTGTTCTGTAGCACTCTTAAGCTCAGAAAAATCAAACAGTATCTTTTTTCCCCTACCCTAAAAATAAGCATTTTAAATGTTGCATTAAGCAGTGTTTTTTCCTATTAAGAGCTACACTTTACACAAAATAATTGAATGCTAGATTTTTGTGCACAAGTTTATGTTTATAAAATACCTGCACCATAGCAGCAAGGTTTTGTAACTGTCTAAGCTTCTGTTTTGCAGCTATAAGCCTATTGATCTTCTGCTCAAACTCTGCATCTCCAGCAACATCACCCAGGCTGCTTCTGTGACTAGATATGGAATCTTCACTAACTCTATCTTCTTCCACTTCATCATCTTCACCTTGTGGTAGATCGAGGTGTTTGTCATTCTCCCTATTATGACAGTCTGGGAACAGGGAAAGGAGGAAACAAAACAGTACCAAAGACACATTATTGAACTTCTGAAGTCCACTGAAATTACTGGACATTAGAAAAATATTAGCTTAACGATCAGGCTCTTGACTATTTTGCTCATCAAACAACGGTCTCCCAAATTCTGCACAGCTATCAGAGTTATCTTCACTAAGAAGTAAAATTATTAGGACTTTAGAACATACCTAAAGCAGAAGACATTTTTAGAGTCCTTATATTAGCAGCAGATCGGTTGTTTATTTCACAGTCTGTATTAAGATGTCTTCCATCTCTGTTATTAGTTCCACACTGTACATTTGAATTGCTATTTATTTCACTCCAACTACTGATTCCTTGAGGGTTTCTGAGGTAAAATAAATTACTCATGTTAACTTTTTAAAAACTGGTATGGATACAGTTTTACTTTAGCCTTTTTCTACCCAGCTTTTTTAGCAATGGGTGTCCTGATGCCCCCCAAAAAACAACAAACCTCTCAAACAAACAAACTCCAACCCCATATAAAATCAGTCCAGATATTGGAGTTTTTCAGTATTCATCTCTCCAACAGATTACTT
Source organism: Vireo altiloquus (assembly GCA_013396875.1). Lineage (NCBI taxonomy): Eukaryota > Metazoa > Chordata > Aves > Passeriformes > Vireonidae > Vireo > Vireo altiloquus. Next base: position 264,739 of record VZRF01004796.1, read on the forward strand.
TTTTTAAAACAGTCAAAGCAACTTTAAATTATCTCCTGCTAGATCTGCAGCAATACTTTAGGCCTTACAGGTATATGTCTGTATTATAAAAGCTTTATATGACGCAGAGCTAAGTAACTGTTCATTTCTAGAGAGTGAAGATCCAAGATGCACAGAGTTGCCAGACTATAGCTGAAAATGCCTCTATAAACTGAAGAGGTTTATTACCCCAATTTTCTAGTCTAGGACTGTAATCTTCCAGTGAAATTTCATACACATAATTGAGTGCTTAAACCCGAAGGAATTACAGATTTTTAAAGCCTTATAGTGATTTTCTAAATGTTAAAGATAATCTAAACAAATAAAACACTGGGGACTAGATGATCATTAAACATCTGCATAACAGTTACTTCAAATTAAAAAACCTGTAATTTTGTTAATGTAGTAAGCACAGATTTAAGTTACTACTGGCTGACTGAAATAACATACTGCAGGTTTCTTGAAGCAACAACTCAGCTACAAAGACTATGACAAAAAATATAACCTAATGTTTGTAACAGGCTGTGGATCCTCATGTTCAGAATCACTTCCTGATTCTTCTGTTTCTTCCTCCTCCTTAGTGTTTTCATTCACAGCATCTGTCATCATATCAGATGTTTGTTCATAGTAGTGAACTAACTCGCGTAACTCATTCAGCCTCTTACGAACCTCATTTAGCTTCCTGAGGAGGAAAAAGGAGTGTTTAATCTCTTTTGCTGTATTAATCCAATCTGCGTAGAGTTAAAAAGAATATATGTACTTTAAAGTTCTTAGAGTTTACTGCCAGTTGCCTAGCTATAAGAACTTTCCACTTGAAGCTCTGAATTCACTTAACTGTATTAGACTGTTTACTAAGTAGTCTGTAATACTAAATGAGGTAGATTAAAAAATGCAAATAGTTACTTAACACAGAACTTATTAAAAAAGTAGCACTCCAAATTACTAAAGGAAATTGTGAAAAAAAATTAAAGAACTTTTACTGAAGCTTTTCTGTTGGATTTAGATTTTCATCCTCTTCACTCTCATTTTGAGAAACCAGGGAATCAGGAGGATAGGGCGCAGATGCCAGACTATTTGATTCGCCGTTGACAACAGTTACTCTGCCTACAGGACCAGAAGCAGCTGAAGTGGTACTTCTCTGATCAATACTCCTTTGAGGAGAACTTGAAGCAGGAAAAACTACAGAAAAGAAATACAGCTTATGTGAACAATTTGGAATAAGGAATCTGCTTAACTAAATTATATTAAACTAATGACAGAAAATACTACCAACATACAAAACAGCACTTAGTAACTTCTTTCCTTAGACAAACAAAAGCTTTTTTCTTAAGTTTCGTTGCATGCAATGCCAATAGGCAGTGAGTAATAAGATAGCTTTTGTAAACAAGATTTCAGTTAGTTCCTTTTAGCTTTATCAAATGTCAGAAGTAGATGCTTTCATGCTGTGAATCTGCCCATGGAGTTTTTTTAAGGGTTTACTTAAGGTTGCATTGCTTTTTTATAAAAATGTAACTTTAGAATTTTGATCAAAAGAAAAACCCTAGCAAATTTTTCACCTCTGCTGAGCTCTTTTGTTTATATGCTGATAAACAAATTAGATATTTGCTTCTTCCAGCTACATGAAATCATATCCGAGTATGTTCATATTAAATGCATTAAATACATACAGAAAAATCGAGGTATAGTAACATAACTATTAAATCAGCATGTCCTTCTCCAAGTGCATGCTTCAAGGCCTCATTTCTCAGTGCTAACCAGATTATGCTGTGATCACCCCTCAGAAGTTTCCAGCTACAGGACAAACTTCACCAGTACAAATGCACTGCTAGAAACAGAGATTGAGAGCAGCAAGTAGGTCTGTATAGATAAGGAGAGCACAAAGTCATTAAAAGAACAGGCCAAAGCTCTAGTCCAAGAGTAAGGCACTCTAGAACGGTCAGTGATTGAAGTCTCTGCCACAAGAAGATATTTTCATGGGTTATTTTGACAGAGAGGGAGCAAAGCCATATTGTCATAAAGCTGCTAACACATGAAGTGCCAAGTATACAAATGCAGATGTACTGTAATAAAAACACACAAAGCTCAAGTTCATATGGTACTTTTCACAAGCCACATGTGTCACAGAAAAGCCTTGAAGAAAAAAAACCAATCGCATCTTCACATCAGTCAATTTAGATGTTATAAACCAAAGTGCTAACAGACACTCATCATCGTTACTTGTAGAGGTCTTTGTTGAGACAGAAACCTATACAGCATTAAAAACCATTTACATTAATATTGCTCCAGCACAGCTTTTATCACCGGCATTTCAATAACCAATTGCAAGCTGAAAGACCACATTACAAACAAGAGCATTAATACAATTGTATTCTTCAAAAAAACACAATTCTGCCTCTATGGACTTACAGGAAGAGTTATTTAGATGTTGGTCACGAAGTGTATGAAGTTCTCCTAACAGTTTGTCCATTTTTTGCTTTTTACCCTGCAACATTCGCATCTTGTTAAAAAGCTGTGCCTTCTCATCTGACTGCTGTTCAGACATTGAAGAGTTTCTGCTTTGTGAAATCTCTCTGGTAAGTGACAGACTTTCTGCTTGCCTTCTATTGTCGGGTACAGACTGTATGTAAAAAGAGTAATTCCATTTTATTCAGAGTACTACAAAAAAAGGTAAATAAATTGTAAGAAACAAAAAGCTCTCTTATGGGCCTTCTATACTCAACACCAGAATCAACACCAAAACAAAGAACATTATAAAGGGAAATACACTGAAAACACTCTAATGATATCCCAATTATATACTGAGTTAATAATTAAATTGCAATAAAGAAACTACCTCTCTAGACTTTGATGGAAACTCATGAGACACAAAGTATAGATCAGTCAGCTAGTAACCGCTGAGAATTTTTAAGTTTGTTGAGTTTTCAAGTTTGGGGGGGGGAACTCTGATAACTTCACTAGCAAATACACACAGATGAGCAAGACAAACATTTAGCTGAATTGTTAAATAGAATAAAAACTGATAATGGCAAAATTTATACAATGCAATCTCAGGACTGACCTGAGAATCATGAAGTTGGTTGTGAAAGCGTTGAATTAAGTCATTCAATTCTTCATTCAGTTCTGATGTAAGACTTACTCCTGAAACACTACCTGTAGTTTCTGTTACAACTGAGCATACGGAAAAAGGGGAAAATATAAATACTTTTCCACAGTGATGAAATAAAGGCTATTTTATTAAAAATGTGTGGTTTAACAAGAACATCAATATACTGACCCTCTAAAATACAGCACATATTTTTAATTTTGTGTCCTTTCCAGCTTTACTCTTGAAAGCTGACTTCTGCTACAAAAATACTAACAAGACAACTCAGAGCTTTGTAAAGGACCGTACAAAAGGACTTTAGGCTTGTTCTGTGTTTTGCTAAAAAGGTCAGAGCAAAATGAAAGCAACCAATTTGTCTAAGGCTGATAGAAAAACTTGTTAGAAATAAAATTGCAATTATTTAGTACAGCTAAACTAAGAACAGTGCAGGTAATTTCACTTTCTCAAAACAATAAATTAACAGGACACCAAGCTTTCACATTAGTTTAAGTTACAATCTTCAGATCTGCAAATGGAGTCTTGGAGGTCTGTCCTTCAAAAAGCTTTGTGAGAGAAATAAATTTAAAAGAAAGCTTTTTTCCCCTGCCTGAAAGTTCACATTCAAACAGTACTAAATATGCAGTGGCAGTTGAAAGATGCAAATAATTCTTCCTCTTTTTCCCCCCAAATACAAACCAACAGTTCATAAGAAAAATCAGGCACAAATATTATTTATTTTCCCCACAGGTCATGACTTCATGACACACACAGTAAAGTGTCACTGTTTTCAAATTTTGGAAACATTTATTTTGCCATAAGTTGAATTTGAATTTTAACATTTTCTACTCTGGCATATACCACATCTTTAAGTCAGTCAACACAAACAGCAGGAAGAAATTGTTATTAAGAGCAACATAAGAAGAAATGTGAAAAAAGCCAAAGAAACAACCCTACTCTCCAAAGAATAATAAAAAAAAGGTTTCATTTATAATAAGCAATCCTATTTTCTACCCACTACCCACTCATCTAGCCACTTCTCAAGACGGAGCTTTGTATTTTTGAGGAAAGCAGAGAAAGTATATTCCATCATACGTCTACTGCTGCAGACAGAACAAAACTACTACTGAAACAAAGCAACTACTGAAAACCTCTTAAGAAACAAGGAAATTCCTCTCAAAGGCACTTGCTTCTCTTGCTTCTATGATAGCTTTCTAAAATCTCTCCACCTACCAACTTCTCTGCTTCTCTTCCTACACTAAAATCTAGAGTTTTCTTAAGCAGTTACATCTTATTTCCTATTTTCCTTTCTATCAAATCAAGAACAGCATTAGAGGAAGAGAAGCTCATCAGAACTACAGACCTTAAAAAAGATGTTTTTGTAAAAATGTAGAAACCAGTACCTTATTTTACAAATTAAGATACTTCAAGTACAAAAGCTAACTGTAATAAAGAACTACTATCCCATATACTCTTTAATCAAGTGTAAAGGTAACTCTTGTGGGAAAGAGTCATGGAACAGTAACAGAGACTCAATCTAAACTTGGTCAGTGCAAAAATGTCCTTCCCTACAATTGCACACATAAATGCAGTCCTTCCCAAAAACCCCAAAAAGGATGGGGGGGGAAGGATGAATTCCCAACAAGCAAAAGAAAATTCTCATGTCAAAAGCTGACAAAGCAAGGACAACTGCCTCCCTTTGAAGACTGAGCTCTTGAGAAAACAACTCTGCTTGGTCAGATATCAAGAAGCCATCTCTGTTCCAAAGACAATTTTGAAAAATTGAGAATACATGAAAATTAATTAGTAGAAGCTTTTAAACTGAAGGTTATAACATAATGATGGTACTCTCTTATCAGAATCATGCTCCCAATTTACATGCCATAGAATGAGTTCTAGTTTCTTACCTAACTGCTTTAGCAACTCCCTCTTTTCCTTTATTGAATAAACTCTCCAGCAACCAGTCACCGAAATAAAAAAAATTCATGAAAAAACAAACAAAACCTCAAACTACCTACAGCCTATATCCAGAAGAATGCAGAAAGAGGGAGAACACACTGTAACCCCACTCTGATACTCTTCTCCAAAGGCCTAGCACACAATGATGGAGATGAGAAGAAAGCTTTAATCTGAGGTGGTAGACCAATTCTTAGGAGAAAAACCCATCCTTTTAGGATTTTACAGGTAAACCACAGTAAGCAGCTCTGGGTTTTTACATGACAAATCATTTTATGTTACACTGTCAACTCTTTTCAGAAATAGAGGCTATGCAGTAAAAAAAAGCCTATTTTGTGTATTTCACAATTCCAGTTTTAATCATTCAGTCAGCATGCTACCATGATGTAAGAGACACAATCATTCCACATACCAGAATCATCCAGGACAGCAATGGCTTGTTCTGCTTTATGCTGCAAAGCAAGAAGAGCTGCCTGTCTTCCTTGAAGAGCCTTCAATTGCTCCTGCTGTTGTAGCATCCTTTTCAATAAATCATGCTGCTTCTTCAAGTTCTCCAACTCTTCTTCAGCTTCCTGCTGAGGATCTCTGGCCTGCAAGAGATGGAGCAACATTACCATAACCACAACCATTTATCTGTTGAGTATTAGTAAAAGAAATGTGAAAGCAAGCACAACTTGCATATAAATGAACAGCCTGGTTAATAGAAAAAAGTAAAAGTGAAACAGCTTCACCTTTCTGATAGTCCTTTATCTTTTTAAAAAAATAGACATCCAACAGGAAGAAACCTGTACCACCAAGACATGCTTATAGCTCCTCAGGGTTTAAGTTTTCTTCACAAAGCCAGTCAGCTGCCCTAATGTGACCCAAAGACTAACCCAAGCCTCCCTCTGTCTCTTAAATTATAACACAGGGCATTAACCTTTAAGACTGGTACAGGTAAGCAAGATAAGGCATTGTATCATGGAGCTCTATAAAACACAAGATCTCAATTGATTTACTGGCCTAAAATCTCTAAATTTTCAGCAGAATGTTTTAGGCAGTAACTATTTCCTAACCTATAATGTGTTTAGCTCTGTGTGTTGTATTTATGGCATTGATACTAGAATACACCAAGTTTAGGTAAATCAATTTAATAACAAAAACTTGCATAGAATCCTCTCAACATAGTTTTCAAACAGTAGTTTGAAATACTTCTGAAAAAATGAAAGCATGCTGAGCAGTTAAAATATATTAAAACTCAGTTATTTCCCTCATCCTATGCTAATTAGGAGCTAGAGATTTGCATCAAAACTTTTACTCAAAGTATTTTAATGAGACATCCACAGCTAAGATCCTGATGCTGTCTGAAGTTGGATAATTGCACCTTGCAGATGAAATAATGGAAAATAACCATTATAACATTTACAAAGAACACTACTAACTTGAAAGCATAATCTTCTGTCCACATAGCACTAAGTTCTTAAAGTAGAAAATTCAGTCCAAATACTCTGCATCAAATGTCAGAATAAAAGCAGGTATCTTATCAACTAGTTCTGGGTACCAAGGAATGCTCAACTTTCCAGCAGAGATAGCTGAAAACATCCAGAATTCTAAACTCCTCAAAGTGTTACTAAAAGATGCACTGCAACTGACACTGATCATTCCTGTTAAAATTTCACCTTTCATAAAAACAGAAGAATAGAGTCAAAATAGATCATGCACTGAAATCAGCACAGGAAGGAACAAGAGGAAGGAAGGGGAAAAGGGTATGTGTCTCAGTCTCACTCACCTATTAAATAATCCAGGCTTTATCTAAAGTACCAGATTTGCTTGAGTTCACAAAAATTGCGTTAATAGATTTTTCAAACTTAATTCTACATTTAGACTAGTAAGCTTGACAAAACATTTAAGCCTTTTATTTTAGGGGAAAAAAATTATTGAATTTAAGACTTTTAAAAAATTAAATCACAAGAAGGACAATGCTATAGAAAAGCTCATAATGGGTAAAAGAAGATGTTTTAGAAAGTGTGCTCCTTGAAAGTCTCTCCCCTTCCAACCAAGTATATATAAACAGCTATACAAAACCATTTGTGGTAACAAGTTAAGGCTACTAATTTCTAATTTATTTTCTGTATTTGGTATTAGTTTAAATGTACATTGGCAGACTATTAGTGTAAGCATGACAAGTGTCTGAAAGTCATATTTACAATATATTTTCCCAAGAAGGGAACAACAAAACTAGAAGGATCATCTACATAAAATCACAACCTCTGCTGTATAGAGATACATCAATGCTAACAATTCAGAAGAAAAATTGTGAAACATATCTACTCGAAGATAAAATATTCTAGGCAAAAAGACTAATTCAGTGAAAAGACAGTTGGATACAGATAAGCAACCCAGTGGGAACATTCACTGTAAGTAACAAATATGTTTGAGGCAATTAATAAGGGAGATGGGGGGACAGGAAAGACTAGCCTGTATAAACCCTACTTGAGGCTAAAATAACATTTTGAAGTGTACCTTTGAAAGCAATCCATGATCCTGGCTATTAATCCCATAAGGCCAGATTTCCCTGTCATTCAGAGCAGCTTTCTCACTTTTCCCTTTAGGGCTTGGTGTAACATCAATGTCTGTAACCTGTTCCTGTGAAGCTGAATTCCCTAGTTTGTCCTCAATGCGGGGCCGACAGCTCAAACTAAAAGATACCTCCTATATTGAATAGTTTAGTATGTTAGATTTTGAAAAATGTGCTCCAACTTAGCATGCATTTTTAAGTTACAAAACTACCCACTTTGTCTTGTCAAATAATGAAAACTAATATCTAATAACATCTATTGAAGAGTGAGGACACTTTTAGTCTTCTTAGAATTTGCAGAACAATAAAGCTCCATATAGCAATCAACGTTATATGACCAGAAGTCATGCACTCTGCATGTAAAATATTCAAGCTGCATGTAAAAAGAGCTTAGATGCAAAATTAAGAGCCAAATAAAAAACTAAAGTGCAAATTTTGCAAATATTAAGACAAATGCAAGTTTACATGGATACTTCTTTAAAAACATATGTCTTTTTCGGCATTTCCCAAATATAATTTTTTTTAAGTTAAAAGTGTATCTTCCACATCTATCATTTTATTTCTTTACAGAGATAGAAAGAGTTCTTATAAAGCTAAAAATAATTACAAAAGCTTCTTAATGTTTTAACTGTTTTATTTCCAAGCAGGTAAATTCTCCTTATCCACAGGACATTCAGTGTGCTAACTGGCCAGAAAGAGCACCTGTTCTCTGCTACTTTTCCTCAGTGTAACAGAATGGAAGACACAAAACTTAAGTTACTAAAATGCTTTTGTTTGTACTACAAGAAATTTTTATCATGTTAAAAAAAAGAGCTTTTATAAATAGAAAGGAAGATTAACTGTTTACCTCAGGACTAAATGCAGAACATATTTCATAAAAAGGTGCCCATCTTTCCAAAAAAATTAGAGAAGGTCAATACTTCTACCATAGCACTAGAAAGACGCTTGGGTAATGGCCCGCTAATGATACATTTCTAATCCTCCCCTCACCCAACATCCAGAAATTTTCCCCAAAAACAAAAATAAACCTAGAGATAAAAAACTCTATATAAAGATATTTCTTCCTACATCACAAGTCTGTGAATTCTCTGTCGAAGTACACATTTAATCCCTGAAGAAAGAATAAAGATTTAAAAGATTCTTTAGATTTTTGTTGTGACAGAATTATTACTTTTTTCCTTGTGTTAAAAAAATGAATCCACACATGCATGGACACCTCCTGAACAGAGTGCGTGAGGATTTACTAATTTTTAATTAACTGCAGATTGTAACACTATCGTAAGACCCATGAAAAAACCAAAATAAAGCCTTCATTTCTAGCACCTTAATTACTAAAAGGCAGCTTACCGTGGTATCTGAAGCCTCAGACTGCACATCAATGTTTAGCGATGTGCTCTCACCTACAGAACCAGATCCCACAGCTGAATCTATAGTCCGAACATCATCCTCCTCATTTTCTCTAGCCTGAAATATTTCATTGGCACAAATCAAAAGCTATATAAGGGGGCAGTAAAAGTGAATTATGGAAGGCACTATATACCAAAATGAACACCCTCAGTAGCACTATCAAAACATAAACGGTCAACTCCTAAAAAAAGCTTACAGTGTAGAAATGAATACATTATGTTCTCAAACTTACAAGCATCTTTTGCAAAAATTTCAGATAGGATTTCTCCTGCTCTTTAAGGTCATCTATAAGGTGTGATAAACGCTCAACATTGGCCGATCTTTCATTTTTCTCTACAAGATCATCCCGCATGGAGCTGGCCTTAGCAATATAGTCGCGAATTTGAACTAGTCTGCTCACAATCTGCAAAGACACTGAAGTTACTGAATGCATTCAGCTATAACTGCAATGTATTCAAAGCACAAGACACGGTGATAGCAACAGCAAAGGAGTAATGAAAGAGGGACATATTAGTACTTTCACTCCTATAAGCACTCTTCCACAAGTGGTTAAAAGTCAACAGTTTTTATAAGGAGAGATTTATGCATGCAGGAAGCTGCAAGGCTGAAGCGTAGGGCTTCTGCTCAACACAGGCTAAAACACAACTGAGCTCATCAACGTAGGAAAATAGTGAACTGTGAGAGCATTTTCTGGAGCCATATAAAAGGGTTATAAAAGGGTATAAAAGACAACCACCAAAATGAAAATTACTTCTGTTACCAACAAGCGGATTTCTAAAGAACAGTAGATGATTAAGTTTGGTTTCACATTTTCTTCAAGTTTCAGAAGAGTAGGAAGTTGAATATTTCCAATAAAGATTTATAATTTTAAGAAATTTAGAAAGAAGCACTAAAAATTAGGAGTCATTATTCCATAGACTTTATAGGCTGTGTAAATACCTGGCTACTATCCATCGTTTGTTCTCCCCTTCCATCTTCTTGAGAAGACACTTGACAATTTTGCATGAAATCCTTACTTAGAGCAGCTCCAAACAACTCTTTACATTGCGCTGATACCCCACTTTCCTTTTTTTGGGAACCCGTGGCTGGATCTTTGCTTTTGTTAGTGTTAATCTGCAGTGACAGGAAGTTGAACGGTTTTTTGTTTTCATTAAGTTGACGTTTGTTGTTAGCAGCTGTTGCCCTGCCTTGAGAATCACTTCCAATGCTTCTCTATACACAAACAAAAGAAAGAACAATTGCTTTATTTTTTTCATCCAAGATGTTCTCAACACTACTCAGTTTCACTGCCTGTATTACTATTTCTACAGTATTATTAAACTGATTTTAAATTACCTAATTAGTCATCAACGGGCCAAAAGTTAGCTAAAGACAGCACAATGATTTTTGCCATATAGCTTTCAGAAAGCAAATCCACCCTCCCAGAACAATGAGAAGCAAAAACATTCTGTAGTTTCTCAGAATTTAGTTCCTCATTCTTGCTGTGACCTTCACCTTCACTGAAGCGAAAGGCATTCTACTTTTTCAGGTACATTTGAGAAAAGAACAATAATAAAAGAGCAACATACTCCTGTGCAGAATATGATACCTCAGAACTTCAGCTTTTCTTCAGAACTTTGTGAATAGCAAAGTGCTACCCTAACATACATTTTAGGAGGAAGTTATGCCCAGCCTTTAAATTATACAACACAGTGAATCACACTGGAAACAATCTTCACAACCAAAGAAGTTAGCAGCAACCTTTGGAAAAGATGAACTACCCTCTGTTCTGAAACTGTTAACAAATTTATACCTTGTCATGAAAGAATGAATCCCTCATACTTTTCATTGGTTTTGGACAAGGGAAGGATGAATGTGCTGTATTTCTATAAAAGTAGTTATGGCTCAAGAATTTGTGCCACAAAATTCTCTACACTCAACTGAGGATCAGTTTTTAATGATACTCCTCTGACTAATCCACAAGGATAACAATGTTCAGGATCACAAACTGTCAGTTCAAGAACAGGCTTTCAAAACAAGGTTACAGGTATTTTCAAGTGGCAGACAAGTACCATGAGTAAAAACTACTGCTCCAAGGACACAGAGATTTGTTAATGGTTGAGAGCAAGAAAGTGAAGCAGCTAGCACACTCTTGACCAGGGAAAAGCCACGGCCCTGAACTTTCCCTTATTTTCTGAAGTTCAAAACCAGAATTTTGATTTGGTTATCATGATGCCTATAATCCTTTTTTTTACCTTAATCACTTATGAAAGGATTCTTTACTCATCTGTCACATTATTAAGAAATAACTCAATATATTTTGTAGTCACATTTCTAGCAGGAGCTAGTATTCACACAAACCTGATCCAGATCACTGAAGTTAATTCTTTGTTTAAGCCTTTCTAGTTCAGCCTGCTCTGGAACAGACATCTGAGTCATGTATCGAGCATGAGGAAAACTATGAGAAGTTCTGGTTTTCCGTCGTTCCATTCCAGGTGAAGATTCTGGAGATATTTCATTAGTAAGTCTCGTTTCACTTTCCCCACTAAGCTTTTTCTTGTTTTTTTCTGAAGATCTGTTTGCTTTCTTCTGTTGACTTCCCCAGTCCTTAAGCGGAAGGCGAGAGAATAAAAAATCATATTTGTTATCCACACAGATGAAAAGCAAATGTTTTCATTCTCTGAGTTTACTTCTATTTTAGAAGTAAAATTAGTAAGCCATATTGAAATATGCACTACATTTTCTAGAGCAAACCACTTTACAAAATAAAATTTCCTCCATAGCATAATTAAGAATAGCTTATCAGGAAACTTTAAATCCACTTCATCCTAAATCCATTAAATTAATTTAAAATGAAGCTACAGTTGTATTTTTTCTTCTTTGTTGCGGACTCTTTCACTTTTAGGAGTTCAAAACTTTTTAAATTATAGTTTTCACTTTCATGACACCTACAATGCTTTTGTGTCTAGCTACTTTATTTACCCAAAACACTTGCCATAAATACCTCTAGGGACCTCACAAACTCTGAATTTTACTCATTGCCTGCTTACATCTACCTCGTTTTTCCAGGTATTTACCTGTAAAGCTGTACTGACAAGGTTTATGGGTTTGCATTATTACCTGCCACTAACAGAATCTATCTAGTAATTCTAATGTACAGCATCAAATGGCAACAGAAGGAAAAGAATAATTGTACCGTGTTGTTCAGCCGGTCGTCAAGGCTCTCATTGCTCCAACTAGGCAAGTCCTGATCATTCATGCCTTCTTCAAAGGGACTGCCTCCTGTTGCCATGACAAGCAATCAATAAAAACAACCTAAAAGAAATAGTTGAAAGAAATGTGCTGCATTAAAATCAGTTTACATAGTTAAAGATTCACAATCTGAGAACATAACTACATATTCATTATAAAATGCAAACACAAAGCTGTTTAGGAAACTAAACTCCCCATTTACTAAACTGTGTTACTAGAAATGTATCAATGAAAAGAACACAGAAACAGGCATTAAAAAATAAAGAAGTAGTAGTTGTGCTTTGGGGCTTTTTAACCTCTGATCTATGAAAGTAACTTTTTTGAGGGTCTCAATTGCCCTCACTTTAAACAAACTATACAGTGCTTGGAAAGACTGCTTTGTAATTCATAAAGCCTACACTTTCAGGCACAGAGTGACATCTACTCAATACAATGAGTGACTTTGGAGACCCAGTATGTCAAACTTCCACATTCATTTTAAGACTGAGATGCTGATAACAGAGTACTGAATGACACACTTCAAAAAACACAAGGAACATAGACATAAAAAAGGATTTTTACTTTCATTACCACACATTAAGCTATTTAAGCAGGGAATGACCTGCCACTTACATTACAGTTTCTACCAAAACCAAACAGAACAATGCGGGTTTTGTAGAGCTTTGCTGCTCTCTATAAGTGTCACTCTGTGCAATATAATGCAACTTAAATGTTCTAAGTTTTTACTTTCACTTCCTGTTTCGACATTAGAAATAAAAGAAATTGTTAAAGTTGAAAGATCAGAAAATGTATTCCTTTATGACAGTAAAATTAATTAGCCTGTTCCAAAAGGTGAAGAATACGTAACTGTATTTGCTAAGTCCTGCTGGCACAATTCCACTGCACAAAGCCACAAACTTTACCTATGAAGAACTGTTACAAATTCAGAAAAAAAGCATTCTTGCAGAGATTTACTTTTTCCAGCTCATTTCCACCACTATGTTAGGACATAATCCTAACCTCAACTGAAAAAATCAAAATATAAAAATTGATAGGAACTACTTTCTCAATATTTTACTGCAACTATCTAAGATTAATTTTCACAGAGTGCAGGTGAAGAAATCACCCGAAAATCAAGATTAGGAAGTATCTAAGAAGTTTGTTGAGTACGTTTTTACTATCAGTTCCAGAATAAAAAACAGATTCATCTTCAACTAAGTTTAAAAGCTGTCCTAGTACACCTATCTTAAGTATAGGATTCAATTAAAATCACACAGTACAACCCTCTCAGTAGGCACACTTGCACAAAGCAGTATTCCTATGCAAACACAGCCTATTACTAAAACCTAAATTAGGAAATGGGATCTACCAGGTATGCTCCTTACACCATAACCACATTTCCACTCAGCAGTGTGCCAACCTAGGTCACGCTAACGCAGTCAGGAGTCATTTTCTGCTCCTGCATCTCACAACCATAACCATAATACAGGTTAACATAGATAATGGGTGTAAGTGCCTGCTACTTTGGCAACTTTGCCCTACTGTCCCTGCTCAAGAACTCATACTCCCTTCTTTATCTCAACAGAAGCATCCACTAGGCCATGCAACCAGAAGGCATCATCTATGAACTAGATGGCCAACAAATAATACCAAAATTTAAAAGAAACCCAGATGCTTAGAACTGGATAAACTTCCTGACATGCCTAACCTTACGACTATACAAAAACTGTATGTTGGCTCAAGCACCTTCTGTGCAACTTTCAGGTAATCTGTCTGATTCAGCTGGAAAATTAGAACACAATGTGCCCTTTCACACTTTGTTTATTTTCAAGTAGAAACACAAGCATCCTCTAAAAAGTTCACAAGGAAGCTCACGTTAAAATTTACAAGTGTTCAAAGCAAATGCATAGTTATCAGTTGAAAACTAGCCATGATTTTAAAGAACTTTCTTCAGTTACAGATAAACTGTGCAGTTTTGTAGATGTGCAAGACCCAACATTTCAACAGACTCTGCATCCTGACCTATGTCACTGAGCATAATGAGGAAGATTAGAGGCCATCTGGGTTTACAGTTCAATTCTGTAAGCCGTTTCCTCATCATCATGTTATATAATTCTACCAAAACCACAGTAAAAGTAGTTTTTCCCAGCTCCTACCGTAAAAAGAAGTGGTAGTATTCATCTTTACATAATACTAGTAACTACTCACATTTATTTCTCTATAAACTTTAACAAAAGCTTTTCTCAACTATCTTTGCTATATGAGGCCCTTATTATCTCTGAAGTAAATTCACTGCCCCAGACGGAATACTCTGAATAATAAACTGGGCATACATCAACATGCCCTGATAAATACAGCTCAAAAATAACAGTATCTTCATTATTTCCAGCAAGCAGATTATAAAGTTTTCTAGCAGAACTGCACCCTTCCCAAAGAGAAAGTTTCTAAACATTCATATTATAGTCTTTGATACCTCCAAATGAACTATATTCAAGCAAGCTTAAGATCAGAGAGCTCTGCTGGTATTTTACCTCTTTAACTCAGCTGAAAAGCACAGAGGTTCAGCCACGTTTTATCTTCTCTTTCACATGAACCTGTGCTTTCCACCTCCACACACACATTTCACCAACATGCATTTTCCTCGGTTTTCATTTTACTAGCTACTTTTTGAAAAATCCTCTTCTAAAAGCTTTGCTATCTTCCTATTATATATCGGTCTATCTATCTACAGCAACCCATTGCCAATTTCAGGTTCTTGCAAGTCAACGGATCTCTATAAAAGCTATTTGAGCATGTGCCTACTGCTTTACAACATTTACCAGGGATTTCAGAAAACAGAAGACTTTCAAGTGTATTTTCCACAGAAATAGTAACTTCAGGTAACATGCAGGATTATAAGCAAAACATGTAAGATTATAGTCAAAACATATTCTATACACGTAAAAGCAATATGCAGATGGCACAGAAGAAACACTACTTAACATGCAAGCAAAACAAAGGTATGTACTTCAAAAGACTATTTTTTCTACAGTAAAGATGCTCTTGAGAATTTTTCCTATAGCATTCACATGAATGCAATAGCTCTCCAGAGCACCTAAGACTGCAGAGAAAAGTTTTGAAAATAAAAAAATATTAAACGAGAACAGAAATTCGCAAAAAGCCATCAAAGCGCCATAAAGGCTGAAAATGGGCCCAAACATTACATTATAAGACGCTCCTCACTGGGCATTAACTCATTAAAAGCAAACCAGACAGTATCATCATACAGAAGCACTCAACAGATCAAATCCTCTCCTGCCGTACCGGACAGCTCTCACACGAGCCCGACACTCACACACCCTGGCTAGGGGCGGTGTGCCCGGCACTTCCAGCTTCCAGCGCCGGGGCCTTCCCAGCGCCCGCAGGCTCTACCGTCTCGACCAGCTCCGATCGCTCGGCGGGTGCGGAGCCCAGGCCCGGCGGGTCTCGTTGTCGCCAACGAGGCCGGCGGAGCGAGCGATGGCCCGGCGGCTCTACCAGCCGAACCGCTGGCTGCCTGAGGCGGGCGAGGCGCTCCCGGCCCGGGGGCGGCGGGCGGAGATCCCGCTCCTTGCCGGCGCCAAAGCCCCGGCGGCGCGGGGTGCGTGGGTAGGCGGGCTCTGCTCAAGGCGCCTTCGCTGCCGCGAACGCGGCGGCGTCTCCTTGGAGAGCGGATAACGCGCCCTGCCCTGTGCGAGGGGCGCGGCCCGCACAGCCCGCTGCAACCGCAGTTTCCCCGCCGCCCCGGACCTGCCTCCGAGCCCTCTGCCCGCTCCTCGCCGCCCACCGTCGCGAGCCGCCGCCCTGCCCCACCGCACCAGCGCGGCCCTGCCGCTGCCAGGGGAAGAGGGACGGGAAGAGGCAGCGCGCCGCGCGAGGGGCAGGAGAAGGCAGCTCACCCCGCGCCGGAGGGGAGGTCACCCGGCCCGGCTCCTCCTCCACCGCCGCCGGCCGCCACTTGCAGGCCCAGGCTGCCCGGAGGAGCGTTTCTCCTTCGGGCGGCGGAGGAGCGGCGCGGCCTCGCTTCGCCCGACGCGGCGGGACAGGGCTGGCGGAGGCGCTCACGGCGCTCCTGCCTCAGCCACCGCCGCCATCTTGGCCGCCACTCCGCCGGGGGCGCGGGGGGCGGTCCCTGGCGGAGGGATACAGTCACAGACAGACACTCACCGTTACCTGGTAACCTCCGCCCGCCCAGACCCTTCCGCACTGCGCGCGCCCCGCCCGACCCGGACCGCGGGGCGCCCGAGGATCCCCCGCACAACCGCCGGGGCGCTCGGGGAAAGAACGGGGTGCGAAGAAACTCCAACTCCCAGTGTGCATTGCGCGAGGGAGGGCCGGGGCCCGGGCGGTGCCTCCTGGGAGTGGTAGTTTTCCCCTCAGGGCCCCGCCCCGCCCCGTGACAGGACTGGGGTTCCTCCACCGCTGTTCTGCGGCCGGTGGGAGTCGCCGAGCGTGTTTTTCTTATAAAATAAAATACGAAAACAGCAATGAACTCTGTAAATGCTTTTGCCTGATTGGACGGCGAAACCCTGAGCGTGTACAAGGATCAGCTCTTGCTCTCCTTTGAAGCAGTATCGACTAGTCTGTTCCTGTCAGCCTTTGGCATGTTTTGCGCCTTGATTTGTGGCATAGATTTTATGCATCTAGGTTCTTTATACTTTGCTTTGAGGGAAAAAATATAAATAGAGGGTTTGGCATTTAAAAAAAAAATAGTTGTGTGTAAAAGCCTGTGCGCTGTGCTTAGTATTTACAGAAGTTGTTGTTAGAATCATAGAATATGCTGAGTTGGATGCAACCCTTCAAGAGCCAAGTCTGGCCCTGCAGAGGACACCCCAAGAGTCACACCCTGTGCCCAAAAAGTGTTTTGTGTCATCAAAACACTTCCTGAACTTTGTCAGGCTTGGTGCCGGGACCACTTCCCTGGGGAGCCTGTTCAGTGCCCAACCACCTCCTGGGTAAAAAACCTTTCCTAATATCCAACCTAAACATCCCCTGATGCAACTTCAGGCCATGCCCTTGGGTTCTGTCACTGGTCACCACAAAGANTGCCCTTGGGTTCTGTCACTGGTCACCACAGAGAAGAGATGAGGGCCTGCCTTTCCTCTTCCCCTCTTGAGGAAGCTGTTAGTACTTCAGAGGATTGGACTCTCACACTCAGGATTTCTGTTTCAGTGAAGCTGGTATTGTTTATATGACTTTAATTTGGGAGGGATTGTCCTCTGTCAAAATGGAAAAACCCAGCGTTTTTAGCATTTTCATTACACTGAGTTTCTGAAGCAAAATCATTGAGCATTTACATATGCCTTATAATTGATCCTGCTAGAGAAACATTCTACTGGTACAACATGGAAATGTATTTAGCCAGCATATCTCCCATATTAGGACATGTACTAATGAATTTTGCTTAAAAAAAAAAAAAAAGGACACATGAATCCTTTTGAATGACCCATTAATCTATTTGTAATCTAGAAAATTAACTAAGTAACTGGAAAAGCTTCAAAATAAAGGTGTTTCAATAAAAGTATTTTTGTTGTCTCCAGCAGGTTCCCTCATACCAAAGAAATAGTTCTGGACAATACTGAGTTAGTGAAAGAGGTGAGCATAAGACTGCCTATTAGAGCAGAATCTTTCTCCCATTTCTACTGCGAGCTACTTGCCTGTATATCCACAAATGAAATCACTTTGAAAACAATCTACAACAGTTTGATGGAAGCTCTCTGTGTGATAAATATATATTATCAATCTGTATTGCAATTCTGCGGCTAGTAAAGAAGTTAGTTTATCACCGTTTTTATTATACTTTTAACTAATGTCCTATTTTTCTGAAATCAGGTATCATGTCTGGATATTCGTCACAGTATTGGCAGTGTTGCTGTTGACAAGATGCTTTCTGTTGTTACAGTGACAAATCTCTGCCTGGCAGATGGAGACAGAACTTAAGAGAAAATACTGCTCTAGTACACTGACTATAATTTCTTTTTTTTTGCTGTCCCTTATTCTTAAAATACAGTTCCCTCATTCCTCTTGTTTCCTGCAGAAAAAAAAAAAAAACAAACTTACATAACAAATGTAATACTTTGTCAAAGAAAATTGATTGTAGTATGTTTCAGTAACAATGAAGTATTTTAGTGTAGTCCCTTATATGTCATAACTGTGTGTTTTCCTTAGCACAGTATGACCTTAATCAGAGTATCATTACTCTGATTCCTCCTTGACATTTGGAGGATGATTTTTCTCCTCTTGTTTTCTGTCCCTATTCTGGAATTGGCTGCAAACTTGTTTGTGTGGTTTTTTTCTTTTTTTTGTTTATTTTAGAAATGGCTTCTCAGAGCCATTTTTCCTTTGGGATGGAAAATTCAAAAAAATACAACAAGCGTGAAGGAATCATGGATAGCACTGCAAGAAGCATTTATTCCAGTAGGTGGTTCTCCACTACTGTTGTAAAATACAACATCTCTGGATTTGGGAATGATTATGAGGCAAAACTCATATGGCTTAAAGAATGTCTTGTTAATTACATAAAAGAAATATTTGGGGGGGAAGTCCTGTATCAATGCTAATGAGCCTCTAGACAGACAGCAACTAAACCCCCCGCTGCAAAGAGCTGTTATAAGCGCCTCTTTCAGCAAATATGCTAATGAGTGCATCCTCACAGAAACTCAATGGATTATCTCTGAGATTGCCCAATTTTATTAAGATTGAAAGCCCTGTCAGGCACATGATGATATTTTCCTCACACAACTGTTGGCTGTATCTTGTTAATTTTACTTTATCATTTCAAAGTGAAAGAAAGCAAACAAAATACAGGCATGGAAGGACTGGAGACAAGAAGAGAGATTAATGTTTTAGTGAAACAGAGGAGATATGAGAAGTATCTGGGGGAGCGAGATTTTTAAAGGCCCTGAAACAAAGATAGTAATTAATTGAGCATTCAGTTCAAGCAGTAGTTGTCCATGTTTTTCTTGATTTTGTGACAAAGAGGTTTTTTGCTGCAAAATTTAAACTGGCCAAAAATGGTAAGTCTACCATAATATGCTTACGCAGTGACTACGAAGCTACTACACTAAAGGTATTTTTTCTTTCTTTGCGTAACATTAGATTGGAAAGATCTTTTAAGGTATTACCAAAGAGTTTCAAGTTGATTTAAATAGGAAGATGGAGTGTCCACTTATCCCTATGAGGTCTGATAACAAGTTAAGCAGTTGTAGGGAGAGAGGCACAGGCATTTAAGACCACAAAGCCAAGCTTTTAGCTGGTCAAGATTCACTGATTTAATACTAGTGAAGAAACCAGGAAAAAGGAAACCATTTTTGATGATCCACTCAAGCAAAACAGTCATCAGAAGCAATAAAGGAAAGAGGAATAATTGGAAGATAGGTATTAGCTAACTTGGTCAGATCCCAGGAAAAATCTCAGATGAAGAATGGACAGGATCCCTGTTGTAAACCTTTTCCACATTCTTAGGGGTGCAGAAAATAATCCTCGTGGTACTTCTTTTTTCTCACCAATCTTTAACATTTCCTGTTGTATGCACTCGAGGTGTTACGTTCTAGTAAAGTATTAGTGTCAGTGTGGTCAGTCCAAGTGATAAAGTGATGGATGGACCCACAAGACATAACCAGTTTTGTTTATTAAACACACTTATTTCACACAACCAAAACACATCAGGATCACCAATGCTACCTTGCCTAGAAGCCCAAAGACCACATTTTTCTCATCGTCTTCTTTGAAGTCAGACTCCATTAAAACCTATTTTTTAAACTATTTTAAAAGAGGTCTGTATAGCACAGAAGTTGTCAAGGTTATGAGTATTATTTCACTCTTTAGAAATTAAATAATTTTTCACAAGCAACATACAAATGTGGGTTTTAATCTGGATGTCCTTCTATGTTATTTAATTCAATATTATTATTGATACATTGTACTCTTAAATTACATAGGCTCATCTTTTTTTTTTTCTATTTGCAGTCCATTAGCATCTTCAGTTTATTCCCTGGCCAACAAAGATAACACAAGAAGAAACAAATTACTTCAGTTGTTCTGAAATGATATATTTGATTTAACCAGGTTTACCTGCAGATTCTTCAGAAAAGTGAGTAGGAAAAAACCTTTAATTCATAATATCTTGGGTGGTTGTTTTATATCATGATAGTGTCTAGCCACTTCCACATTGTTTAGATTTCTGGAGTCACAACATAAATATGTGTTACATTGAACAAATATGTAAATTAAAAAGTGAGCAGGAAAAGAGAAAATTATTCGACAGTTTAGAAATGCCACATAAATTTCTATCTCTGAATTGAATCAAAGAACAAGAATATGAAAGAAATAAGCAACCCCACCACACATAGAGAAATGATCAGAACCAAGAATTCTCATTTGCAAATTAAAATTCCAAGAGGAAAAGGTTGTATATTCTTCCTACTTTTTTGCTTTTAGCCACCTATCTCCAATGTATCTGGTATCAGTCACTCCTGTATATTCATAACTAAGTGCTTTGTCTACACTGTATGGCTTCAGATATGTTGAAGACATACCAGCACTAAAATAATTAGCAAATAAAAGCTACAGTGAATTCTTCAAAGCCACCTAATATTATTTTCATTTGTGTTTATATTTCTTTAAACAGGAAGAAATCTGCTGAAGTTGTAGGTCATTTTACAGCCACTAAGCAGTTTGCTAGTGAACATCCAATCCACAAAAAGAAAAAATTACAAATAATTATGTGGAGTCTTGTTCATATTCAATCATGTGCTGACTTCTAATAAAAAAAAGTTATTATAAGGAGTTCCACTGTAGCTACACAGAGTTGATTAATTTTATGACATTCTTTATTTTATCCTCTGGCAGTAATGCTTTTGAAATAGATACTTGCTTTTGTGATACTGTGTTTGCAAATACAGAAGTAACCAAATATTATGGCCTTGCATGTCTATATACATACATACCAATGATTATATACATACATACCGATATATATACAAGGATTTAAATTAGAGTAATTTTGAAAGGTTTTAAGTAACTTTGTAATCTAAATCTTTCTGCCACATTACTAATTAAATTACTTTTTTTTGTTCCTTTTTCTTTCTGGTGGTAGAGATTTGGTGCTATGTGGTTCCAGTTACACCGTTGATTAGGGCTGGTGCAGATGGATAACACCACTACTAAATTGATAAATACCAAGGAAGATGGATTAGCTGGTGCACCTATCCAAAGACATTCCAAAAGTAGAATATAGGAGAAGGATGTCTTTGAAGAGGACAAAAGGAAAATTAAGGCCAGCAGGAAGCTTCCTGTGTAAAGAAGGCAGGAGAAGGCAGGATATGTAAGCTGTTCTTCTAAATAAGGCTGAAGATTATAGACCATGTTCTTTTCTTGGCACTCACACTAAGGTCTTGAGCAGGTCACTTTGCCAGACAGATTTCCTCACAACATAGTTTAATTCATATTTGTTATCATTTTGAGGGTAATGAATAGAAGACAAACACCAGCAATGGAATTTACTGCGATAACTTTTTTTTTTAGAGTTACTCTGGGCCTTCTCTGAGTCAACTGTTTTTCTGTATTCTGCAAAGATGTGTAGTACAGACCTAGATGTTTAGGTGAAACGTTCCATCTATGCTAGTTACACTGTCTTTGCTACTGCCTATTGTAAAAGATGTGAGGGACTACTTATTTTATATTTCTAATAGGAATTGAGGATTTTTTCCCATATTTAGTATGTGATAAAATAATGTCTAAATATGTTTAATTTCCTGGTCTTATCCATGATAATGATATGTTGCTGATTTCTGTATTGTATCTCTGAAATGACATTATGAAATTACTAAATTATGCACCTATTTCTTAGACCAATGCACAACAATGAGGTAAATTATTTAAAAACTGGGATTTATTTTTGTATATTTTATCCATACATAAAAAAATAAATTGCCTTCATTCTGATATTTCGGAATAGGTAAGAAGTTCTTTTCTGCTTATCTCTTGGTCTCATTAGGGAATTACATTTATTGATGTGACATTTCAAATCGATCCTGTGATTATGCAACTTTTGGAGATCACATACTTCAGGTTGCAGTATGTCTTGGTTTGAAAGACAGGTATTTGCTAAGGAGGGCAGGAGCCTCCCTTGGAACAGAAGATGTAACCCCCTTCCCTCCAAATTGTTATAATTTCAAAATCAAGGGGCTTTCAGGCAAAGATATGAGGAGTAGGAATAACAGTTCTTTACTAACAGATATATATATAACAAGGCAAACAAGCAGCAGTAACTGTGGCAGTGATAGCAAACAGAGCAGACCCAGAGCAGCCTCTCCCGGTGAGCAGGGCGGGTGCGATGTTCCCCCGCGGCTGCAGGGGGCGCTGCGGAGCGAGTTCGGCACCACGCGGTGATGGCGGAGGGGAAGTCACTGCACAGACCCTGTGAGGGCAGAGGGACCTCGGGAACAGCAGGCTGGAGCAGGAGAGATGGATCCAAATCCCGCGTTGTGGATGAGATGTACCAAACTCCGGAGCTGCAGCAGGACCTCCGGACGTCTCGGCAGGCAGGGGGTGCCGCGGCTACAGTGTAGCAAAAAAACTCACAGCAGCAGCAGCCACAGCAGCAGCAGCAGGAACAGCAGCAGAAAACTGAAGCAGCAGCAGCGGCAGAGAAGCGGCGGCAGAAAGCAGCGGCAGCAGCAGAGAAGCGGCGAGCAGCACGGCCTCTGTCTCTCCCCTCCGGATCCCTGAGCAGACTGAGCCAGGCTGTGCCTGCTTCCCGTCTCGAGTTCCAATCTCGCACACCCTCTCTGCCCAATGAGAAGCTCAGGCACAGAGGGCAGCAGGCTGGACCCTCCCCTGTGGCCAGTCCCTTTGTTTTCCCTTAAGTGCCCAGCAATTTGTTCCTTAGCAACACAACATGGGGAAAAATTCCTTTTAAGGAAAAAGAAAGAACAGGGACCTTCTAAAACCCCAACACAGTAATAGGCCCTGGTCGCTATGTGCAATATATTTGGTGAATATTGAATATGGCAAAGTCTTCATAAGTTTACACATGGATTGCTGTATTTTTGGTGCAATTTACTTCTACCACTGCTTTCATTAGGATGGTGACAAGCATTTTGAAGACAGCATGCTAAAAAATTAAGAAATCTAAAATATTCTTATTCGTCCAAAAGTAAGCAAAGTAGTGGCTTGTAGTACTCTAACTCATCCGACATCGAAAATGTAAAATATTACTAATGATCAATGCAATGAAAGAAGCAGAAGCTGAAATACGAGAAGAAGGCAACAATGTCCTAGAGTGAGGCAAAAAAATCCATAACCCTCAGCAAATAGTTGTAACTAAGTGGAGAATTGGAATAGTCGACAATGATCCTGCTTTCTTTTGTTGATTTCTGTTGCATTTGGTACAACAGAACTTCTTCATATACTTCATATACTTCCTCATGAATAAGTGGAATTCCCTCGAGGTCAGTCATCAACATCTCATGAACTTTAGGGATTTGTACTGCCAAGAGCATGTAATTTAAAATTTGATCTTGTTTCGTAGCTGTTCTAATATTCTGGTGCAAGATTCTTGTATGAAAATGAGACAGTACATGAAGATTGTTGTCACTTGACTAAGTAGGACTCAGTTAAACTGATATAGCTTATTCAAAGGGAATACTGAAATTCCAAATTGTTTTAGTAAGAAAAAATCCACAGAATCTTTTCATGCAGAAGTAAGTTTGATAGACTCTGGTTTTTGTTAGGTGTCTCCAAGGAAACATAAAATATGAACAACTAATAACTGTATGTAACTTCTAAAAGCTTAGTGGATAAAATTTTTTACAGCAGTCCAAACTGTTGATTACATCCAGTGTAGCTTTTTATCGTATCTTGGATATGTGGATCATCTCTTATGTAAATATAGTTGAAGTGAACTGTTGAACAATCTAAAGTAACTCCACTTAAGCAGATAGAGTTGTATTCACTTTCATCAGTAGCCTGCTGCAGGAAGGCATTTAACATCCATCAGCTATGCAAACATCCACAGCGTTACATGTGAGAAGCTTGTACACAGTGCTTTTATTTGTGGAATACACTTAAAAAGGGAAGATATAATAGCATCTGGTAAATGGGCACATTGTAAATTATGATAACTACTTAACTGGATTTCCTTGCAAAAAACCATGCAATTCTTAAGTCAATCTCTTAAAAAATATACACTTTTGGAAAGTGTATAAACATTAACATGAAGAGCTTTTTGGTCATGAAGCTGACTTTGGCTTATCTTTTATTTTCAGCTTTGTTCTGTTTTGGTAACAAAATATTAGTATGGGAATGACACATCATTACTACTTCATATAAAAAAACCCCCAAAGTTAAGTTTACTCAGACATCATGATTTTGAGAGAGCTGGTCAGGATCGGTGTTGAGGTTTTGTTTGTTTGTTTACTTGCTTTTACCTCTCAGAAAAACAGCCTAGCCTCTAAATTATGAAACCAAGCATCATATTCCATTTCAAAATATTTTCAATTTATTATTGTTACGATTTAGCACACGTGAAAGACCATTTTATTATCATGGTGGATGTACAATATTGAATGCACATTTTCAAAGATATCATCTCAGCCGATCCCGTAATGAAATACATTACATATTTCCTATTTTATCCTTAGCATTACAAAAATAAAAACAAGGCAGAGAAGAGCATAAACTAATTTATAACAGATGGAATGAAAGTACATTTTGACAAACACTATAACCATGTTGTGTTTATACATTGACCCTTCCATATTTTTACATGACAGCTGAGGGTGATTTAAAACTTTCCTGAATAAAAATCATACACATGATCTATAAAGGTATACTTTTTCTCATTTTTAATGCCTGTGTTACAACTTATAAGAGAAAAATCTATGGTTCCTTGTATTATTAAAGCTTATTGTATGCTTGCAACTTCTTTGGAGTCTGAATGATAAAGAATCATATTATGAATACATTATCTTGCATTTGCTGATTTTACAATCATGGAATCATAAAGTGAATTGGACTGGAAGTGACCTTTAGGATAATCTAGTTCCAACCTTTCTCCCATGGACAGGGACACCTTTTACTAGACCTGGTTGCTCAAAGCCACATCCAAACTGGTCTTGACCACTTCTAGGGATGAGGCATCCACAGCTCCTCTGGGGAGCCTGTTGCAGTGTCTGACCACCCTCACAGTAAAGAATTTCTTTCTAATATCTAATCTAAACCTGTCCTTTTTTCAGTTTAAAGCTATTACCCCTTGTCCTACAGTACATGCCCTTGAGAAGAGTTTCTCTCCAGCCTTCTTGTAAGCTTCCTTTAGGTACTGGAAGGCTGCAAAGAAATCCCCTTGGATCCTCTTTTTCTTCAAGCTAATGACCCCATCTCTCTCATCCTGTCTTTGTAGGAGAGGTGCTTCAGCCTCTGGTCATCTTTGTGGCCTCCTTTGGGCTTGCTCCAACAGAGCCATATCCTTCCTCTGCTGAAGGCCTAAGAGCTGGATGCAGTACTCCAGAGGGGGTATTATGATGAGAGTGGAGTAGAAGGGCAGAATCACCTCCCTTGACCTTCTGGCCACTTGTCTCTTGATGCAGCTTGGGATACACTTTGTTTTCTGGGCTGCAAGCACATGTTGCTGGTTCATACTTAGCTTTTCATCCACTAAGCCTATCTCTTAAGATCTACTCTCAATCCACCCATCACCAGCTGATATCCACATCTGGGACTTCCCTAAGATGTTAAACTTCTGTCAGATTAAAATACCTGGAGAGGTACTCAGCTGCAAGTGCTTATATAATGGAAAAAAAGACCACTGATTTATTGTGCTAACCTTTTCTTTTAAACATCCAAAAAAATGGTATACAGTGGTTATAATACAACTGTATGTTTTTACCTGGCTTCTAGGACACCTAGACATCTTGATTTAGTGCAGAAGTGAAAAACAGCATTTTATCCTTTATTTATACTCTATGAAAAAATTGTAGAAGTGTTATTACTGATCCTTGCAATGTTTTCCTTCACTTCTGTGCAAACTCTTTGAAGAACAGCAAATCTGAATATCTGTGTGAACGTCCAGTATTTACTAGCCACAGTAAGGTCTATGACATTGTAAAGTCTCAGATCTCACTCAACGAATTTCTTAAAAGGGACGAAGATTCTTTTACGTACCCTGAGTCAGATGCATGGCAGCAAATATTGGCAAGATATTCTTCAAGATGTCAAAACAACAGAAACTTTACTGTCAGACTTCAGAAAATCAAGGAACTTTGGCAAAACTTAAAAGCAACATTCGATCAATATAAAGCATTTCACAAAGCGATAACTTAGCAAACTCTAAGCCCATTCAACCTAGCAAACTCCTACCCATCCAATTTTAAGTTACTTGAAGTTTGAGAAGAGTGAATTAGGGGAAGAAGAAATCAAAAGGAAGAAGAGATACAGAAAAGAACAAAAATAGCTACTACTCCTGGTTCCAGCAATGTTTCAGCTGATCAAAACCCAAGGGAGATAGGGTCAAGAAATATGTGTGCCTTGTGCTCTGGCTTAAGCACATTTTGGCCTTCCTAGGTCCTTCCCCCAGGTGGGACTTCTGGTCTGGTAGCTACTCAGGAGCTGGGTTAGGGGCTCCAGGGGCAGGATGTGGAGCATGGCTTCTGCTGTGCTGGGGATTGGCAGCCCCTGCAGGGGCTAGGATACAGGCCCCAGGGATGGGGTGTGTGGAGCGGAGTGTTGCCTTGCCAGGGCAAGACTTGGTTTGCCACTTTCCCCACACATGAGCCTGAAATGTTTCAAGCCAGCCATCTCCTCTAGTCTCTCACAAACATTTACCAGTTTTCAGTATTGAATGTATCCAACAGGTCTAAAAAGACATCTCTCTCTTACTTTTGTGCTTATATGACTTCCATTTGTATATTCTTTGTAAGTCTTCTATTTATTATGTTTATTTTTACAAATCCATTCTGATGATGGGTAGAATATAGACTTCTTGAATAACACAAATCTCTGACTTGACACTGTATATAATTCTTGTTTAACTGAACCATTGTCATGTATTTTAGCCATCTAGTCTTTGTTTAAAGCCCACAAGTGATGGGCAATCTACTTATAACCCCCAATAAATTGTTTATTTTATTTCTTTAATTTAATTTATTTATTGTTAATAAATCCAACTTTAAAATGCCATGCTTTTTTTCCACTTTCGAAATTCAGAGCTCACCCACTGAGTAACTATTTGTTAGGAGTAACACTATGGACAGGTATGTCCCTCCTTGAAAGTTATTAGTCATAGTAAGATTCTCAGTAAAAATTATTTGCTGCATGATCTTGAATTTTAGAATTATTTTTAGGTTTTTCAGAAGTAATTTACTGTAATTAATAAATATTCTAAATTCAGAATATGAGTTTAATTAGTTGATGTAATGTAATAAGTAAAGAGAACTACTGCCAGGTAACCGGGTTCCAAATAATGCACCAGAAATTATTCTGGAGAAGTTTGCAATGTATCTTCAATAGGAAGTATTGGTGAAGGGCACCTACAAGACCCTAAGTTTAGCTCAGCTGGTCTGAGTGTGGGTGCTGATAATGCCATGGTTGCAGGTTTGATCCCCATATGGGCCATTCACTTAAGAGCTGGACTTGTGGGTCCCTTCAAATTCAGAACTTTGATTTTGATAAAAGATGGAGAGAGACTATTTACAAGGGCATGTAGTGACAGGACAAGGGGGAAGGACTTTAAACTGAGAGAGAGTAGGTAAAGATTAGATATTAAAAAGAAATTTTTTACTGTGGGGATGATGGAACAGAGAAATTGTGGATGCCTGTTGTGGTTTAACACACAGGGATAGTTCCTATCCCTGGAAGTGTTTGAGGCCAAGTTGGATGTGGCTTTGAGCAACCTGGTCCAGTGAAGGGTGTCCTTGCCCACAGCAAGGGGTTTGGAACCTGGGTAACTTTTAAGGTCCCTTCCAACCTCAGACCATTCTATGATTCTGTATTTATATTGTGGAATGTAAAACTCATTTTAGTGCTATTGTTCAGTATTTCCTTAAGACTTATTTTCTTCCAGTACATTCCTTTAAGCATACTCATTTGTTGAACTTATTGGGAAGAGCCAGCATAGAAGAAGGGCAATCACTCAAAATTAATTGTATTTTAAAATATTCTTTGATGTATTCATCTGGCTCTAAAAGGCTTGTATAGAAAATTATTTTGTCTCATGAAGTCACTGAGATGCTGTGCTTCTCAGGGCCTCGACTGAAACACACATCACACAAGATTTTTTTGTGCTTTTTTTTGTTTCTTTCAGCCTTATCTGTGCTGGTTAAGTTTTATTTAGCATATTTCTTTTTTTGTTACACCTCTGACATGTAATTTCTAGTCTGAGTGATTATGGGTTTTTTTCTTAAATCAATTGAGGCCGTTACATCCTCTACGTACCTCTGAAGCCTAAGAGATTTAGGCTGTGACTATGGAAAGGAGTGGAGTATAAAGCTGAGTATGATAAAGAGAGCAATTTCCTGGATCACAACAGTGAAAGGGAATGCATGATCCTTTGTTATTTTTGGCTTATTTTTGTTTCAGAAGTGTTGTGTTGGGCACAGCATTACCGTCATCTCCTTCTTATGTTGCAATTTAGTCTTGATAACAGCAACTTCTCAGGGAACATTCCAGCCAAGTGACTCATAGCAGATGTAAGCCTCAACTCTGCAGAATTTAATAGCAAAAACAATCGCAGCTTGGGAAGGGCTCTGGAATTTTTTGCATCAGCTTAAGAAGATTTAACAGCTTTGAGTTCTACCCAGAAGGTAAACATTTAAGGTACCTTTGAGGGAAGAAGGAAGAAGTTTGACTAATTTCTATAGTTATGGTTTAAAAGTAATTTGTTTTTGAAGGCCATATAACTGGTGCAGTGTTGATAATTATGTATGAATGTTTTACCAGGATCTAGCTGTTTTCCTGCATTTCTAGGTGGTTAATAAACCCAATATTCAAATCTGCAGTTTCTAAATTTGTATTACTATATGACTGTATGAACAAGGCTTCTTCTAGAATCTAAAAGTAAATCAAATAATGAATTATTTTTCAGATGAGGAAAACAGGGCAAGTTTTGTAACACCACCGAATTTAAACAAAGCAAAATCTGTGCATGAGTTTAATAATTTAAATTTTAAGAAAGCGAACAAAAAACTTTCCAGTCATTTTCTATCCTTTTGGCAGATTCTCTCTTACTATTATTCTATTCATTAGCAATGCAAGTTTTATTGACATTGTGCCAACAGAAACAGGCATCTGTATTCCATCTAGTTTGCTGTCTCTTAAATTCAAAAATATAAGAACATTCTAATGGTTCAAAATTTTCATAGCACAGAACTTCTTTAATGTCGTCAAATCTATTTAGTAATTTGTTATTTAAAGACTTGGAAAAAACATCAAATTCAGAGAAAATTTGAATATAGGACTGATTGGGCTTTAAAGAAAGCCCAGGCACAGAGAAGAAAAAAGATGTCTTCCTAGAATTTTGATTCCATAGCTTTGGAGAAAAATTTCTGCACAACTGTACAATGCATATTCCAGGTGTAATGTTGGAATCGTAAATGAGTAAGCCCAGGGATAAAATTTCAAGGTTTCACAAGAATTGCATTCAAACTTCATTTCTTTAAAACAGAAAATGGTATTTTTTTTCAGCTAACCGTTAAGGGCTTGTGTTTCAACTTGAAAATGTAACACCAAGTTTTTCTCACTCTAGCATGATGTGTGATAATAATCCACAAGTCTACTGTCTGAGATTAAGATTTTCCTGGAAAGGGATATCCCCTGTACAAATTTATGGCCGTTTTTCTTTTTGTTAAATCAACACAAGTGTTATAAAAAACGTCTTGGAAGTCTCTCAATGCATATTAACTCTTAGGGTTCATCTGTGACAGGTTAAAATTTGTAATTTTTTTCAGGTTTTTTTGGGTGAAGGATTTTATTTAATTGTATGTTGTCAGCAAATAGCTATATAACAAGGGTAAATATTTAAAGGATTGAAGAAATTAGTTTAAGAAACTGACTTTCAAAGGAGTCTTCCTGGAGAAGGATGTTAAGCTTCCCTTGAACAGAACTTTAGATTTCCATGTTACTGAAGAGCATGGATGTGCACCTTCAGGGAACTGTTACTAATACAACATCTACTGAAATTTTTTTTAGAAATGTCAGTAACTAAGTAAAAAGTTACCCACGTTAGTTGCATGTCTAAACCTGATGATTTAGGTAGTGTGTCAAAGTGGAAGGGCTTTGACCTTATTTGCCACTTTTCTTGTTACTGTAAGGTTGACCACTCAGTGAATGTCACTGCGACTGTGAGATAGACACACTACAGGAGTTTATGCCTGCTGAGAAACTGGCTTAAAGGTACGAGGTCCAGTACCAGCACTGCTGATTGTCCTCTGCCTTGTCTGGGACTACCTGCTGGGCAGTGACAGAAGCAGAGAATTGCTTTTAAGTTGCCCATTTCCTTTTAGAGCTTGAGTTTTCATGTCTCTTCCTAGTCTTTTTGACCTTCTTCCTTTTTTTGGAGGACAGCGGCGCAAAGATTTTGGTTTCCCCTACCCTGCTAGAGGTCTCTCTGTGGATTTTTTTTACCCTGTGTCCTCTCTGTTTTAGTCTTCTTGTTTCTGACTGGTAGATCTGCCAAATGGAGGTCTCAGTTTCTCCCTCTTTATAAGCCTCTTGTCTTAGATTCATAGTAAGCTTATATTTTGAGTGGCTACAGGATCAATACTCCATCTTGAGTTTAGTGTCCAGCTTGCTTTTTTAAAAATGAAACTCCAGGATTAAAATATCTTCACCAATGTATTTAAATAACCACATTTAGAAATTTATGAGACTATTATAATATTTTGATGTCTTTTGAGCATATTTTAGTTCAGCACTAAAGCTGACATGCTCAGTTTTCTTCCAAGTGCAGCCCTTATGAAATTTCCCACAAGAGGAATATTCTTTAGAAAGAGGCATCCTTAAATAGAAAGGTGACTTCATCTAAAGATGACAAACTAAACCAACAGCACACACTCTACAATCCCTAGCTATCCAATCTTTTTGTGCAGCTTACTCATAGCAGCTCATACATGCTGTGAAGGACTTACCTGCCTTGATTGTGTCTCATAGTCTTCTATTTTTGTTTTTTTGGTTTTTTTTTAACTAGCATAAATTTCTCTGAAAAGTATGCAAGATTTACTTGATAGTCTTTTTTAAAAAAACAAGAATACTGGGGTTGTAAAGCTGTGCAATCCATTTAAGATTGATTTTTTTTTTAAGATTGTGGTATTCAGGCATTCACAGTCAGTGAAATCATGATAGAACAGTTAAAATACTAAGACTAATGTGAGGGAGGATACTGTGCTTTCATAATTAAAATAACAGGAATGAAGTAGAACATGTGAAATATGAATCTTCCAGTGAAAAAAATAGAGTCCGTCTCTCCTAGAAAAACTTCTCTCCTAGTATTTAAAGTACGCAAGGAGTCAGGACAGCACTTATCAGAGACAGATCATTTGCAGGCTGTCCAGATAGCTAATGTACTCTTTGGTCACTCCTGTCACAGACAGTGTCATCCCAACAGATGGCAACAGCTGCTTCCAAAGCAGAAGGGACTGCAATAGCTATAATTACTAGTGTTGTAAGGTGAAAGCGCATGTTTTATCACGGCAGAAGCCACTGACATTTAATCATTTCCAGGCAATTCTTGCAGATTTCTCATACACACACACGCCACCACCCATTTTTTAAGCCTATAGCTCATAGGATTTACCACTTCAAACAAAATCAGAACTTGCTGTACTGAATTCTAGTAAAGTTTGCCGGGGGGGAGGTGTTCTTCCCCTGACATCTGGCCCGGCTGTGTTCCTTGTTTCAGTGTCCCATGTCCCGAAAAGATGAGATGAGGCTTCTTTCTCCTGTTTCAGAGCTTGTTTATTTCTGGTTCTTATGAGAGTTTCAGAGGCACAGACTGTGCTGTGACCTCCAGGAACACGAGGACAGAATGGCAATGGCTACCAGAAGCAGGTAGCTTTTACATCTATTATCAACCAGTTAGAAAACTTTACGTATCTTATTTTGTTCCCAAAACCAGTGAATATCAGCC
Organism: Vireo altiloquus; assembly: GCA_013396875.1. NCBI lineage: Eukaryota > Metazoa > Chordata > Aves > Passeriformes > Vireonidae > Vireo > Vireo altiloquus. Next base: position 297,103 of record VZRF01004796.1, read on the forward strand.
TTATTGATATGTGTCCTTTACACTAAAGTCTATCTACCAATTAACAAGTCACAGGAACTCATGTCAGAGGGAAAAAGGAAGAGAAGGAGAAGAGAGAAGAAGATGAAGAAGAAGCAGCCAACACCCTAAAATCTCCATGTTGGCTCCATATAACGTATATAGCAAAACCTAAAAACTACAACTACACATTCTGTGGTACACTAAACAACCATCTTTTCATTTCTTTGGTGTTCTCAGTTCATCCAGAAGTTGAGACAAATGCTCTCACGAGCTTGGTTCACAGGCTAAGCCTTTTTTGTGGAGCTCTGAGAGTAAAGCAAACAGCCAGAGGAGCAGGAAAAGCTCCCAAGCTTTTTCTGACTCCAACAAAGTTTTTAATTCAAATGGTATAACATTTACTTGGTTAGCATGAAGAACAACTTACACTTTTAAATTCAGGAAGTTTATGTCATAGAAATAACTTAAACTAAGATTTTCAGTTCACGTATTTACTGAAGATGCATTTTATAGGTAATTTTTAATGGATTCCTTTGGAATCCTCAGATATAGACATCAGCTTAGTATAGTGCTTTGCAGCTTAGTGATAGATGTTGTATGTGTCCAAAACATTTTAAAAGACTTCTGAGCTGCTATAACTTGGGTGAATAGGTACAGAGTACCCTCAACATTTTGTGTCTGCATCAGTCCCATGCAAGAAGTGGGATAATGAGCTTTATACAGATGTACTTGGCCCTCAAAACTCTATGCATTCAGATATGATGCCTTCAAGCCAGCAAACCTCAGAAGTAAAAAAACACAAACACCAAACCAATTTTTTTGTTTAAGTTACATACTTAAATAACTGTAATTTTAAAAAGCGTCCTAGGTATTTTATAGGTAGCTGTTAAAATCTGAGATTTGTTTGGGCTGTGAGTTCTGGTCTTGCATGAAGTATTAAGAGATTGGTGAAAATACAGTTGGACTTGTCCAATTTTACACGAACTTAAAATCATACTTCCCATAAGCACTTGCTTATCTCTGAACAGTAAAAAGCACAGTCTGCCAAAGTTCCACTAATGTTTTATATTAATTCCTGTAGAAACATGAGTGGAAATTTTCATAAATTTGGTGTATCAATAAGCATATGCTGGTATTGAATCATTAATCTCTATTATAGGTATTACACTTTGTCTAACCACAAATGCTTTAATGTGTCACCATCCCTGGAAGCACTCAAAAAATGTAGATGTGGTACTTAGGGACATGGTTTAGTGGAGGACCTGTCAGTATTAAGTTAATGGTTCAACTCAATCATCTGGGAGATCTTTTCCTTAATAACTCTATGGTAGGAAAAGCGGAGTAGAAGCATATTCTGGTTTAAATAGGTGTTAGCATATGCTAAATGAAAATATTTGTAGTTACAAAAGAAAAAGAAAGATTCCTCAGTTGATAGCTTGCAGCAGTTTAAGTAATTAATTCAGAATATTTATGTATAATCTATGTAAATATTTTACTGATTGGAGGCCTTGGTTTGTCTGTGAAAAGCACATGTCTGTCTTAGAAAAAAACTTTGAAGTTCTATCAGCTAATGTTTGCAAGGCAGTGAGATACAGTGGTGATTGGTTTGGCCTATAAAATAATTTTCATATGAAACAATGGGATTTAAAAGGCATTGGGTCATACAGTACAAAGTATCCATAGCTATCATTCTAAAGGTGTCATCTTTTCACTGTTAGAATAAAAGCTGATAACTATTTTGAATATTTCCCCCAAATTACTCTGTAACAGTAAAATTACCTTGATCCTGTCCTGGTGCACAAAAGTTGCACAAATCTGTAGTTCAGGGACAACTAGCTCAATTCAGATTTTAATTACTTGTCTATGACAAAGAGCTTTCTTACGAATTTAAAGGATCAACAAGGAATATTTTCCTGTTTTTCAACTATTTTTAAAATGTTTTTGCTTTTTTCTTGAAAATAAAATGTGTGAGTTTGAATCTTGAATAGCTGTCCTAAAATACATGGAGACCTCTAATACAAAGTGGGCTAAAAGGATAAATTCTCATTTTACTGGCTTTTGGAGTTGTATTTTATCAGACTATTTTAGACATTTATAATGAATCCTGCATATACATTATATTTACAATTTGTAAGAAAAGAATTATAGGTTAAATAGGCTCTTTTGAATAAGATTTAAGACGTCAAGTGTAAATTTTAGTTTTTATGTTGAAGTTAACTAGTATTTCCTTTGTTCCTCTACTTCACAGCTTTCAAAATGAAGATTTTGATAATGATTGATGTTGTTCTTGCAGCTAGCTTGATGGATGTCACTGGAAGTTCTGTAAGTTCTAGTAATTAAATTTTTTAACAGAGTTTCTTCTACATACTGCATATCTTATCCTCCATAGTGCTTACAATGCACATGCCCTCCATAGTACTCACAATCTCTACATGGGATGGCAGAACCTTTTTTGGAAAAGATTAGAATTCATAAAAACATGAAAGAATGAGGAAATAACTTCAAATTATGTTCAGAGGGGACAAGTTTCCAATAAGGAAAAGGGAAACATGCATAAATTTACATTTGAAGATAAATCGCTAGGCAATGGCACTGAAGAAAGTTTGTCACTGTATCTGGTATGAACCAGGAGACAATAATTCTTTCCTAAAAAACATATTATATGGTGCATGGAGGCACATTGTACAGAAGGCACACAAGATGTTATACTACCATTCAGGAGTAATGCTACCTCAGGATAACACCTGTAGTTTTGAGCAGCATACTTACAGAAAGGCAAAGCCCAGGAGCTCCTAAAGTGGTGGCTGCAGCAGTGGCATTTCTGGTCACTGGCACTTGGTATGCAGAATGTTTCTGTCCTTTTCCACCTTGTCCACTTGCCATGCAACTTTTTCTCAAACAAGATCCATAACTTCATATTCTTACTGCTTTCCATGAATCTACATTATAATTCATGCTCAGACACAATGATCAAAGCTCATTCACTTCAAGCACCCAAACCCCTCTCCTATATACATTCTGTTACTCCAGCACAAACCCTGACAAAATCACACTTTCCACAGTTTAAAATAACCTCTAGCCTCATCAACCCTGCACTGCATGTCATGGCTGTCCTTACTAGTTTGATATTAGGTCCTAAATAGCAGAAACCTGAAGGGATAGAATTCTTCATTTATAATTGCCTAGGTGGAAGTGGTTGCTGAATTTGCAACTATTGTTTATGGTTTATATTACTATGTGGAAAACTTCTGTTCAGATAAGTAGCATTATAGAGGCAGAATAGGAACACCTGACTCTGTAATCACTTCTGCTCAGTGGAGAAAAATATTACTAATTTCTGCAGAGGCCTACTGAGAAATGAGGCATTACAGTTAAATGCATTTACTTATTTTTTAATTACTGTTTTTAATTTAGAATATTGTGGACTTTAGCTGACCCTCTGAGTAAAATATAGGAATATACTGAACTTCATCTCAAAGTTTTCACCTTTTAATCTAATTAAAACACTAATCTCAATATAGAGGTATTTTGGAGCTAGTTTATATTTTAAAATGTATAGGAAATAGCACCACAAGTAAAAACTTTGTCTCTTTATAGTTTTCATTAAGTATTCTGAGTCTAATTTATAACAATAATTTTAGTGGAAGGTCACTAGTTGCTAAATAATTTACACAATAATGAACGTGAATGCACATTAATTGCAGCAGCTGGTTAAATGTGAGACTGTGTGCCCAAGAGCAGAGCTGTCAGCAGTTGTTAGATAATTGCTTCTCAATGTGTAGTGCAAACAGTTGCTTCTCTGAAACAGACAGAACAGGTTGTGTTCAGTCTGGTTTCAGTCAGTGGGCACCACTGTCCACTGGAGACAGCCACAGTAAAATTCACATTTTGTTGAGTATTTCAACATTGTAATGGTTTAACTTTGGTCCATATCTAACAAATGGAATAGCAATATGTTATAGCTGCTGACTTATAACCCTAATTTACATTTTGCTTCTGTATTACTCCAGCTGTGCATTGGTTTAACTCCAATGATTTTAAAAGGGTTATCCTGTGAAAAAAAGTGTAGCAGCACATTGAAAGAACAGTCTCGTAAACTGAAGATCTAAAAGCCACATTGATCCAACTGAAGTTACAGTTACCTTGTGATTGTCGCATGGAAAAAATAGACATGGAATTCCAAATACGAGAACTGTGGTTTTGCTCTTCAGCACCAAGGTCTAATGGGATTTGTCTGAAGTTGACAGACAGACGTCACTGAGAAGGCTGAAGTCAGGGAGAGAAAGGAAAGGATCAGATACCAGTACTTTTCATATGTAGGTTACTTTCAAAACTTTATTTCTTCTCAATTTTTTTTTTACTTATGCTGTAGTTTTTCAGTATGGCTAATCATGTCTTGATTGTCACTTCTAATTTACTGTCACTTCCTAAGCACTGAGAGCTTAAATCCTTTTTAATCAGAAATTGCTATGTATAATGCATATATATTACTGTTCACCCTATCATGAGGATATTGTCTGTAAAGTAGATGAGAGTCAGCTCATTATGTTTTTCACTTTCATGAATTAATTCATAATTTTAAAGTAAACAATAACAAAAGATGGATTTTAAATGCAAGTTTAAGAATAATAATTAAAGACAGCCTGTTGCAGGCTTGTGTTTTACTTGGTTCAAAGGAAAGGACCTTTTACTGTGATGTATGAAGTGGTGTCATACTGAATTTAGATACCAAGGTTTTTTTTAAGGTAAGATAATATTTTTTCAGAAGTTCTATACTTGTACTATATAATTTAATCACAGTAGGAGAATGGTTTTTAGCAGTATGAAAAGGGGAACTGATAGATGCATTTCTGCTAGACCTGAAAGCAACACACATCGCTGCCTGTAGCTGCCTCTCCTCAAGTGCACCGTCGCTTGCTCTTTCCAGAATGGAAGCTCTTTGTGGCTCAGATCTGGCCATGTGTCAGAGAGGTTACCCACCTCAGGTCTTGTCTATGCAATTGCAAGGGCCTGGCAGTGGGGGCCACCATTTCCAGGTCTCTCCTATTGCATTTTACGATGTTCTCCAAGGTTGTGAGTACTGAGTTAAGACTGATATAGGCTAACCTTCTTCGTAAAACTAGTAACTGTGGCATGGTGGCTTCTTTATCACTCTTAACTTAGTATGATTGGAATAAATATTTGGTCTGGCTGGGAACATGGGATTTTTTGAACAGCTTTTCTTTTACAGTTAGCATTAGCTCATCAGGGCAAGCCTAGAAATATTTTTTCAATATTTTTAGAATTTATTCACTCTTTCTCAATCCACCTGTGCATCTCTTTCTCTCTCTCTAAAACTCTGCAGTCCTCTAATTTTCTGTATTCACAGAGGACTAGAATGACAATTTGCAGACACCTGTCAAGGAAGTCTTCGGACTTTCCCATTGAATTAATTCTGAATAAATAGAAAATTCAGCTTTTGTGAAGGGTTTGTATAAAGCTGCAGATACAATTGAGACAACCACCCTGGAAAGTCTGCACAATAAATAGTGCATCTTTTCTTTGTAATACACAACATGTCCCACATTAACCACTGTGGTAAATGTGGGACATTCACATCCCTCTAAGCCACTGTAGCCCTCTAAATAGCATCCTCTAAGCCACTGCAGCAACGTTGTATGACCATATATTTTAGCTATTTTCTTCTCTTGTTTCCTGCTAGAAGAAAAGGATGATATGCTAGGCATCCCGTAGTTATCAATATAGCTCTCAACAACTGAAAAAGATTTTCAAGGGAAGGTTCTTGAATAAGATAGAACTTTGGGGATATTACTGGGTCATTGGCTGCTGTGTCCCTCTAAAAGGTGTTTAGGAAATGTACCTCTGGCCTTACAGCGTCCCCTCGTGGCCAAGAATCACCATGGTTCTCCAGCGCATGGCTCAGCGCTGCGGGCCAAATACAGGCTGCTGAACCTCTCCCTCTCGAACCTCTCCCTCTCGACCTTTGTCAGGTCTCTGACAAACTGCCTAGTTATGCCACATATGTATATATTTTTTCCCCATTCTTTTATTTCTCCGTGTATATTAGATAGCAGTTAAGTACGAATTAAAGCAAGTCTCTGATACACTTCAGTAATACTTAAGACAGGTCTGTATTCAGGATTGTTCTGCAGTCTTATGATCAGATTTTCGAGTGTAAATAAATATTGCAGGCAAATGGAACATTTTGTTGAGCGTGTTCATGGACAACGGGGGAAGTCTGAGCTTGATACAAACGAAAGTATCCAGACACCACTGAGGTGCACCTCACTACGCACAGCAGTATGCTATTGCAGACATTTCTATAGCTTGGTTTGATAGGGCAATGTTCTGAGATATTGATTCTTCCATATGGATGCCAAATATTGCAGGTCTACCTGTAAATAATGTTCCCTATGAATAAGGTAGCATCAATTTAGAACTACTTCAAATTTGATCTTACATGTCAGTTTTCCAGAAGGTCACCCTTTGATTTTGCCTTTACAGTGCTAGTTGTGCTCTTTTACAAGCACCATAGCTTCTAAACTCTGCTTGTATAAAATTGCAGTGTTATTGATGCAAAACCTTTGTCGTGTTTCCAAAGGCTTTTCTCCCTCACACTGAAATCAAATTTATTTAATATCTATTTTAAACTCTACAGACTGTTTTAATTTAAGTTCTCTAGATCAGGTTCTGTTCACTTTGGCTGTTTTACCATAGTCTTTGATCTACAACCAATTATTTATTGCTCAGCATGCATTCAGCATGTCAGATTTTGGAACAGCTGTTCCAGCTCTTGGAGGTCAAGTGGGTGCAAGGTATCACTCTATCAGAATTGCCACATTTCTCACCCACTCTTTGCAGGGCAAAATTAAGTACACAAGTCACAGCACAACGCTAACTTTAACTTTTGTTTTAACTTTTATTTTTTATGCATATTCATGGCTTCTTAGGGGCTATTTTAGCATGACAAAAATGAGCTTAAAACAACAATATTTGTGTTGGCAATATTAGGGTTGTTATCATAGGAAGTGTGTAATTTAAAAGCATTTGAAAAATGTGCAATGAAGTTGAAAACATATCCATGTGGATTGCATTTCTTTAAAACTCTTTAGAACCTTCACAATATTAGTAGCAGGTGTCACTGGATAGCAAATCTCTCTGCATGGAAGATGATAGAGGATAAGCCATCCTTATGATAGGGCTGTATTGTAGCATTTTTCCCCAAAGTCCCTGCTGCATGTTTGCAGCTAGAGCTGATAGCACTAAGGAGAAAGTCTTTTTGCAAAGCCTTCACAATATGTATGCTTTTTATATTATATGCAGTAATATATGAAATAATTTTAAACAAGGTAGCAACAGAGATGGAAGTCAACACAGTATCTGTAGGCAATTGTGACCAAAATGTTTTATTGAAGTTAAATTTTATTTATGGTTTGGTTTGTTGGCTCTTTGTGTCACACGTTAAATATCACAAACAATTTGTTCATTTTACAATAAGATATGTTTTCCTCCCTAGGATTTCCAGAAATGTTTTCAAGAGCAGATACAACTTCAAGGCCAAGTGAGGCTTCTGGAACATCGTGTGAAACAGCAGCAGTTAAAAATTACACAGCTCTTAGAGAAGAAAGAGATTCAGTACAGTGACAAAGAAGATGAAAACAGTGTCATTGACTTGGGAGGAAAAAGACAGTATTCAGGTTAGAAATGAAGCTATTCTATTCATTTCCATTCATTGTAATGATACCCAGAAGCTTTAGCACAATTGGGCCTATTGAGTTATTGTTTTAAAAACTCATCACAGAATATTTGTTTAAAACACAGTGCTCAGCTTTTACCTGGACCTGCTGTTCAGGGAAAAATTGTTAATGTCAGATGGTAGAAATCAAATCAGGATTTAAGTAGTTTACTGATTTATTAATAGTGGATAATTCAAAAACAATCAGTGGACAATAAATTAAGCATAAATATCAGCAATACAACAGATAAAAGCCAATAATAGACATTTACAAAATGTTAATCAGGAGATACAGATTTCTAAACACCGTTCTTTGACTAATGTCAGAAGTTCTAACAATCTCAAAAAGAGCTAACAGGGTTAGTTCACATTCATGCATTCAAATGGTTGCCTGGGTTACAAGCACTGACTTTGTTCCAATCTCCAAAATCCCTGAGACATCCATATTTACACACATAAGCCTGGCATAATGACATCTGCATCTAACATTAATAATATTTTTATGTTGCACCATTTTTACTGAGTTGGATTCAGCTCATGACATCACAGCTTTTAAAATACTGGTTTAAAGTTGTTTTTGTAATTTCACTGGCATTCTGGTGGTGGTCCACTCCCTCTAGAGTGGCAGGCTTGTAGAAGCTGCAGTGAGGCCCAAACTCTTAATATAATAAAACACCATCCAGAACAATAGTTGGATTGAAAATACAATTTTGGAGTCTGACTTCTAGAAGGTGTTTGTTTCAAGCTGTCCAGTGCTGGAAAGTCTTACCTACTATTACTTTTAATAACCTTGTTTGAATATACTTTTAGTGCTTATGCTGCTAGAAGAAATACCAATATACATAACATTTGATCCCAAGGCATCAAATAAAAAAACACCATTAAAATGAAATTAAAAGCAGTTGTAAACCTGACTTTAAATTTTAGCTGTGTATTTATGCAATCAGCATCTTGGAACACTTTATTTTTATTATTAGGGCTGACTCATTTGTTACTGGAAAAGATTATTAAACTCACATTTCTCTGAAAGGTATTTGTCCTTTCTTAGCATGTGCCTCAATTTATTCTTTTACAGTGTTATTCTAAAAAACAGATCTAACTTGTTCCTGTTTCTGATGATTTTTTCCCCCATTACTTTTCCACTATCTTTACAGCTGGGAAAAATGCCTTTCCCTATTCACACTGCATTATTTTCTCAAACTGCTGCAGCATTTTAATATCAAGAGAGCTGCATAATTTGAGTTAGATAGTGAAGGGGAAATTCCACACTATATACACCTGCTAAAAATTAAGATATGCTTATGTTTTGCTGACCTACTAAGAAATTAATGGACCAGAAAAAGTGTTTTCTCTAAGCCAATCATGCATTCTCTAGAAAGAGAACTTAGATTATTTAAATGATGTTTTCTGTTAGAGTTTATTCAAACTCTAGCATAGCTATTTGTTTTCAGTATAAAGTGTTTATTTTCTATGTCTAATCTTCACTGACACTTTCACTGAAAAGAAATATAATAGTTCATAAAGTTCCAACCAGGCCTGGAAGTTCAGCCAATTCAGAGAATTCCTTAAAGTTAATCATCTCTACCTTAGCCAGGAAAAACAGAAATGCTGAAAATTATACATCTTTTCTGTATGACTGCTTGATGGTAGATTATACACAAAAACAGAACTCCTTTCGTTTCTCAATTCCTAGAGGAAAAAAGATAAGATTATACAATTACATTGCTGTAATATTTCCATGAGCTCTGAATTTTGTTATCGTTAATTACATTCATCAATAGCAATGCAGACCAGACTGTGAATGGCACCAAGTCAAAGTGCTATCATTTTACACATATACTGCACTTTTTGGGTGTAGTCTTCTATATATTTTTGCCCCTATTCGGTAGAAGGAACAGGAGAATCAGGCCTCAAAATTGTTTCCGTTTATAACACTGGAGATTCCATGCTTTTTTTTTTTGGCACTTCTGTGAACTTTCTGGACATAGAAGTACATGTTTGTTTTAAAGGTTACTGTGTATTTTACCTGTGATTTTATGGTTGTAACAGGATTCCAATGTGGATGATACCACTGTAAATTAAATGTGACACCACTTAAAATAGAGGAATTATTTTGCTAGTCAAGAAGAAACAAAAACTATAAAATTTCACAGTGGGAAGATATTATTTCAAAAATTTATCAAAGTAATTACAGCCTAGCAAAGTTTTAAAGCAACACAAGTATTAAAAAATGCCCAAAAGTCAAAGAAATGTGTTTGCAGAGACAATTAATTTTGTTAGCATGGTTCATACGTGACTTCTACATATCAAGACTTGATTACTGTTATTGACTTGATTTCTGATTTTACCAGTATGTACAGGACTAAAAATGTTGTGTCAAATTAATGTTTTGTGCACAGATTGTGCCGAAATCTACAATGAAGGCCACAAGCAAAATGGATTTTATAAAATAAAGCCAATCCAGAGTCCTACAGAATTCCTTGCGTTCTGTGACATGTCCGAAGGAGGTGGCTGGACTGTGTTTCAGAGACGTTCTGATGGCAGCCAGAATTTTGATAGGTAGGTAACCTTGCTAATTAAAACTGGAAACAAAGTGAAGACACATTATAACCAGATGGAGCTAAGTTAAATCTGGACTTTAGAAGTATTTGCGCAAGTTGTTATCCCAGATAAAAGGGAGGAATGGTTATTCTGTGGGACAGCCTCCCCATGAGATACACTTCTGGTTCTGGCTGCCTTCTGTGAGACATCCTTTCTAATCTTTTTCTGACAACTTGAGCATTTGACATGAAGACACTTCAATGTCAAATGCATTACACCTGTTGGAGCAAGGAGTCTTAATGACAAATAAAGGACTAGCTTGTCTTTTGCAACTAGTAAAAGCCTAAAAAATAAAAAAAAATGTAAGCAATCTGAGAGCTCTTCGAGTAAAAATGTTCTTCACAGCCATGTCTAGTGGGAGGATGAGAAACAAAGTACGTAAGTAGAAACAAGAGAGGTTCCTACTGGATATAAGCAGCAACCTTTTCACCATGAAAAGAGTCAGCATGTTGCCCACGAGAATGTTCCGTCTCCATCCCTGGAAATTTTCAAGATCTGAATGGATAAGCCCTGAACAACCTGGTCCGATCTCATGGCTGACTCTGGCTTGAGATGACGCTGGACTAGCTTACCTCCTGAGGTTCCTTCTGGTTTGAGATATTCTGTGATCTAAAATTGTATAATAAAACGTCTAAACAAACTTGCTTTTTTGATAAATTATTAATTTATACCCTTTTCAGAGTCTGGGCTGACTATGAAAATGGCTTTGGAAATTTTGTTTTGAAAAATGGTGAATTTTGGCTTGGAAACAAAAACCTTCATTATTTGACTAATCAAGGTAAGATTTGTATTGTAACAATAGTCTTACTGTTTCTGTTTCTTTCCTCTCTCCGGGCCATTTTTTTTTGTTTTCTGTTTTTGTTACCATAAATCCTGAGTTCTGTTGTTAGTCTTCATGGACTTCTCTAAGTTTCAGAAAAAAACACATTGAATGTAAGTTGAATGTATGTTTTTTCCAACAAAAGGTTCAAAACTGTCCTCAGGCCACCAGCATACCAGGAGCCCCTGTGAAATAGGGAACAGGAGACAAGAGTCTACCTTAAAATAATTGTCTCTATTCATTTTCCATCAGCATCAGCAACAGTCCAGGGTTAGGTATATGCTGTACCAAGACATTCAGTCAGGGCTTTTTAGCTGTATGGGCTATTACATGAAAGTAATTCTAGGCCAGTCCTGTTGATTAGGGCCATAGTGGAAAGTTATTTCCATCTTTCTAATAGTCACTCAATGGAAGCTAACTTCTGCTTTGTTGTAGAATGCTGCAGATACAAAACTTATCCACTGGCTTAGCCAGCTAAATCATACGGAAATCAGTGCCACCAGGATGTGATCCTAGTATAACTCTTATTTTCAGAGTATAAAAATCTAATTTCCATAGATGAACATTTATTGACCAATTTTCACAATATTTTCATTACCACCTCAAATATCTTACTAAAATGTAAAATTTGTAAGGCCATCTTTCTTTACATTTTTTTCCTATGTTTGAAAATCTGTATTGGAATAATTCTAACATTTTCTAAGCTGACTCAGGTGAATAAAGGCAAAGAATAGCAATATATGCTTTAAAATGCATGAAGAAAGAAGACAAAACCCCATAAAATATGCTAAAGTGATAGAGATTCATGATAAAAACATTTTCTTTTCATCTTCTACTATAATGCCCAGTTCTGAAAAGTAGTGAGATAGGCTCGTTTAACTAAAATAATTTGTATTTTTTTTAAGGGAATTATACTTTAAGAATTGATCTAACTGATTTTGAAGGAGAACGGCGTTTTGCACAATATGCAAAATTCAGAGTTGCAGGAGAAGAGGTAATAAAATATTAAATGACTAGAGGTTTTAATGAAAATGTGGATTCTGTAGACAAATAATAAACACACAGGTTTCTTAATTTCCATAAAGATTTGTGTAGAACCTTATTACCATATTTTCTTTCTTACACATGCTTATAATTTTCAAAAACGTAATAAAAGTCATTTATTCTGATACATTAATTTCACACTTTCTGTAAGATATATGAATTAACTGGTTTAGCAGACATGGATAAAAGCTGTTTGTCTATTTTTGTTGATATTACCAACAATAATGGTACAAGATGTTCTGTTTTGTTAATGTATACTGCAAATTAGCCCTTAGACTGTTTTTATTAGGTCATTTATACATAAGGTAATGACAAGTTTTGTCCCTGTTAAGTATCTTTACAGCCTTTCATTATTTAGTACACAGTGTTTAAGTGGCATGGCATTTCTCAGCATAAAAATAGCAGCAAATGGAACAGATTAGGTTCCTCTTTGTGGTTTCACTCTCTGACATGCTAAGGGCTAAAGACATATTGGAATTTTTTTATTTTTCTTTCTTCACATTTTTTTATTAGCATTCTTATGAGATGAGTTGTGGTGAATACTCTGGTACAGCTGGTGATTCCCTTACTGGTGGATTTCATCCTGAAATAAAATGGTGGGCTGATCATCGAGGAATGAAATTCAGTACTAGAGACAGGGATAATGACAACTATGAAGGGAACTGTGCTGAAGAGGAAAAGGCTGGCTGGTGGTTTAACAGGTATTTTGATTTTATATGGGTACTGTCAACTATTCTGCTCCATGTATATTCATAAAATAACAACATATGGTAGAAGATAGATTGGGATTGTTTATTTATTTGCAATGTTCCCTTGTCCCCCAGCAGAGATCTCAGTGCTGGTAAGACTGAGGCTCCCCTTAGAAGGGACAGCACCTACAGTGCAGCTCCAGCTGGTCTGTGATAATGGTATTTGCCATATATCAGGTAGTGAGGAGGAAATAATTCTGCCTCTCCTAGGTAACTAGTTTTTACACAAGTAGGTCATGTAGCGTTTGCAGATATATCCCTGCTGTACTTCACTTTTGCATTTCTCCTGTGTTGCACTAGACCAGATGTGGCAGCACTGCAAATATCTGACAGGCGAAACTGGTGCCAGGTTATCAGGACTCATTTTTTTCACCTCGCTTCACAGCATATCACTCTTGTTATTCTTTCTAAATGGAGATGGCAATGTGTCCACTCAGTTTCTGTCAGTGTGCATGTCTGGACTGAAAGATTTTTTTAAATAGGGTTCAATAAAAGAATTTTAAAATTCTACTTACATGCAATAGACCAAATCAAAAAGGAAGGATAAAACTGGTAGCCTTAGCACAGCCTGTACAGATTAGCTATGTTCTTTCCTGTAATTAATTAGATAAATATAGCCATGAAAAGAAACTCTGCAATTTAGCTGTGTAATAGAGAGGTTTAAAATATAGCTCAGGGAGGCATACTACTGTCTCACTGTGATCTCAGTTCACTTGGCAAGAGGTGCCAGGCTGGATCAACTCCATTGTTTCTGTTGTGTCATCCTTTGTTTCCCCGCTTAACTCCTCATATGCCAAATTCTGGTTTTGTAAGCAGGCTGTGACCACCTTAGCTGATATGATGTAGCTATTAATTCAGTGTTTCCCAATTAACTACTTATTTTAATATATTTGCGTGGATAGCCAGTCAGCAGATTGTTTGAGACATGGAAAAAGTCACATGTAGATAAAGTTTTTTTCCATCTCTTGGGAAAGCTAAGATATAAAAAGGAAAGGCAACTATGTTGGAGATACTTTTCCTATGGTATCAGAACTTTTGTATATTTAAAGGAGTATCTGAACCTCAAATCACACAAAACTGATATCATACCATGGAGTTCATTAAGACTGAATCACTAGTCACTTTTAGACCACTGCATACATTTTTTGCCTTTTAAAAACTTTTTTTTGTATTAGATTAATCTGGACAAAAGAATGACCACTTTGCAGAAGTACAGCAGAACTTGACAGTTATTTATACCTTGTAGTTGGTGTTACATAACTTCTAAAGATAGCTGACTCGTACTAGGCTAGCTCTTATTACGGTTGTGTAGCTCATGCTCTTAAAGTGACAGTCGAGCTGGATAATGAAAACGAGTTACTAATTATTCTAATTGTAGCTATTCTAGTTATAACTAATAAGAGTTATTCCACTGCTTTGTTATTCACTTTTAAATGTTAAGTCTCACATGAAACTGAAAACTGCAAAATACTGGAAAATGTCAGTATCACTAAGTCCTACTCAAAGGAACAGTACTGGCAGAGAAAGGAAAACACTCAGAAACACATATTTATCATGCACAGATTAGCAAATACAGAAGGAATTAGTGCTCTTGGCTGGCTTGTGTAAGAGCTCCCAGCTATGAAGGAATTGTTTATAGCCAGCTCTATGCTATCAGGATTAATGAAACACAGAAAAGCCCAGATAATATGAAAACCAAGGCATGTAACACAAGTGAGGCCACATGGAAGTAGCTCAGATCTAGTTTAAAGCCACGAGTCTTGCTCCAGCTCAGCATTTGTTGTCCTGGACTTCTGCAGAAAAATGGCCCCTTTTGTAAGCAAAGCTCTAAAAGAGATTTTTATCTTGAAAGAAATCCACAGAGCTGGGTTCACTCTGGTACTACCTGCAGGTCATGAGCTTTCCAGCACCCAGGGCATTGCAAAGTAGGTTCATAAGTAGTGAGAGTGAACAATTCTAGTTGGACATGAGCTTATGTCCATTTTTAGTTATACCATGTATGGATGGTAACAAGGATCTGTTAGGCCAGATATCACTAACTCAAGTTTCCTGCCTCACCAATCATCCTGGAGACTGTGTAACTCTATTCATGTGGGGTCAGGGGAGTCAGTAAATCCAGACAGAATTCAAAGGGTTCTTCAGGGAACCAGTTCCCATTTCTCCACATCTGTCAAACAGTTAATACAAAATTCAGATAAACTATCAGTTTGAGTTGAGAATTGACTGTACTTTTGAAATTTTTGCAGTGTAGTTTTTAACTTTATATTAGCCTATTGAAAAGATAGGAGGAACATAGGCTAACTTTATGGTATTTATTGACTCGTGAATAATTAATGGTTTTTCACAATATCATATCAATAATCACATGCCAGTTGTTAATTTAGTATGTACAGTCACTCCAGACAGCATCTAGTTGGATACTGAATACTGTAATTTTCACTACTTGTGCTTCCCAGCACTAATTAAGACTTTTTACTGGCTCATATTGCTGTTGACAAAATTATGGTGTGCCTTCTTATGATTCTTTTAATGAAGTCTGTGTTTTGATTCAAAGTAGGCAGAGTGCCTGCTCATTGCAGAATTTATATGATTAGAAAGATTATGCCAGCTCTGATACAAGTTTGTCATTCTCAAAAACAAACTCATTTTTGATGGCCACAGTTTATAAGCTTTCAATTAACACATTATCAAAAGTGACCTTAAAAATTGTAAGCAAATAAGCATAAATGTAGATAAGAATTTTCCTGTGGGGTTTTTATCACAGTTTTTATCTATTAACTTTGTTAATGATATGCAAGCAAAGCCAAAAATACTAAGATTTGCCAGTAACAATATTCATAAGGTTAATTTGGAATGTTTTCTCTTTGCATATTTTCTGAAGTCTGCTTTTGGAATCCATCATGGAGTTCACCAGCTAGATATTAACAGCATTTAGAATGAAATACTGAATTGGCAGATAAACCAAGCTGATTCATCACAACATGCTGCAAAAGGAACAGCCAGTTTGCTCTCCATATGGTCACATAAAGATCTAAACTTCTTTCTCGTAGAAACCAGCAAGTATCCAGGTTGTGCTCTTTCCTATTCAAGCCTTTTGGATTTTGCTGTTTTTTTTTTTGTTTCAACTACTGTATTTAATAAACTATAACAGCATTTTGGCTTCAGTCTGTTTAAAAAACAACAAAAACCCCTCAACTTTGTATAGTCAAATAAAATGTCAGCTTTGATGATCCAGTGAATTGGTACATGTGTGTAATTAGCTGTTGGAATTCATCTGTAAATAAAAGTCCACAGGTGAATAGGCAAACTGATGGTGGTATTCAGGTTTTGTCATATGAAATACCGCGTGGTTTAACTGGAAAATTCAAGGGGGCTACTCTGGAACAATGAAAAACCGCAACAGTATTTCTTTCCCAGAGTATGGTGTATGTCCTGCTGTCATCCATGCTGAACAATTCTGGAAGAATTTTCTACTCAAACAGATTAGCAGAAAAACTCCAAAACTAGTAACATCAGAAAACATGGAAAGAACAAGCAGCAGTTTTGTTTAAGAGAAGCAAAAATCATTTGCAGTTCTGCCTTAATTAAACCACTGTTGTTTATGCACACGGAATTCACAAATGCAAACTAGGCTGGTATCGATATGGCAAAATTTTTGACTCACAGAGAAATAACAAATGCTTGAAACTTTTTGGCAGGAGGCCTTATTGCTGTTTGCCTTTACATTCCCACCAGGTGTCACTCTGCCAACCTGAATGGTTTGTACTACGGAGGTCCCTACGCTGCCGAGACAGACAACGGGATTGTTTGGTACACCTGGCATGGGTGGTGGTATTCCCTGAAATCCGTTGTCATGAAGGTCAGACCAGCAGACTTTGAACGTAATATTGTTTAAATCTTCTATTAACATGACTCACCTGATTAATCTTTTAGGAAATTCATTCCAGATTAAAACAAGCAGATTTTTACTTCTCAATCTATTCATGTGTAAATTTTGAAAAATTGTTCTGCAACCCGTAGTTGCAGTTTATAAGATGTAAGTGAAAAGACAAGCTAGCCTATGAACCTTTAGATACAAATATTAATGCTAATATGGATCTGGGGTTTTTTTTAAAGGCAAGGGTTCACTGAGGAATAACGACATCTTCATCAAGATGGAGAATTTTTTGCTTTAACTAGTAACTAGAAATCCTCTCACCCCTAAAAACAACAGTATTGTTACTGTGCTGTCTCAAAAATGAAAATTAATTGTACTTATTACAATTAAAAAACCTACTCAAATAGAAGCATAAGGTTTACACAGTGGATGGAACATATCTGCTTTGGAAAGGTTCAAGACTTTAGAAATGAGTTTCCTGTAATGTAATTCCTCTGATGCAATGGTTGCATGTGTTGTGTACATAGTGTACATAAAAGGTTTAAAGAATGAGGAAGGGAACTGAAGAAAGAGAAGGGGAGCTACCAGGGTACAATCAATTGAATCCAGCATAGAGAAGCCAATTGTCTGTTGTTTGCTGAAGCATTTCTAGGGCTGGTCACAGCATTTCAATCTAACATTTTTAGATGGTCAGTAATTTTGCTTTTCTCCTTCTTGGTAACCATAATGCTCCTTCCCTTCCCTTCCCTTCCCTTCCCTTCCCTTCCCTTTTTTTAAAAGGCTTTAATACACTAAAGATCGGNAGCATTTCAATCTAACATTTTTAGATGGTCAGTAATTTTGCTTTTCTCCTTCTTGGTAACCATAATGCTCCTTCCCTTCCCTTCCCTTCCCTTCCCTTCCCTTACCTTTTTTTAAAGGGCTTTAATACACTAACATTTGGAGTTTAACAAAAGCTGCAACTAATTTTAATGTGAGCTAAGCTAACAGAAGGCATGTGTAGAGGGAAGTATATTTCATGTGCAGTAAAAATCTGTCATTTTAGAGGTTCTTAGTGCTTGACACTATAAATCTCTACTTTGTTTTTGTGTCTGTTAGACTTTACAACTCTCTGAATTTGAATGTCCTGTTCAGTCACTTCTTCTCCTTTTCTTATGTACTTGTGTAGGCTCTCTGGGCTTTTTTCTGTCTCAAGCTGTATATCCATATTTTTCTTGTACAAGAATAATGGTAAGATAGACTTTGCCTTCCCCTGGCTTCTGTGCCTGGCACTCCAATAAGCTCTAATAGCCAGTAATAACAAGAGTTGCTGATTAGTGCTTGCTGCCATGGAGAAGATAGGATCACTTTCTAGAAAGATATCTAATGAAATGTAGTCAATTTCTGCTGGGCAGATGCAAATGAAGGCCTAAAAAAAAATCTGGACCTAAGCTTGCTTTCCTAAAATAATTTTGATTTTGTGGTTGAACTGCCAGTCTCTCTCCCCCTGTCCAAATGCAGTTTTGAACATGGCAGCCACTTTCAGTCATGCTTAACATAATTGAACTAAGTTTTGGTAAAGGTCAGTTTATAACTACGTTGCTATGAACACAGGTCAGCTGAATGGTAACTCTGCATGGCAATTTTTCCTTCCATTTTCATCCTCCTGAAACAAAGAAAATTAATAAAGAAATCCTTGAAAGAATTGCATGGATAAGGGTGATGCCTTAGGTTTTAACTTCTATATTTTTCAAATTCTGTACTGTCAGTGTAACTCTGAAGTTTCCTGTAACTTGTTAAGTGCTGTTCTCTATGCTAAGATAAACATAACAAAACCTCTCTAACTTGATCTTCAAAGACACCCAGACCAAAAACTGTAAACCATCATCTTAAAAAGGAGGCAAACCTAAAGAAATTACATCATTAGCTGAGTTCTAGTTAATGAATTTATGCTGATATAAAAGTGTAAAGAACTCTTCACCTGTTATCCATTTTAAGATCCACTAAAGCAAGACCCTCTGGAGCCCAAAAGTGTACATCTGAAGGCCTTTCAAATAAATACCACCTTTTCCCTTTATTCCTGTCTAGTCTCTGTTTCTAAGTAGCCATTTAAGGCATCAAGGGTGGGAGAATGTTGCTGACGAAAATCTGTAGTATAGAGGTTTTAAGGTCTCTTCTTTTTGTGGTAATAGCAGGTATTCTAGATAATCCAATCTTTTTCTTGATGTATCAGTTAATACTGTCCTACAGATTTCTATCCTTTAGCATATCCCTGTACCCATGCATGAGAGAACCAATGAACAGCTCTACAACTGCTTATTTTGAACTTTGTTCAATTAGTTACACCAAATTATATTCAGTATCTGAGAGGAAGGCCTATCACTCCGTGTGTGTGTGCTTGTAAGGGGGGTGAGAGGCAGAGAGAGAGGGAGAGTCAACGTTACAGCAGAAAATCTGATGAAGTATTTTTACTCAATTTCATTACAGAACTTAAAATGGGTTCCTATGTAACTATGCATATGTCTGT
Organism: Vireo altiloquus; assembly: GCA_013396875.1. Classification (NCBI taxonomy): domain Eukaryota; kingdom Metazoa; phylum Chordata; class Aves; order Passeriformes; family Vireonidae; genus Vireo; species Vireo altiloquus. Next base: position 316,432 of record VZRF01004796.1, read on the forward strand.
AGGTATGGGTTATTAATAATGTGATGGAAGTTTTGGAGCTGTTTAAAAAAATGTTGTAAGTACAGTATTTCCCATAATGATTTTAAAATTATTTTGCTACCCTAAGAGGAGAAAGCTTTAATTATTTGGAAAAGACCCAGTATGCCACTGTGTAGAAATTGTAAAAACATCTTTAGTTTTTCACAGGAAAATGGAAATATTAACTCATGAATTTGGAGAGCATCAGGGCAGATCATATTCCACCAAAATAAAAGGAGGATTTATGTACAGGAAAGTTGGATCTTTTGCACACAAAAGAAAGACTTTCAAAATGTACAGATTGTGCTCATAAAATCTATGATAAATTTTTTTACGTACTGCAGCATAAATTCATCCTCTTTATTTATAAGAGCACTAATGAAACCTTTTGGCTGAGTTAGGGTGATTTTGAGATATTCTGATGTAAAATTTGACTCCCTTTCTATACTGGAAATCATAAAATGAAGAAGAATCAAATATGTCTTTGTATGGCTTATAATGCATTTATATGTTTATTTGGACTGAATTCTTTTCAGAACAAGGAAGCATCTAGCATACTGTCAGCAATATTAATTGTATTTAATTTCCACCACTTTTCCATGGCCTGCCTTTGTGCAATAAATCTGTCTGGCCACATGAAAAGCATGTGAAATTGTTGTAATTCAAAATGGTCATATAATTGTTCTTAAATAAACAAACCATTTATTTTCAAAAGGGAAGTTTTAATAGCTACCAGACAAGACACAAAGTTGGAAGAGAATACTTTCCTCTGACAGGTTTGCCTATTCACATTAATTTATTTCCTCAACAGGTACAAACATGTTCTAAATAGTCTTAAGTCTTACAAGATAGCAGAACACAGGCCAGTTTATTTGTTCTGGTGTTAGACAGAAAATAATTTCCAAATAGCTGAAAATGAATACATACTATTTCATACAAATCATATAACCCAACAGAAGAAGAATAAGAATTGAGGAAATAACAATGAAAATATTTTGTCACTCATGTTAATAAAGAACATAATGGTATCTACCAGCAATGTGGAATCAAAAATGTATCAATATCTGTTCAAGGGACACACTCTTGTATTTTATTTCTATGTCTGTGCTCTTGCATTTTACTCAACATATTGGAGATTAAAAGAATGGAAACCACAATCCCAGGTGAATTAAATGAGCAGCAACAGAGCCTTTTATGTTACATCATTTGTTTTCCGTAGAAGATCTAGAATGCGCTGATAGAGCTGAGGTACTGCAGCCTGGCCTACTCCTTTCCATTGGAGATTCTTCTCTTCAGCTCCCCTGTCTTGCTACAGTCTACCTCTCCTCACCATTCCCAAAACTGTCACTCCTTACACAAATTCCTAAATGCCTTTTGTAAGTATAACATTTGTTCTGTCAGAAGTTCTTCTTGCTCTTGAAATGGTACACCCAGAAAGGGGATTTGAACCACAGGTTGCCAGGTCTGTGAATATTCCTATCACGTTCCTTTAGTTCACTTCTCATTAGCAGAAAAGAATGAAAATGCAGATTTTCCTTCAGTAGTAGGTTCTCTTTGGCAGTTGTAACAGAGGTAGAAAGAGCAGAATTATCCAGGGAAGTATTCTGTACCTAAATTTTGAAAAATTTCCACTTACTTCTATTTGTTTGTTTGTTTTTTAAAATTGTTTAATAAGTGATCAACTCAGAAAACAAAAATGGAGCCTGCAAAACCAGGAGTACTTTGAAATGAACATGAGTATGCTTGGTGTTTCCTCAGAGCAGGTATGACAATTGGGAAATTGGTAAGGCTCCAAACATTCAGTTAAAATCCATATGCAAGTTATGCTCAGAGAGAGGTTCAAATTTTTGTTAAAGTGCTCCTTCAAAGAGGGTATATTGTGATAGTGGCTTTTTTGATGCTTAATTAAGCTTTTTTTTGCTGAATACTGTTCAAAATTTCAAAGTTCAAGAGTTCAAAAAAGTTCAAAAATTCCTCTTTTCCAAGTACCTGAGGGCTACCTTAATCTTTGTTTAGTATAGGATGAGATCCAGCTTGTCATTGCTACATCTTCAGTTAACTAAGACAGTTCCTCTTAATCCCACCCTAATGCAAAATTGATTGCATCAGAAACATAATGCTGATACACAAACACTAAATAAACAAACCTGGGGCCAAATTAATGTTTGTTCCCTTGTAAAAGAAGAAGCAAAATATGGCCTTTGCATAAAAACCGCAAGCAAACCATCTTGTAGCTCGCTTTTCTGTCCATCCTCAGCAAGTCATAAATACCTGTGTATAAGTTCCTTTTACCTGTCTCTCCTACAGAATTGAGCTGCTTTTTTTTCTTCCTGTCTTAATGACAGTCAGATTAATGACGTGTTAGTTGTGCTTTGCATACCTATGACTGTCTGGCTTAAGAAACCTGGGTGGCTCTGAGGGTCTGCAGAACTTGAGCAAAGGCTCTGAGCAGCTAAATGATGTTCTTAATGCACCCAAAATGGCAGTTGTGAGAACAGGCTGGATTGAATTGTTTAATGAATATGTCACCCAACACTATGGGCAGGAAGACAAACAGATTCCTCTTACAGGAAAAAGGTTCTCACAAATGATATATCTGAATTTCAGTGCATCCAGTTTTGTTGTCCTTGCAAAAGGACACAATTTTCAATCCATGGTCTGTCATACAATTGCAAAATTGTATTTGCATGGGAGCCCCTGGTCTGGCACTTTATGCAACATGATAGTTCATATTAGTTCATAGTTGAACACAGGCAAGTGACATATGAGCCCAAATGCTTTTATATTGGTGATATCCTGCACTAGATGGTGCTCTGTACGTGGGTTTTCTTAGGCAATACCCCATTTGTAAACTAGTACAACGTTTCTCCTGATTAATTTAATTATTAAATGATAGAAAACAAGTGAAAAATATTTAGGTGAGCTTCTTCCTTAACTAATTTTTGAAATAATACTTGAGTTCCTAAGGTTACCCAAACTGCAGAAATTCACAGCATCCAATTCTCTTGAGGTACAGCTCATTTAGGTAGTTATGTTGTGTTTTCTTTTTTTTTAAAGTCTCGTATTACAACTGTAGTTTGTGTCTTCTGATGATTAGGAAGCAGAAACAAAACAGTGCAAGTTCCAAACACTACTTGAACTAACTTATCTGCACTACTGCATTCCTGCTATGATTCCTCTACTGCTCTTCCCTGCTGGGATATCTTCTATTTTTCACATCCCAACTACCCAGAAATTCAAGGGAACTTCAATATAGTGAGGCCCATTTTTATATCCTAACACAAATAATACAGCATTTGAATGTTTCTTGTGATCAAGTAACTGAGATTATGTGAATACTTGTGGCACAAGCAGGAAGAAGTAAGTGCCTGGGCCATACTGAACTCACTGCAAGGAGAACAGGAAATCAATCTCCTGCCAAAATGCCATACACCCATCTGGGAAAAGCTTCTTTACAGAAATCAGTGGGTTATTCATATGGTACTCGGAAAATATAAAATTCATGCTGCATTGTCACTGCTAGATGTCTTGCAAGTCTTACTTTGTAGGTTAGTATCCAAGTTTGAATTGTTAATGCTTGCAAGATGTGCAGTCACTTTGCCTTGTGATGGAGTTTTAATGATTGCAGTGTATATCTTTTTTTTTTAAATTTTCCAGTAACTCTGAGTATTTAATTTTAAATATCTCATGGAAGTTTTTGAAATAAGACTATTTCAAATTGTTCCAGTCCTCTGTCACTGAATCCTACCTCAGTTACACAGGGTGTTTAATGAAAGATCAGTTCTCATCTATTTCTCTTAGCGACTTTTCCTAACAAGGGGTTATGAATTGGTTTCACTAACCCTCTGACTCAGTATAGGAGAAAAAGAAAACAGAAAAATCATACTTATCTGGAAGAACACAAGCCACTCAAGCCAAAATTTCTAAGCAAAAAGCTCTAGGATACTGAAGAAAGGGAAGAGCTTCCTTCTTATGTTTACACAATCGGAATAAAACAAGTCATTAATAATACAACTTGGAAAAAAAAGTCATTAAATATTTGCAATCCATGACAATAACTTTAAATTCTACTTTCTCTTTCCCTTTAACTTCCCAACATTAAACTAAAGCACTTGAGCTACTAAATCTGACATAAAAGTTCCATACATAAGAAAACAACTGGACGCCTTTCTTGCTACGTAATTCTCAACTATTTTTTTCTCTCACCAAAAGAATTAAGAAAATTAATCTCATGCAAATCAACAAAGCCCAGAAAAGTTACACTGGGGATTAATTAGGTATGTCATCTGCTTCTCAACCAGCTCATTTATATTGTATCTCAAAGAAAACACAGCTTTAACAACAGACCTTTTCTGTTATTCTACTTTCTCATTAAAAAGATATCAACCACATTCATTATTTAGTATTCTATAGTGAATGCAGCCCTTTTAGTCTGTATGTAGTCTGCAGCCCTTTTAGTCTGTAATTCATCATATACTAATGATTAACCACCTTCTCTCACGTTACCAGAACAACAATCATATAATCATATCTGTGTATGTCCAGCAAGAGCTGGGAAGAGCTATAGCCAAGAAGGCAAGGGAGAAATGGCCCCTAACATCTCACATGTACTTGTTGATGCATGTGACAAGAGGTTATATATTCTCTAGAGAGGTCACACTACATTCTCTAGAGAGGCTTTGTCATTTGTACACTAATTAACCCTCAACCACAAAATTCAAGTGAAATTAAGGCATCCTGCAGCTTTTCAAAGAACACCATCAGTAAAGATGAGGAATGAGCAACTCGCTGTCCAATGCAGGAAGAATTCCCGACAGAAATAAGAGTGTTATGAAATTCACTGTTGAGATCTTCTGGTACACAGTGACTGTAGGGAAATAGTACAGACTTCCTTAGAGAACAGGGCCATCATAATGATTTCAGCAGGTGAAATTTAAATGAATATTTACTTTTGGTTCTTACTTGATGGGCAGCCTCTTCATGTAAGATAGCTTTAAAGAAAATATCCAACTCTGTATCTTAGACTTCTCTCATGAAAAGCTCTCACCAGAAAATACAAAACACTGCCTGTTTCACAAGGACAGATGCCACGTTATGGTTCTGTGTAATACAAGTGAGGATAGTGATATTTTTGTAGAACATAGTGGAAGCTGATGTCTGGCAGCTGCCTTGTCTCTATTGTCTCTGTTATTCACCTCCATTTTTTTTCCAGGATCTCCTTTCAGTTGAATAGTGTTGGAACCAAAAATGTAAAATGAGACTCGGGAGAAGTCAGCTGCTAATAAAAGGTTCCACTGTCCTTTCTTGCTGACCCACTAATTTAAATGCAAGCAGGTCTGCTGTGATATCAGAGAAAGCCTTATCTGAGGTGTGCTTATGCTTACTCATTAAAAACAAGTAAGTTTCAGCAGATTGCTTCTTGGAAATGCTTTGGCATACATCCTCAGCAATAAACGTGTTTCTTACATTATTTTAAGCAAAGGTTGTATTATTCTCTGAAAGAAAAAAGTACTGCAGTAGTGTTTATTTCACTGCCTATTTTACCATCCAGTCATTGTGGTAAAAGAACAAGTGACCAAATGAAAATCCCTTCTTTGGGACACAGAGATTTTGAAAGCAAGGAAATGGATCATAACTTAGGGATCTCATTTTTTTAAATATAAGCCCCAAATATATATTTTTTTAGCTTAAGAAATGAAACCTAGAATTTGTAGATGTGTAAACCAACATTAACATTTTTTCCCCATCACCTTTTATGTTCTCTGAATCATGTAGCAAGTCATTGAATTCTTTTATACTATCCTCATGTAAAAGGGAAATACGTTTTAAACATTTTACAGAACACTTTGAAACCGCTTCAGAAAACCTGCAATTCAAGAATTATATTTTATTGTATTACTAGCCTAGGCTAATAGTTTTGTCTGATCATCATCTATAATCAGAAATCTTCAGGTTTTTAACTAGAATAGAACCTTATTAGCAGCAGTTCCTAAACTATACCCAAGATATGAAGAGAGGTTAAGGCTTTTGTGTACTCTTTGTAAATCTTGTAAACCTAAATACAGGTTACAGTAGGAGAACAGTTCCTTTTCAGAAGCATTTTACACAATGATTAATTCAGTTCCTGGGAGAAATGTACTGTACAAGCGTCCCAGGGTATATTTAAAATGCCCACTGTTCTCCCTGAAAGATTACCTTTGCTAGTTTGCATCCAAGTGGTGTATGTAAGGAAATAAGTGCTCACTGTAGCAAAAGGTTCCACTATACTTAGCCTTTATTGTCTTCATTTTCTGGACTGGCAGGATTAATTAAGGAATTTTGCAGCTTCGACTTCCACAGAGACAGCAGGGGAAGATGAAATCAGCTCTAGTTGGCACCACAATCCATTATACCAATATTATTCACAGAGACAGGATCAGGAACTTTTAATAAGAGCACTGCTCATTGTAAATGGCAAATGAAATCCAGAAGTACAAGTTAGTGTGCATAGTATGATATTTCAGTCAATTTTCTATGATACATATGAAGTAGGAAAAAACCCCCAAGCATATAGGGATTCCTTGGGGAATTCTAGTCATTCTAGGCTTAGAAAATGCTATTTATTACCACAGTTTCCATTTCAGACTGTGGAAAATTATGAAAACTGACAAATGCCCATGAATAGGAGGCTCAGCAAGAAATTGTGGTTAAGGAGGGCGCCATGTGGGACAGCAGGGATGAGTATTCTTCCACTGCACATTCCAGCTCTGACTCAGAAGCTTGTCACAACAGAAAACATGTTTTTTATAATTCCTTATGCAAATTAACTGACATCTGCCTTCAAAACACTCCAACATTCATCTTGATGGCTTATTTATGTGCTGGTCTTAAGTTCAGCTATAAGAAAGCAAGTAGCTAATCACAAAGAAACTACTATGTTTGTTCCAATTCCAATTTAACTGTTCTTCCTACTGTCCAGGACTACTGACATATCAGAGAAATGAACTGAAGTTAAATCAACGAAGAAATAGATTGCCCAGACACTGTTAATGCTAATAATTTTGTAACTTTGTATGCTTGGCTTTTCCTTTTTTCTTATTGTTCATTATACTTACAATTAACCCTTAAGACTGCACAATAGCCAAAATATTAATTCAACATTTATATGTTTTATTAATAACTTTATTTACATTGTCATTAAAGTATGAAATATCAACAACACATAATTTCACATAGAAATCATACTGAATCCCAAGTGAAGTGATGTAGACCTGTAAAACATGCCTGATATGTCTTATTCACTTTTCCAATTTTCCAATAAAATAATGCTGTTCTTATTTCAGATGCACCTGATTCAACAGTAATCTTGTCTAGTTTGTAAAGGTGAGTGGCTTGAACCCTCTAAATTTTCTTATCTAAGGTCTGTCCAGCCATTAATACTATGCCAAGAACAACAGACTTAGGGTTTTTTCCCTAGCAAAGCTTCCTTGGTCAGTTACAATAAGTATTGGGGGAAAGAAAATTAATACATCAGGCCTTTACATAAGGAAAGTAAAGATTGGCTCGGAAATGAGTCCATGTTAAGATCTCTAAGTGATCTAGCTTGCTATAGAAAACATGGGCTAAAACACATCAAGTGCAAATAAGAAACTTTTTTTCCTCCCATTGGATTATTTTCACTCTAAATTCCCTATGTGTTTCCTTACCTTCTTCCTTTTGGCTTGGTTTACCACCCAGAAGGGAAAAGTCCTACATTTATTTTCATTTTGTTGCTCCCAGTGGATCAAAAACATTTCTTTAAAATGACAGGCAGAAAAGACTTGTGTTTTCTTGCTCTTCCCTGATCTCTTACTGTCCATTCAATAACCTTTCATGCATAGACAACATCATTCAAACACCAAATCAAAAGCACATGCTATCCTTTCATTAATGTTTGAATTCATCTGACTGTGTTAGAAAGGACAGGAAAGAGATGAGGAAAAGGTTTAAAGGTTTTCTCTACTTATCTGACTTCGAGCAATCAGTCTTAAATCCTGCCATAGGCTGCTGCAGCATAGCTTCCCCACAGCATTTTGTTCTATCCTGTTTCTGTAAGGTTCAGGAGGGGACATCTTGTTGCCACACAGAACTGATTTCAAGCTTTTTCTCTTCTGTTTTGTTGGGGCAAGCTTCTGTTTAGTACACACTAGCTTTATAACAATTACTCCCATTTTTCTGTTGTTTCTGTCCTGTTACTTTTATCATACTTACTTCTAATTAGGACTACTTCAGCCAGTGTGAACAATGGCATAACTTGCAATATTAAGGTGCTGTGTGTCTAATGAAATACACACTCACATACATAGAGTTCTGAAACCCATAGAAGCCATTACTGACAGAACAGGATCTGAGCAAAAGCAGTGTGGTACACAACATTTCATCGTCTTGTGAGCTCAGAAGTACCATCAAGTTAGCACCTATTAACAAATGACTGTGCATCAGCTGGTCTGCAGGAATTGTCAACATGTATTACTTTGCATTTGCTGTTGGACAACCCTGTGCAAGTTAGCTTAGCCTCCTCTCCTGTCAGAACAAGTCACATCACCACGTATTTGCTGCTGGCTAAGAGCCTGTTCATCCCATGTCCACATTTTACCGAGCTGCAAATGATACTTGCTAAACTATGCTAACTTAATCTCACATCCAAGCTTCACACTGGGGAGATGCTGCAATAGCAATATCATTTATGTGTTCTGTAATCACAGAAAAGTTACAGAAGCAAGTAATAGTCAGCACCATTTAAGCAGCTGGCCTTCTAGAGATAAGGATGAAATTGCTTTTACTTCAGCAAAAATTTTTTTTTTAAGACATTACATCTATAGTGAGCTAGTGATGAAACCACTGAAAAATAGGAAAAGAAACTGCCCATCTGACCTTCTCCTTCTGTTAATTTCCCTTAAGTAAGTCTTAGTGCTAATCGTTCTTCTGCAGCCCCCTGTTAACCACTGTTGTATAGCTGAAGGCTTGGAGCTGTTGCACAGGCATAGCTCCTAAAGGCTCAGAACCACTTGTTTTCTGGCAAGATACTTTCAAAGAGGTCTGTGCAAATATTCACTTGGAATTTTATCGTCACTTTCATTTGTCTGCCACAGACTGTTCCTTTAACAGAAAGATCTTAAGGAGGACTTTTAGAAAAGTTTTCCTTTAAATAAACAAAATTAAAACATCCAGCCAACCAAAAAAAAAAATTGTAAGAATGTGTTGTACTGTCTCTAATAGCTAGATTATCTCCCACTTCTCCACTTTTCTGACTCATCTGCCAGCGTCTTGCTTGGAGAACCCCTCCACTGTCTCCTCTTATTTGTTATCAGGTGCCACAGAAATTTATTGTCAACCATCGTCTCTTTAATAACCCCATCAGCTAGCATCTCATGGCACTTTCTTTACAGGTCTCTTCCTCTTTCTCCTTTGACCAAATCACTCATCACATTAGTGTTTGGTTATTTAAGTATCAGCTCCAGTTCAGCATGACTGAAAACCAGGATTCTAAATGTTCTTTCTGTTCAGTCATTTCTTGACATCTACAAAGAACACTGCTACTCTCTTAGGAAGTGGGCAGGTTTGACTGGAAATATTCACTTTGTGGCAATATATGACTCTCTCAAACATCTTCCCATGATCTGTGATTTAACCTTTCCTAGCAGCCATCCTCCCAGCCAGTATACTTCTGCAAGGTTTAGCCATCTTCCTTGCTGTAATATCCCTTCCCCATTGACTTGAAAAAGGTAATTAAATTTTCAGTTTTACTCACATGGACTGAAGATACTGCTTTAAGGATAACTCTGCTGGTTCATTGGGTTCACTATACAATCTTCCCCTTCCCCCCCCAATAAACAAATAGCCATGTTTGGGTTGGTTTTTTATTTTTTTTCATAAATCTGCTTATGTGAAAGTGTGTTTGCTTAAGAAACAGTGTATGTGGAAAATTCAGTCGGTACAGAATGGTACAGTTGTCATTCTGCATATGGCTATGTAAACTCATTGAAATGACCCTAAAGAAAGGGGGAAAATTAGCCAATTTTTAATCTAACTACAAAAAAAAGTAGTTAAAATCCTCTAGAAGAATAACACACATATTTTCAGTCACTCATATCAGAAAGAAAAAAACCTATCTTGATTTCTAGACATACTAATAGGAATAAAGCACTTAAAAAGGTATTCCACAGATGAAACTTATCATTTTTGCCAAAAGAAAATGCTTCCTAAAATTATTGAACCGATTTGCTCTTATGAATTGTGTTAGAAACCATGAGCCCATTCTTTAATGTCCATTTAAGAATAATGGAAGGAAGGAATAAATAATTAATAACACATACAATGTAGAGGTTCATCCCACAGATAATGGCTCATGAAGGAAAGAGTTTATTACATTATGAAGTCAAGCAAACTACAATTAGTCTAATTGTTAAAGCATTCAGAGTTATTTTCTAGTTCTTCACCAGAGCTGCCTGTAAGTAGGTCTGAACCTTGCTTTACTGGAAAGCATATGGAAGAAAAATTATACATGTCACTAATTTAGCTGAGAGATCTGTGATCTGTTCACCAGTACTTCTTGTGAGGATATATGCAGTTGGTCTGATTGTTTTCTAAACTGTGAAGGAAAAATACCAAGGATTCTTAGAATGATGTTACTTGTAGCTATTACAGGTAAAATCATTAGCAAAATTACAAGATCAATGCCAAATTACTATCCAAAGACATTTTCAACATTTTCAGCAGCACTACTCAATGATTTTCTCTGGCATACCTCAGCAGAATATTGTCAAGGCAGTAAGCATACAATTTAATTCAAATAAGTTATATGAATGTGAAGTCTGTGGTAAAAAAAAATTAAAGAATATTCATTAGTAATTGAGCCTCAGAAGATAATGAAGACTTTGAACTGTGGTGCTATACTTCTCTTAAACCAAAATTGGCACTTGCCAGCAGAAAGGTTTGTTGTGTATTAATGCAATACTTTAAATGTAGTCTGCATAAGCAAAGGGAAACCGTACTTTTCACTTGCCAAAGAATTTGAATGCAGTTATCCACAGTCATTACTGGGCCTCCCTCCATCCACCCCCCCCTGCCAAAAAAAAAAAAAAAAAAAATCATCACAACATAGTGCTTTAACCTCCAGCCTGCAGGAATTTCATCTGACCAAAGTCAGCCTCCTGATGCCAGAGAATCCTCCATGAACACACTGCTGTGTAACATAAACAAATCCACAGCATGGTGTTTTCCCAAAAACAGCCAGGGTAAGACTTATAACAGACTATAAATCCACCACAGTCAAGCTGTTGCAGTGTTGAGAGCTGTTGCAGCTCCCAAATTTGGCACCACTTTGTTATTCACAAATAGCCCACAGCTTTGGGCCATGTGCCCCCACTCCCCACACCAGAAGCAGCAGTACCTCAGACCAGAATCTCCAATAAGTAGTGTGAGAAGTACCTGAGTTGTCAATTTCTGACATTCCAATGACAGTCTTCTTGGCATCTAAAGCATTTAATTCTTGAGTTAGGCTTCAGCGGGGTCTGCACTAAGATTTTTGTCATTTTTCAAAAGCATGACAGGAGGAAGGACAGGTTCTCTCAGCAGCTAAACAGGCAGATGTAAGACCTGGAGGGTCATGAGGACATCAATGAAGTCCTATCTGACACTTCCCAGGAAATTCCCTTCATCACCAGGCCAGAGGCTAGCTGGGAGGAATGTCTTTCATTGTGCCTGCTGAAAGTCTGTTATTCTGAACAAACTAATCCACATTCATCGGACCTGGGAAGGAAGGCATCACTTTGCAATGCAACAATTAAGGTCCCTAGCTGGGAGAAGGGAAATTTAAATTTCAATCCCTGTTACAACACTGCTTTTCTAGCCAATTACCATATAATATTAAAGTACACAAGCAACCATTAAGAGTCAGGAACAGAAACTGAGTTCCCTAATAACCTATTCAAAGCCATCCATTACCCTGGATACCAGCAGGACACAGACTTGGCCATCCTGTGCTGCTGCATTTTTACTGTTATTGATACTCAAGTTACCTGGTACTATTTCAAATTATTTATACCTGCTGCAATCATATCTATTATTAAAGACAGACATACATTCATCTTAGAGTATGAATGTATCTGGAAGTATCTTTCAGAGGCATTTGTGGAGCCTACTCCTGACTACGCCTACTGACAACAAACAGGGAAAGAATATAAGAAACTCTGTTAGTCCCATCTATTCTGATATTCACCTCTTGCTTTGGTGTCTCCGATTCTTTCCCATACTTGATTCTACTTTGTGGTCCAGGTTTCTTTCCGCCTCGTCATCCTTTGTTTTTCATTTCTGTTCCTTATTTAAGTGATTTTGCCTTTTTTCCCTCTTCTTTTCTCATTTCCTTCCCTTCAATTTCAACATTCAGTGACATGATCCTGCAGTCTTCCTCCTACATTTATGAAACTCAAAAATGCATGGACCAGAAGAGCTGAGGAAGAAAAAAAAGCAGAGAAGCAAAAGTAATTATCTCATTACTATCTCTTTAAAAGAAAATCTAAGTATCTGGTTTTCAATTTGATTTTTTTTTCCTTGATTACTGCTGTATGAAAGGCCTAGACAAACAACAAAACCAGGAAAAATTAAAGAGCCATCAGAGTGGAATGGTTGCAGCGAACACTGAATGAACTGTGATCTTTGGCAGGATAAAGATCAACACCACAAGCTTTCAGCTGTAGCCATCAGTCGATACTTTCCAGACCATCCCCACGGTGACAAAGACAGAGGCATTTTTAAGTTGTAATTGAGATTAGCCTTGATACGTACAGTTGGAGCCATGCCTGTGAACTCTGCTAAAAGGCTGGCTATGTAAACTATCTATCACTCAGTTTCACTTGAGCAGTAATCTAATGACACCACAAAAATCTCACGATGTCCCTTGCTCCACACGTTCAACCACAGCAGCAGACTCATGCCAGGGTGCTTCAGCTCTGCTACTGAAGCATTTGCCTCCCAACGTCTGGAGCACCACAGAGACTCTCCTGGGGTGCCCAAGTTTTGTACAATGCTCAGTATTGTAGCCCAAAAGCACTCTTACTCTGATTCAGCTTACTAGATTTGCAGTCATGTGCTAACTGAAAATGCATAATAGTACTGACTCCAGCATGCTTTGGATGAAGCCCATAAAGACACACAAGATTGCTTTTCATGGATGGGAATAAAATATTTTGTTTGTTACTACTAAGCTAACCACAATAAAAATAAATAGTTCTCTTTCATGTGGTGATGAAACAAAGCAATCATGTTCTATTCCTTTTTTAATTATTAGGTTGAAAGATTCAGCGTCTTCCTGGCATGTTTAATTCTGAATCATATTCATCACATATATAAATAGCCAGCAACTGTATATAGTAGAGAAGGGCAGAGAGAAAGGTCAGGGAATTAGCCTGATGTCAAGAAAGCATTTCCTGTGGAGTCACCAAATCTGTCCTGGATACAGACTCCTACATTGGCATACAGGCAGCCCGAAGGCTCCTGTGCCCTCATGCACCAGACATGCCCGGTAAGCGTCTCCAACCTTGCTGGCATTTGGAAGCTTGTCCTCCTCAGAAATCACATAGGCATAACTTACTTTTTGGGGCTTTGTAATGAGGAGTAAAAGGTTTTTCCCCTCTGCCTCACGTTACGAGCAGTGCCACCACTGTGAAGACACAACTTTAGCGCCGAATCCCCAGCAGCTAATCCACTGGGTCAGGGAGACTACCACAATATGAACCTTCTCCACTGAAATCTGAGTGGACAGATTCTGGAGGAAAGTGCTGGCACTACTATCACTGAAATCCAGGATGTCGAGCCTAAAGAAGTGGCAGCAAATAATACCACGGGCAGAGTGCTAAAAAGAGTTATGGGCAGAGCTAAAAGTAGTGGCCAGTCACTAAAATCAAACACTTTCTATTTGGTTTGCATTTATAAACCCCTCTGCATAAACACGAACTTAGGCCAAGTGTGCCATTGCACAGCTTAAGCCATCAAGAAAATTATGCCTGAACCTCCTAGGACTTTTTGTTGTTACCTGGACATTGCCTTAGCGTTGCTGTACACTGTTTCGCTAACCTCAGACCCTGGCAGCTCTCAGATGACTTCACAGAATCACGGAGGTTGGAAGAGAACTTTAAGATCATCAAGTCCAACTGTTAACCCAGCACTGCCACTGTAACCACTATATCCTATCACCAGGCGCCAGATGCAGACGCTTCTTAAGCATTTCCAGGAGTGATGACTCCACCACCTCCCTGGGCATCGCAATAGGTTGCAGGAACTTCGCAGGAACAACCTTCTTTTCCACGCTCCCTCATTCCAGAGGCAGCAGTGGGCACGCGAGCGAGCCAGCCGCCCGCCGCAGCAGCCCGGGGCGGGAGGGACGGGGCCCGGCAAGGAGGGGGCAGGGCCCTGCCGGGAGAATGCGGCCCGCCCGGTCCAGGCGCTGCCTCGGGCGGGTGATTTAGCCCGGCTCTCCAGCACCGGGGCATCCCACGGCTTCTCGCCCCGTGCGCCGGCCGTGAAGCCACACGCGGTTTAGGAACTGAAACGAGGCCAGGCAGGTTTCGTCGCCGTCGGTTGCGAGTTTGAAGCAGCGCACTTTGCCCGGCTGGAAGAACGTCACCGCCCGCCCCGCCTCGGCCAGGGCCCCCCGTCCGACGACCCCGCGCCCCNNNGCCCGGCCCCGCGGCCCGGCCAGCGCCAGGTGAGCGGCGCGGAAAGCGGGGCTGCTGCGGGGCAGGTGCGGCGCGAACGCGGCGGCGGCGCCTCGCACAGGACGGCCCGGAGAAGGCGCGGGGCTGCAGGAGGGGCGCAGCCCGGGGCGGGAGAGCCGCGAACACCAAGCCGGCGGCGCTGGCGAGGAGCGAGGGGGCTGGTGCGGGCGCGGCGCTGTCGGGGCCTCCGCGGGGGCGGAGGGGGGGCGGTGCCGGCGGCGAGAGCGGCCGCGGCGGAGTTTTCTTCGGCGGCGCCGATCTACAAGTGAGGAGCAGCGTGTCAGTGACGCCGTAAGTGCTGATTTACTGTCTTTTACATAAGTGTGCGTGCTCCCCTTTCTCCCCTTCCTTTTCCCTCTCTTCCCTCTCTCAGCGAGGGCTTCCCGGGGCGGCCGGATAACGGGGCACGGGAGCGGAGCGCCCCTGGGGCTGCCCGGGCGCCGAGATGCCAGCCGGGGAAGCGGGTCACTGCCGCCGCTCCGTCCTACTCCAACTTATTTTCCTTCTCTTCTCTTCTCTTTGGTGGTGCCTGCCCGCCGCGCTTCCGCGGGCCCCGGCGAGGTGAGGCTGAGCCGCGGCTTCGGGGCGCAGCGCAGGTGCGGCTGCAGCGAGGCCCGCCCCGAGGGGCCTCTCCTCTGGGCTGAGGGATCACAACTTCGGGGGGCCCAAGTTGTGTGTTGGGAGTTTTCGATATTGGAAGATACGGAAATTGTTTATTGCCGGCGTAGCTTTTTTNATCGTGTTTGATATGTTTAAAATGCTTGCTGTCGTGCACCCGGAGTGCTTTAGTCCTGCACGACAAGCACGAAGACTCCTGAGATTTTTAAAGGAGTATTTTTAATGCTCTCTCCTCTGCTTGCTGCTATTTATACCACCCAAGGTTGGCAAGGAGAGGAGAGCCAGAGTTTGAAAAGGACATTGAGCTTTAACTTGATACCATTGTTCCAAGGCCAAGGCGAGAGAGTGCAAATATTTAAAATAAAACAAAACAAAGGAATGCCCAGAAAACAACCCCGTGAAAACACCCTACCTCTTTGTTTTTCTACTGCACGATCAAAGTAGAGAAGTGAGCATCCCCTTTTGGTTAGGGCATGTAGGTGATGTTCTGCCATGGGGTCTAAGCCTGTCCTTTAGTTTTATTATTTGTTTGCTTTATGGTTATGATGTGATGGACAGTACAGCTGGTTAAACCCCACACCGGGGGATTATGTGAAAGATGAAGTCTCACACTGTGGCAGATGCATGACTTTCACTTAGGTAAAATAAATCATTACTGATCACTGCCTATACATTTGTAAGGTCTTAGAGTAGCTATAATGTAAAATATTGTGTGTAAAACACTTTTAGTGTAAAACACTAAGTCTAATGAATTGGGTGATGCCTATGCTCTTGAATATATTCATGGGCAATCAATTTCTTTTTTTTCTGAATTAATTCAATAAACTGTAAAACTTCTCTTTCAAAAGTGAGGAGAGAGAAGCTTTTCATATAGTGAAACTTAAATTTTGGGAATAGAAAAGCTTTAACCTTCATTACTTATATCACTAAGATTTTCAGAGTAGATGGTGATAACTAGTATGATGGATCTCCCTATCTGGATTGCTAAATAAGATTGGCATTAAAAATTGTTTATTCCTCGTGACATGCACCGTGCTCTGTTGGAACTGCAGAGCAGCATTGTAGTGGCTGGCTCGCGTGACTCCAGCCACTGGGGTTAGCTTAGTTCTCCTAGTGCTAATTATCGTGGGTGAGCAATAGATTGCATTTGAGCTCTGTTTTTATGGAGTGTAATTGTACGTGCGGTAACAAGACTGTACTAAAAATTCATATAGTCGCTTTTAAAATATTGCAGAGCTCTGACTTTTGGCTGAGATCAGTCTGCTTCAGAACTGTGGCTGAAACAGTGATCACAATCTGCTAAATCTGATGCTAAAATTTTACCTAATATATTTTCCATTCAGGGTAAGCATGATTCTGTATGAAAAGGTTCCATAAGTTGAAAATATTTGAACAAATACTAAATTTTTAGTAGCTAGCCCCTTACATGGGTTTCGTGATCTTTCTGAGCAGTTGCGATTCAGTAAATAGGAAGCCTTACTGTTGGATGCATAACTGTTCTTTATTCTTGTGTGTTTTACTTACAGCTGAAATCAATATCTGAGAACTGATTAACTGCAAAAGTGCAATGTCAAGGCCTTGAAAAAGTCAAGATTTGACAGAGTAATGACACTCTAAATGCATTTGGGGCTTCTGTTTCTAACTCTTGCGTTTTGTGTTTTCAGACTTTTATCTGCAACCACGTATGGAAGAAGTGGGTTTCTTTTTTAGGCAGAGCCAAGATTCTTGTACAAAAATGTCAACTTTAAGGAGGCTTTTTTTTTTTGATCTTGTAGGACTTAATATTGAGCTGAGATTTAACGTGTTGGGTAGCTAATGGTCTCAACAATCTAGCAAAATAATTGCTAAGATTTGTAATAGGAACTGTGGAATGCAGATTAGCCAGCCGATAGTATGGGACTTAATTTTTGTTTCTACAAAAATAAAAACACTTATGTTTTTATACATATATATGTGCCATGTACATGGAAAAATGTATGTTTTGTATAGAAGTATGGTATATTACATATTCATGTGAGATGCTAAAGTGTACCACTGTTGTATTTTGATTGTTTGATGTTGAGAGATAATTATGTAAACAGAAGTGCCACGTGTCGTACGTATGATTCAAGAGAAGCTGCTGAAGTGATTGCCTGCCCCAAGTCCTTATTTCTGTTGAAGTCTTTTTGTCTTGTTCATTCAGTTTCATGATGCATCCTGATTTACTGTTTAATTGGGAAAATCAAGCATTTTTAGTTGCCTTTATCCCATTAATTCAGAGGATTACCTGGCAAGTTTGTGGAATGCTCATTTTATGGATTAGTTCGGCGTTAAAGCTGGAAAAGTAAATGCTTTTCATTCTGCTTTACTTGATTGCAAGAATTAGTGCTTCTTCAGTGTTTGTGGTGTGGAACTGGCTGTTGTACAGTCTGCTTTATGCAAACATTAACGTGAGAATGATAACAGCCTACTTTCTTTTTAAGGGGGTGCTTGTACTGTGGAGTTTTTTCCTTTTTCTAATTTATGTATGAAGATGTTTTAAGTAGTTGCTCTGATGGAGGCATGGGAAGAATTGTTTTCTGCTTTCCTGTTTTCTCTGTGGTTGCAGAGATGATTCCACAGAGTATACTTTGCATAGGTATGCTTTATTATCTGATGAAAAAGTCAATGCTAGTTGATAATTTTGTGTCCTCCAAGTAAAAAAATAATATTAATTATGAGTCTTAGTTTTTTACATGAGTGGGCTTTTTCCACTCATGTACCTTTTTCCACTGACAGTACCAGAAAGTTATGTCAGGATTTAAAATCATACTGTTTAGTGGGAAATTTCCTTTTTCCCATCTCTAGCACCTATATTAACTTCATTTTTGTTTCATGGACTTCTCCTTGCCTTGAATTGATTGCCTTAATCCTTTTACACTAAGTTACCTCAAACTGCTTTAGTTACTACTCTGTTTACTTTTTGCATCAGGAAAAACTGAAGCTGCTCTTAGTGGATGACTTTGATGTCATCTGTGAATTGCCCACATGTATCGAGTCCCCAGTCTCTTTTGTCACGTTCCGTTACATCTTTCCTTTTGTTTGGCTTTGTCATAGAATTATTTTAGCCCTTTCAACTTAGGGCTAAGTTGCCAGTGTGCTCTCAGCAATCTTCAAATATTTAAACCTTTCACAATTATTTTTCTTTTGCAACCTTACATAACTATTAAAAAAATGCAAACTATCTCATTTTTGCATTTAATATAAATGTGGATTTATGGATCACAATATGGTAACTGTGCACGGAAATGAAACTAGTGCATTCAAGGCTCTGGGAGTCGAGATATTGTAACCCACATTGGGTTTTGATGAACTAGTTCCTAGTGCAGACCCCTGTGAATGCACATTCAGAGGTTGTCTGCGTGCTCAGAGTGACAGTGGTCATCAGCTGTACAGCAGAATCCCTGAAGTGGGGTAAAACAGTTGAAATGTGTCTGGTATAGCACTTCATTCTAGTGGCTAGTATTTCTAATATCTTTTACTCTGTAGTCTGTATAATGTGTCTAACAGGAAGAAATAAGCTTTCTTTCAGAGTCAGTTTCCCTGCTGTGATTGCTCCATTCATGTCAGTGAAGAAGTGGACAAACCTTCTTCAAGCAAAACCAGGATATTGAAGGAGGAATTGTCATTACTATGAAAAATATGGTTGTAGATACATTATATGCTTTTTTCCCCTGATCTCTTGTCAACATATGAGGTCCACGTAGTGTGTTCTGGACTTTTTAGTTTAGTTTGATGGCATTAGCTGACAACAGTGAGGTCTGGATGGAGTGATCTGTGAAGTGGTGCTCCTTTTTTCTTTGTGAGATCAGCTGTAAACCTATTCGACTGGCCAAAAAAGAAATTATTTACATCATTGGGCTCCTAAAAGAGTGAGATTGTGCTCTTGGATGAGTGTGAGTAGCTGCAAGTGTTTCAGACTCTGTTTTGCATCTATTCATCCCCTATTGGAGTTCTAGCTGAGGCTGCTGCCTTGTCATGTCTCTAGTGCTGAATTGCAGCAGACTGAGTAATATTGACTGAAGAATTTTAAAAAATAGGAGGACTTTGCTGCACCATCATTCCAGGAGAATTTGGGAGCTAAGGATCTATATGCCATTGGGCAGTTTGAGGGCACTGTGGTAAAGAGTATGGGCTGATGAATATACTGCTGTTAAACAAGAAAGACTGACTTGTCCCTTAGCTATGGTTTGTGTTCCCATTCTCACAATTAACAAAATCTGACTTTCTTATTTTACTTGGTGTTTTACCTGTATGCTTCTGGTGAGTCAAATGCAATTACTGTTACCTGAGGACGCTAAAGGTAAGATAGGTGGACTATTTCAAGACAATGGTGTGAGACCATTTTTAAACTGGAGGTATAAATGGAAGATGCTGCCATGCTTGGCTTATGCATAGCACACATCCTGTTAATTCATAGTCTACAGGAGTCATCAGTTCTTAGACAGAGTCTGAGTTGCTTGCTCTTAATATCTGATTCAAATGTTCTACTGGCAGTGAAGTATTACTTTTACTGTGCTTATTAGAGGTATTAGAGATATATAGCTCTTTATTGCAGCTCCAAGTTGCAAGAACATTGTAGTTCTACAGTTTTCTGAATGCTGGTTCCTGCTGTAAGAAATTCTCATATGCTCCGCTTTGAGTCTGTCCTTTCATCCAGCTGAATGAAGTTTTGATGTTGTCACATGTACTTAGCATTGCTTTTAGTTTGAGGGGAAAAAATATCCAAGTTTTCTGGGAGAAATTAGCATGAAATTTGACTATTTTTAGTGGTATATGGGTAAAAGGTGAGAAATTGGAAGACTGATTTGTGGATATAAGTAATAGCTTGGTAAAAAAATTATTCCGTAGAAAAGTGGCATATATGCAGTGTGTAAAACTGGAAGTCTGCCTGTTTTTGCAAGCTTTATTTAAAATTTCTGGAGTTCTGGTAACCTGTGCTATGCAGTGGTCAGTACGACTTCCACTCTGTGGAGCAAAAGCAACATACCCAGCTGTTGGTACTTTTAAACTGGGTGTCCAGTTTTAGAGACATATAAAGGATTGTTTGATTGGAAATTGTCAAAATTTGATATATTTTTCACTTTGAGTTGCTTTGATTATTTTCTTCTCCTGCTTATTTTATTGTTTTTGATGTCTTGAATTCTGTGCTATTTAATGTCACTTCTCTGGAGTGGCAGTATCTTATACTGGTAGTTTTCTTGTATCTGTCTTGGCCTTTAAGTTGCTCAGTTAAAAAGACAGATTATGGCAAACTCATTCACCATGAACATTTTGAAATAACTGGGGTAGGTGTTCATTTTGGGAGATGCTGGCTGATACAGAAAACAAATAGGCAGCATGCATCACAATATTAGAATTATTTATATCAATATTAATTCCACCATTTAATTTATGAAGCAACATAAAACTTTAATAGTGTCAGGATGTTGTCCTCTTGAATCTTTGTGATGTTCTTTGGGAAGAACAACTTGAAATTTGGTTTGAAAGACTTTTAACACTCCTCTCTGCCACAGGCAGTGCTTTTTGGACTATCATGTCTTCTGCAATGACATCACTTGGAGATCAGACTCTTCTGGTATTCTATTGATGGAGTTTTACCTGTGGCAAAGCATGAACTTCCCTGATACCTTCATTACTAGGCTTTACTTAAACATTTGTTAAACCTTCTGCTGATTCACACTGGTTTTGTTCATACTTATATTGTGCTCTTCGGGGTTAAGCAAACCTAAATGTCACTGTTGTCAGAAAATGCAACTTTTAGTGAGTCCCATCATTAAATCAGTGTATAACTTCCCCAGAAACTGGAGAACTAAACGTAATAAAAAGTGAACTGTTGCATCTTGATTCCCTGACCACATTTGTCTGAAAGCTGACTTTTGTTGGTGAAGGAGCTGACAATTAAACACATTAAACCTCAAATAAACCCCAAACCCACTAAAGTGAAAGGATGGGTTAAGAACTCTTTCTTGCAGCAAGATGTATGCAGTATTAGGGTTGCCACTTTGGAACATAAAAACTGGCTTCTATAAATGATCCTCTGTCTTAATTCTTGGGAGGATATGTAATGCTCAGCTTTTTGGACTGAGATAATGAGCTTGTTCAGCTGCTCTCTGAAATTAGCACTGGAATTGTCTTTTCATACTGTTTTTCAGCACAGAGATCTAACCTGGCTCATTAGAAAATCTTCTGGGGAAATTGGACAACTGTACTTGGTGTGCTTGAGAAAGTATCCTCTGTTGTCTTTGATGCAATGTACAGGTTCTCCATGTAAGGCTCAGTGGAGTTTGCTGCAGGTGATCCTGTCCTGCTTTTTTGTTTTTTTGGTTTGGGTTTTTTGCTGTAAAAGCATTGGTTGAAACGAGGTGGTGTTTTGTCCATCATTGCATGTGGACTTTGTGATTCCCTGTAAGAGGATTGACAGCTTTTGGTTTTGCAAATGTGCTGGTGTTCAAACCATTACTGAATTATTGTATGGCTCTTTTTGACTCCCCCCTTCTTTCTGGTTATTGCTTTGAGAAGGAAAAAAAAGAAGGAAAGGCATACTTGTATTGAACTGCACCTTTCCACCTTTTGGACATTAGTCTTTCAGTCCTGTATGTATGATTATTTCTGACTCCTGGCTGAAGCTCATACTGGTCCTGTGGCTTCTTTGTTGACTCTATCTCAGCATGTGGAGCATTGACACTGCCTCCACTGTGTCCATTTCGAGTTGCAGGACAGCTCACCTTTGATACTGCTGTTTGATGGCTGTGTGATGCAGACCATTTCTGGATGCACTGGCCTAGCAGTTCTTGGCCGCATAAGCATGCTCTGTCTGTTGCAGCATGCTCTCATCTGATGTGTGCACTGGTTAGATGTGTGCACTGGTTATTGCTTTTCTCCCATCAGTCGTCAAGGATCTTAAAACCATTACGCTGACTGTTATCTAATCTTGGGAGGCCTATTGATTGCTGTTTCACTGTTGCAATCTTACCTAATTGCACTGGAACTGACTTGTCTGCCAGTTTCACCTCTGCAAGACACCCTCACTGCTGACTTGATCGTTTTATTACATTGTAGATATCTAGGAGATGTCTACAAAAATTTTCAGAAATTCTAGTACTATCTGTACAATTCCCTGTTTCAGGTGTCCTCTCTACCAGATATTTTCAAGTGGGTAGCCTGTAATATGGTGCTGTATCGTCTCAGTTATACTTCGGGTGTAAGTTTGCAGGAGCTGAACTCTACTGCAGATTTCCGCCAAAGATAATGTTATTTTATATGCTTTATTTGCTCCTCATTTAGTGTTACAAGCCAAACTTATGGAACTTTATTCTTACTCCTTTATCTTTCAAGCAGTGTGAAAGGAACATGGACTGTTTTTACTGTCTGTGAAGTCTCATCTTTTTCAAGTCTCTATTAGCAGCAGCTACTGTCAGCAGCCTGAAGGTGCTGAAAGAAAATCTGTCAGTATGATTCGTAGTTCATATGTGTTACAACATGTGACTCAATTTAATGAATTTGTTGCCAGAATTGTCTGAGAATTACGCTTATATCACATAGGGGGTTACTTACTTACCATGTACTTTTTTGAGGCTGTGAGGGTCATTTTATTTGTGGCTGAGTTTCAGGTAATCAAATTTTTGTATCTGCAGGTGGATTGCTGGAGTTCTTCCTTTGCAAGCTTTCCCTAATGAAAGGAAGTCCTCAGATGTTTTGGTCTGTTTGAGTCCTTACTTGTGTCTCGGTATAGAAGTGTCTCAAAACTACGGATGTTCCCTGTAGTGCTTTTGCATTTCCTCTGCTTTGTTTCATTGTCATAAACAGTTCAGAGGACCTGTTGAGGAATTGTTATAGTTGAGTATTATGAAACTGAACTGTCTGGGTGTTGTCTCCTGACAAGTATTATAATCAACCAGAACCTTGATGCCAGGAGATAATAATGGCTGGTTCTGCAGTCAGCATAGGTTGGTGGCCTTGGGCAGCTGGATGCCTTTAGGTGTTTGCACTCTTGGTATCTGCCTGGAAGGACGGCAGAAGCTTGCCAAGCAGTTGGGAAGCTCACCTACTTTAGCATGCTTGAATCTGTAGAAACAGAATGACTGTTCTTGCTCTGCTCTCATCTAATGAATAGCTTCTGATTTGGGGTTGCGCAGACCACTGCTTAACCTCAGGATTCTTTGTGCTCTGTAGATCCTTGATATTCTAGTAGCAGGTAGTACAAACCTTGTGAGCCTGGCAGTTTTCTCAGGAGATTGGACATCGTTCTGGACATACACTTCATTATGTATCCTGCTTGTGGTAAAAGCCTGCTTCTACCTTATTGCACAAGCACACAGATCAAGATTCTGAGCAGTTTCTGTACGTGGTTAGGACTCCTCTTTTCTTTCCTTGCCCTGACCTTTTTTGGGTTTGTGTGCCAGATTTTGTGTAATAAAATGTCCTGCTGCTCAGCAAGTGGGCTCCAAAGACAGATACCATAAAGTCAGTCTTCTGCATTACAGATTTCTCACAGGTTTCATAATAGTTGTATTGGGCATAACTAGTATTTATTTGTGCTTCTCTGCTTTAATCAAGCTGAATCTCAGCACTTAAGAAGTTAGTAAGTCTGGTTCCAAATTTCAGCCAGCTTGAGCTGGTAGTTCATTTAATGCCTTAATTGCAAGGTGATAATTGAATAGGAGCTGTCTTCAGTTTCCTACATGTGGAGGCTGTATCATTAGACCTTCTGAAGTCTTGCTAAAAGCTGCCTCTACTGAAGGAGGTATTGCAGCTTTAGCCATTACTTCAACAAGAAAAGTATTGAGCACGTTTTCTGTTGTTACATTGGACAAGTAGCTCCCTGCTTCCCATGGATGGTTGGCCAAGTGCTTCAGGCACGAGGCAGTGGTGTGTGCTGTGTTAGCTGGGGTCTCTTTTCCACCTGTCCCAACCTAGTGGTGATCAGCATTGTAATTCTTCCCCTTTGTGCCCAGCTATCTTTATTGCAGCGTCTCCTGTAAGATGAATTCCCAGCATCATACAGGTCACAGCACTGTTGTGCTGGTATGTAAGCCTTACTCTACAACAGTGTGTAGTCACAAACACACATTTGTAAAAAATGCACTTTTCAGACAAAGTAAGCACTGTGGAGCCTTGAAGGAAGCGACTGTAATGTGCTTCAAACTGAGAAGAGTGAAGGTAAGAAACTGCAGTGGTTAGAGCAGCCCTTCTAGCAGAACATTTGACACTTCAGTGGTGTAGCTTGGCATGTGGGCATGCCTCCAGCATTTACTCTCCTAGGGGGTACCCTGTTGGTAAGGTGTCACCTAAATATAGTAAGCCTGTGTGGTGGCGGTGTTTTTTCCCCTGCAATGGGCTATTTTCAGAGCAAAGTGAGCAGGAAAACTTTGTCTTCTACAAGGTCACTCCATCACAGGCTTTCAGATATTTCCAATTGTTTAGCTTTCTTATTGAAGGCCATGTAGAAACTGTGTGGCAGACTTTGAGATCAGTATTTCTGTTTTCTAATCTGTAATGGGATGCATATGATTGATAAAAGAAGTCTGGTTCTGGAGAGGTCATTCCATAGTATCTATGTAAGTTATATTTAGTGCATGTTTCTATCTGATTGGTATCAGAATAAAGCTACCATTACAAACTTCTTGCTTATTTATAATCACAGAGAATGCAAGCTTCGTGTAGAGGGGCAGCCTAGAATTGTTCTTAAGAAAACTGGGGCAGAAAAGGCTTCTAGGAAAAAAAAAATCAGTTGCAATGTGTTCTTGATGGCTAGTTGATGATCGTTTTGTTTTGCCAACGAATGGCTTCATATAAAAGTAGGTTTGTGGTTGTCAAATGTAAATAAAGTTAGATACTGTAGAGAAGTAAGTTTCTTCCATCTCTGGGACTAATCATGGTCTGCCGGTAGCAGAAGGTGGCTTACAAAACAGTTGCAAAAGTGGTGGGCTGGCTCCTTCCCTGCACTTCTTGGGATGATCTTCTACCCCCTGCCCCATCCCCTGATAAAAAAATAATTTAAAAGTGCAATATTCGTGTCCATCCCATTTCTATTTACTTATGAGTGAACACTTGAAACAATGTACAAAAGGGCAGGTCCTTGAATCTCTCAACTGTTAATAGCCTTTCTGTTTCCTTTTCTGTTTTTGTTATAGAGAAATCCTAGATGGCAAATTTATCTTATTTTGTGCCTCAGAATAACATTGAATAACTCGATAATCATACAACCTATTAAGAGTAAGTGTAGCAGCCCTGTGTTTTTTCATTCAGCAAAAGAGTAGCATTTTTAAACACAGAAGATGAATCTGAAGTGTCAAAAAGTGAAAATGTCAGATGATGTGTGTCTGTCCACTCTTGAAAAGAAGTCTGTCATTGAAGTGATTATGAATACTGTAGTATCTTTTCCATGCTCTTCAGCTCTTCCAGAAATCGCTTTTAGAAAGAGGCAGCATGGCCTTTGTACTCAATGATACTGCCTAGAGAAGAATTTAATCTCTCTGGACTAACTGCTGCCTTTCCACAAACCAATGACTTTGAGGTTAATGTTTAAATATTTAAATGGATTTGGCATGTTGCCATTTAAGTGGAACAGAATGTGCTTAACCCTGAAACTCAAACAGTTCCCTGAGTAGCCAAAAAATAAATAAATTACTCAATAGTGCAGTGGTCTGGTAAATTGAAAGATTATGGTTTAATGCTAATTAAACTGAACAGGGCGGGGGTATCCTACAGGAGGAATATCTCTGATTTTTTCTGTTTAGTTGAGGGGAATTTTTATGGATATTATCGGAACATTTTCCAGAAGTTCTTAGGCTAAATAGTAGCACTCATCTGTGGGTTAAAGTCCAATATAAACAAATTCTAGTGTAGGGTAGTAAAAATAGTCCTAATGAACACTGATCTGCATGAAGGAATTTTAAACTTGTTGAAAACTGGGTAACTTGCTATGCTCTGGTGATTTTATTTTTAATTCTCTTTCTTTGAGTCGGAATGTAAGAGTTAAGCAAAGGTTTGATGCTTGTAAAGCTCAAGCTTAGTTTGTGAGTCTTGATACTTAGGACTTGAAATGGAAGAAGTTAAAGAAGAAAGGCAAGAGAAGTGCACCTGGCATTCTTCACATCTCTAAGGCTCTCAACCTTAATCCAGAGGACTGGGTTGCAGTATCTGAAAGAGAGGTGGGAGCTTTGACCTTGAAACTGCATCTCTGTTCTATTCAGATTCTGTCCTTAAGCTTACAGAAAACTTTGCTAAAAGCATCCCCCTCAGGGAAGCATTTTCTGCCTCTTGTGCCAGATGATGCAAACCCAGGTTTTCTGCCAAGTGTCCCATGGATTTTCTCATTTTCTTCACATTCTACACTGGTGACTGCATGCTCTCTGTAGTTGAGAGATTGAAGCAGAGTACAAGACATGCTAAGGTAAGCCGGGCTGGACAGGACAGACAACTTTTTTTCCTCATCTTGCTTTTTTATACAAATCTCATGTTCAAGTTAAACAAGTATGTGAATTTTTCAACATGTATAGATGTGAAACCTCACACTTTATAACTCTTAATGAAAATAATTATAAATCCCATAACTCCAAGCCTATGAAAGAAGTATTTGAAGTTGCAACAACTTCCCAGACAAACTAGTATTTTGCTTAACTCTGATTAAGTTGTGTGGTATTTGTATTATAGCACAGAAGTGAAATTGTCTGGGCCAGTATTAGGTATTTGCTTGAGCTCATGTTTGCTTCCTAGAGAAAGGAATGATACTGCAAATGGCCAGCACAGAATTCATACCTCACATATTATGATGTGATTTATGTGAACTAAATGGGGGTCCCTTCATAAATGGTTAGGAAATCTGCGCAGTACCAAAAAGCATCTTCCCCATGAGTGCTGCAACCCTGAAACTGGTGTGAACTACTTACTCTTTTACATCATCTGTATCAGTAGTTGGAGACAATTTTATGATAATTTAATGTATTGGATGATTTCCTTATAAAAGAAAAAAATTCTACTTAAATAACTTTCATGGGCCATTTCAGGAAGGGAAGACAAGACAGACTGCTATTGGTTGACCAATGTCTTCCTACTGGTGGTTCAGAGGTAAAGGGAAGAAGATCAAACCAAAGAAAAGTTAACTTTTGAGTGCTTTATAGATAGGTAATGAAAGGACCATCTTTGTTTCATTCAAGAAATAACACATTAAATACCTCAGATAGAAAACTTTTAATATGAACTTTTAAGATGAAATTTTTAAACCTTACTTCTGAAGAAAAAGGCTCTTTTCTACCTCTTGCGTGTTAAATTAGATGAAGGAGAACAATGTGTTCAAACTGTCAGCTTAACTCTCAGAAGATTACAGTGATCTGTGCCTGGTGCTGCCTTGTGTAGTCAGCTTGCTCCAGCAGCACTCTTTAGCATCCTTAGTCTAGGAAAACTTTCCTGTAGGGAAAAGATTCTAGCAGTCAAAAGTGGTAGGCAAAAAGTAGAAAAACTTGTTCAGGAAAGCATGCAGATTGCAGATTTAATCAGTTTACAAAATATGAATGGATGGGTCAAACAGAAGATAAATTTGGATCTGTTCTGAAGGGGAGAGAAGGAGGGCAGATGGTTGGTTATCACTTTTTTTACAGGGAGATATTTGGGCTGTATTTAAATAGAGTGAAAGTATGTTAATCTCCATGAGGGAGATTGTTATGGGCAAAATGGGGAGTAATGAAGTAGAAACATCAGTCCAGAGCTCAGTATTGACTAACCTTAAACAGCAGCTTTTAAGAAATCCTAAAAGTCATAATCAAGCCATAGCAAGTTCAACTGGAGACCAAGGAAAGTCTGGTCATGATGGGGTGATGGCAGGCTTGGCACGGCACGGGAGGAAGGGCCTGTGTGTGCAAGCTTCAACTGGTGCAGATTTTATTTTGGGGGTGGTGTTAGCCCATGGTTGTTAGATGGCTATGGTTAACATACCCTGCCTTGTCCTTTGTGCCAGCTGAGCAGCAGCAGAGTTTACCACCCAGTGATTCTGAATGCAGAATACTTGGGGTGCTGAGGGTGAGATTCCTCAGACTGAGTATCCTTCCAGCCAATAGTTATATACACCTATTGCTTTAGTTCCTTCTGATTTCTGCGTGTTTGTGTGTTGGTTTTGTTTTTCTCTGAGAGATCATAGAATCATGGAATGACCTGGGTTGGAAGGGACCTGGCATGAGCAGGGATATGTGCCATTAGACCAGGTTGCTCAAAGCCCCATCTAACTTGGCCTTGAACATTTCCAGGGATGGGGCATCCGCAGCATCTCTGGGCAACCTTCTTCCAGTGCCTCACTGCTCTCACAGTAAATTTCTTCCTAATCTAAACCTACTGTCTTTCAGTTTGCAACCCTTCCCCCTTGTACTGTCTCTACATGCTTTTGTAAATATTTTCCATCTTTCTGGTAGGCTCCCTTCATGTTCATGGAAAGCTGCAATTAGGTCACCCTGAAACCTTCTCTTTTCTGGGCTGAATAATCCCAGTTCTCTTAGCCTTGATGATTATAGCCTGCAGATAGCTATGATGGCTTGATGATTATAGCCTGCAGATAGCTATTCCTATTCTGCAGGTGGTCAGCTCTCTACTCTTCTATTAATTTTCTGGCATAGTGTTTTTCTGATGGTAAGCACAATGAACTGGTAATCAGTATTTGAGGCTATGAGATGGGATCTCAGTGACAAACTGTAGTGCCGAAGTCTTGGCTCAACTAATATCATGTTCTTCCACTGGTAACTCTGTGGAGCTGTAGTATGATGTGTATTAGGTGGAGTTCAAAGCCTGTTGCCATCCACTTCATTTTTGCAAGGCAGAAAGAAACTTGGATTTGCCAAATTAGTTTGACACCTTGAAGAACTTAAATGCTACAAAGCTCAGTGGTATAGAGAGGTTGTCCTCTAAGAACATGGGGTACCTGAAAGAGTTGTTTCGTCTTCCGAGAGCAGTCATTTTATTTATTTATCCTCTATTGCTGAAAGGATATCTTAGTAGTGTGACTGTTGTCACGTATTTCTCTGTAGGCAAAAGAGTGAATTGATGCTTTATGCCTTCCTCCTTAATAGTGCATTATCAATTCTCATTTATAGTTAAAGATAACCGCATCATTTCCTGTAATACTTTGTATCACCAACTGGATGCACATTATGCACTGGATACCTTAGATTCATAACTTTTTTCTGAACTATTGGAGGTAGTTTTTTTTTTTTTAAAAGTGTTTAATTTTGAGATTTTTAAGAGATTTCAATTGGCTTCATTCCTTCTAGCTTGAAAACACAGTCATTGAACTGAATAAATTAAATGAATGCAGAAAAAGTTCTCACTCAAAAAGAGAAATTATTGAAATGTTTAACTCTTCAACTCTAAGTTTGTGTACCCAAAGGTATTGGTTTGTCTGTGCTTAAAACATTGTCAGTGAGCACATACCACTCAAACGGCTGAATTTAAGTTATGAATATGTTACAGTGGAGTTTAATACAACTATGATAATTTCACATTTCATTAAAATGTACTTGTTTGTATTTATTACAACTCTTTTATTCCCTGAGGAAGGAAATATTTTCATAGGGCGAAAATAACACAGTTTCATGTAACTAATGTATTCTAGTTTTCGTTTTTTTTTTTTCTTCCCACTTTTCCTGCAGTGCTGAATTAATTTAGAAGCCTGGAGTATATACGTGTAGCAGGAAGTTATGCACTGCCAAGTTAATTCTATGATGTGGTTAAATTAATTGAGTAAAGGAAAGTCTTCAGTGCTTTGGAAGCACCATATTCATCTTTCCTTACCTGTAGCAGACAGGAGTTAAGAGACTGCAGTGTATGTCACTTAAAAAAGGTGAGGGAGAACTGTTAGTTCCCTAGGGCAAAAGTGAATAATAGTTTGATGTGTTGCGATATGACTTTTCCAAATAACTGTTCTTTTCTCAGGCTGTCTGAAGGTAGGCTAAGATTGCATTTATCCAAGCTGCTCTGCAGATTTTCTGGTATTAAATTCTCTTCCAGGGAGCTGTATATTGTAGTTTGTGATGCACGGAGGGGGAAGGACAGTGAGAGTGGGGGAAATGCTTGTATGTTTGTGTGTTTCTCTGTGACCTACAGCACAGGGTCAATGTTTCGCCATCGCAGCACCTGTATGCTCAGAGCACCCAGCACCTTGTGCCGCCCTGTGCAGACAGCACTGATGGCAGGGGGCTGCAGGAACTGCTGGCTACAGCAATTGCTCTGAAGTAACTTTGTAGCCAGATCGTATTTGAGTTGTGGTAGCCCACAGCTTTATGAAAACAGCAGTTTGTGGTTTTAAAGTCTTATGAGTTCCTCAATTGCAAAGAAGTGAGTTGAGTAAGTCCATCCTCCTCTTACTTCAGACCTGGCCAGGCAAAGGTGTGCTTACTTTATTAACTAAAGGTTTTGTCCCTCACTGTGAACATGATCTGAAGTGTTACAGAAAAGACCTCTTTAAAAATATCATTTGTCAAATTTGTGAAGTTCTCATCAAACACATCCTCTCTGGATGTGTTGATAGCATGCAGGGAGCTTTTGATGCAGTACTGGTAGAGCGTCTAAGGAAAATTCCTCAGCCTGAGTCTTTTACTGCTCTGTGGCTGAACTGATCTTTGAAAGTTGAAATCTCATGAGAGGACTAGTCTGGCTTCTAGGGTTTTGTTTTGGTTTAGTTTTTCTTCTTCCCTTGCTCTCACTATCACTTATACTCTGCTGTATGCCACTGAGGAGAACTTTTGATGACTAATCTAATTCAGCCTCAACTTGTCTCTTTTAAAAAAAGGCTTTGACTATTGTAAGTAGTTTGTGGGGTATGTTTCTTTCCACTGTGCCCTAGTGTAAGTTGCTGTTATACACCAAAAAACTTTCCAAATTTATTATTTGAAGTTATCTGTTCCATAAATGTAGAAACATTTTTTTTATATGGCGCTTACAGTTTATTCTTTACTGGCTAGAGGTTGAAAAGATTATTAGCATTTTCTGAAGGTGTTTTTTTAAAAGTGTTTCAAAGTAAATCTTTAGTAAAAATTACATAGAAGGTGGCAGTATTTGTGAGTGAGGTTTGGTGGCTTATACTGAATGATAAGCATGTACTGTCATTGATTTAATGTTCCGTGGTGTTTTAAATTTTGCAGCTGAAACAGAAGTATTAGTGGGTTCCACAGTTAAGGCTAAAAACATGCCAGGCTGGGAGACAAATGCAAAAAAACTTCTTCAAGTAGTTTCCATATGTTGCTGACACATTTCCTGGAAGGCTGGTTGATGTGTTGGCAAAACTAATATAATATGCCATTTTCTATTAGAAGTTTAGAAAGAACAGTCAAGTTCCAGTTCTTAAAATGGAGAGTTGGGGATGATAAACAGCCTCTACTTAGTGTTTTTTTTTTTTATTCTCAGTATTTAAAGTGATATTTGATCATTGATCTTTGCAGGCTAAGGTATTGCTTTTCTCTCTGTTTGATCTCTTGTAATCCTGCTATCTTTAGCTAAGCTAAAATACTGAAGCAGGATCTGCCAGTATTTGATTTCTAAATTAAAGGGAAATATCAATCAAATCTTTAAAGGTGATAAAGAAAATTTAGTTTGTTTCTTTTTATGAAAGGGGGGGAGACTTAAACCTAGAATGGGATAAAAAGGAGGAAATTACTATTGCAAAATATATTCAAGCCAACACAGTTACTGACTTGAATGTATTATTGAATTGTAATAAGTACTCTGTTTGTAGGCATGACTGACTTAACCTACAAACAAGGATCCCATGCCCAAGGACAGAGTTCAACATCAGGGCAAGCAAATCAGTAACTGTAAAAATTCACGGTGCAAATGATAGTGGGCTGGCTGCCTCTTGCTGCCTCAGTCCTTAGGTAATTCAGGGGTTTTGTCAAGCAAGCAAGTAGCCACAGCTTCACCTTAATTTTTAGCTCTACTGTGATTGTTTCAGGAAGAAAGGTAAAAAACTCCAAACTCTGCAGGAGGAAAGGCTGGATGAAGTAGTCTGCATATGGGTCTCTTGTTAGATAAAAGTAGAAATTATTTCTAAAGAAATCCTGGAAGTAGCTTTTGAAGGATTGTAGTGCAGTGATAATATCTTAAATTTATTATTCTCTTTTTTAGATTATTTAACAACCTTTTAAAAATAGTATCTATTTTCAGCATTCTCCCATTCTAGCCCTGAAATGGTAGAGGAGGAATTATTTTTGTGCCTGCATTTCTATTCCTCACATCTTCACGTGTGGCTTTCTGTTGTCATAGAGTAGGACTGGTAGCAATGCTTTTTCCAAAAAGCTTAAGAATTTTCTTACTAAAATGTCTTTATCTTATTGATGCTGGAAGGTGAAGAGTGCATGCAAGAAAGTGTGTGCATGTGAGGAATAGTGTCTTAAACACTTAAACAGTCAAAGTGGGAGCTGCTGCTCAGTATCAGGTGTCTGTCAGAGCCAGGCACATTTCACCTGTAGCATAGTGGGCTAACATCTCCAGCCATAAGGTCTGGAAAAGTGTATTAAGCTGAATCTGCTTAAATGTGTAACAAAACTGCTATGGACTCTGACTTATACCCCTTTCTGTATGATTTTCAAGCTGAAAAGGAGAAACCATTGTCACAGTTCACTAACGTGCTGCTTTTCATTTCTCTCCAAAACAGATAATTTCCTCGGCAGATGGAGTGACAGGGAGTGCAGGCTGTGGAGACAGTGGTGGGGGTCCACAAACTTTGTTTCCCCTACTATGATCTGAGGGTGTGTGGGATCTGAAGTGATTGCATAGTATCAATTGTTGGCCAGAACTGTGTGATTCTTGTACATCTTGTCCTGTTCCTGGTCACTCTGCTGTAGATGAAGCTGTCTGTGACAACTCATTCATGTGCTTGTAAAGCAAATGTTCCCACCTGTCTTGCACGGAAGGCCTCCTGACTTCCAGCTTTCAACTTGACTCTGATTTACCCATGAGGCTTTAGTTAGTGAAAGCAGGTGATTTGTATATGCATTAGTACAGTGGCTGAATTTTGTTCTGTGTAAGAAATACACTGTTGCCACTACAGCACTTATCCAATATCTGAAAGTCTGCAAGTACCTTCTGTCAGAAGCAGCTAGTGACTGGTATTTGTCTGTATATATTCTTTCTAAATAAGCATGAAAGTACTGGTATCGTGTTTCTTTCTGAATATGGTAGGTTATTAAGTAAAAAGTGTTCTTGTGACTCTCACTCACCTCCCTCCAAGTCAGTAGTCTAAAAGCCAACTTTGCTCTTCTCCTCTGAGTGGGGACTTTATTCAGACACCCTTTTCCAGAAGGGGCCTTTACTTTTCTTCCTACTGTTGGAGACCAGCAAAGTCAAATAGCTTTGCCTGTTCTCTTGGGGACCAAATTTACCCCCAAAGCTCCACAAGAAGGCTTTGCTGTAGGAATGAACCCTTGGGAGAGACTGCCCCCACTTCTGGGTGATCAGCAAGCACCAAAGAAATGAAAAGCTGAATGTTTGATGTGCCACAGAAAAATGGGTTTGTAGTTTTAGGAATTGCCTCATGTATTACTATGGGACCAAGATGGAGATTTTTGGGTGTCGGTCCCTTGCCCTTCTCCTTCTTCCCTCTTCTTCTTCATCTTCCTTTTTCTGTGACCTCAGTTCCTATCATGTAGTAATTGGTAGAGAGAATTTAGTTTAGAAGAGACATGTTAACAATACTGATAGTTATTGGATTTAGAAACAAAATAATGTACGTAGAACCTTTCTATTTGATGATAAAACGATATAATCTCTGTGCACCAGGTGTCATCAGCCATTTGGCACCTGGATGCAGTGGAGACACTGTGTTCCTAAATCCTTGATAACATAGAATAAACAACCTGAAGCAGCAACGAAGTCTTCTGTTATTTTTCCCTGACATGAGAGATTGAGAAGTAAAAGCCTCCTGGGCACAAACCAGCTCTATGGGGCCCAAAGGGGTCTCCACATCTACATTGACTAAGATTTTTGTTTTTTCCCAAGCATCTAAAGTGTGTGAACTTGTTGGGATTTATTCTCATTGTGGGAAAGATATGGCAGCCTGCAGTCAGGATTGGGGTGTCCCATCATCCTGCTACTCTTTGTAGTTGTTACTTTTTAAGTCAGGGTGCAGTTGTGAGTGCTGCAGCTGCGTCTGATTAGGTGGTTCATCTTGGAGAAGCTGTCAGTTTTCCTGGACCTCAGCTGGCTCTACGCATCTTGGCGAAGAGGTGGAATGTCATGCCAGGGCTGTCAAACTCCTATAGTTCATGTAATATGAGAGACATGAAACTTGGCAGCCTCAGTTTGAAAGAAGTCTGGTGGTGAGACCACAGGAATGTTCTCTAAGTTGATACTTGGTTTCCCCTTCCGTAGTTAAAATTTTCAATGTATTGGCCTTCTAGGTACATGCAAGATGGATCTGTCCAGGCCATGGGGTGAGATTGTGCAAATACTGACTTCTGCTTATGGTTCTGGTGCTGTAATTTCAGTTAGCAGAGCCTGACTTTGGCTTTGTATTACATAGTTTGATTCAGAATAGAATCAATTCACCTGTGGTTTGTTTGGGATCCAAATTATTTGCTGATCTAACTGTTGATTTACATACATTTGATGTTAAAAACAGGGATCTTAGTGAATATATTTTGTGTTATTTAAAGAGTGAGTATTTTATAGTTAAATCCTAGAATTGTATTTTGTCCTTGTAGTCTATAAATGAGTTACATTTTATATCAAAGGTAAAGGTAGAGATAAGCATCTGATTCATCAATTTAAACTAACTGCAAGCTCCAATGTATTATTGCACTGAATCAGTGGCTGTGATAAGACTTGTGATTGTTTTGTCAAATAGCTTTTAAAATGTATTTTTCCATTGTGTGACTGGTCATATAAGCAACATGCAGATACTGACATACAATACTGAGGTTTATTCTATTTTATTTCTGCATGTGGAGTCTAATGCTGAGCAGGCTTGTTGAAGTAAAGCACAGTGCAATAGTGGTGTTTCTTGTGTTCAGTCCATTCTATGCAAAATAACTGAACCATGGGGTAGGACAAAGATGTAAAAATTGGCTACTAAGCTGGTGCACAGAACTGAACAGGAGAAGGCACTGGTGGCAGCAGTGTTCTTGTGTAAAGATTACTCTTTTTAAAAACATGCTTCCTAGCTTGTTGATATGTGAATGCCACTTTATTCTCTATGTGCAAGTCTGTTTGCTCTTTAAGCAGAGTCCGTGGGAATGTCTCAAGTGTACTGGAGATAGAAAGCATTCTCATAGAGTTTCCAGCCTCTCTGCTATAGTGTGTGATTGGCTTGGATTTGGATTGTATTTCTACCTGCTCTGTGAAATTGCAGTTTCTTTATAGTACATGGAATTGCAGGTTTGTATACCTAAATAATTTTTAGGAATGACTGTAGATTGTCCACAGCACTTAAATTTGTTAGGAGCCAACTTTTAATTTGAAATGTGGAAGGGAATAATTGAAAACTGCAAATACGCAATCTTGTTATGCAAACTTGGAATTCAGAGACATGATGAGGAGAAACACATTGGTTTTTGTGCAACTACTAAGACAGAGGCAGGTGGTAAACTGGCAGGAGTTAAAACTTTTAGAAACTGGAAGTTTAAGCAGGCAGTTCTTGCTTCTGCCTTGGGTGGAGAGAGGAAAATTTTATGAAACAGTTCAGGAGACTTTAGTACAGTTTAATTTTATGAAAACATTTGCTTTTGCTGCCTTTCACTCCTGCCATTCTCTGTATTGCAATGATTTTTGAAGAAAATAGTCAAAGAACTCAGTCTAACAATTTTTGTAGTGGAAGGCTTGATTTTCTGACACAGCACTTGATTTTTAGATCAGTATGTATGCCTAGGTAGCGGTTGTTTAACTGTTATGGGATCATTTAAGAATACGCATTTTTCTCCTTTCTGATTTTAAAAAAAAGATTTTTTTTCTTAAAAATCCTTATCAGTGGTCAGAAATGAAGTACTTGGGGCACTAGTCAGTCTGTCACGTGCAAGATTGGAAGAGCAGGACTAACTTGAGCGCTTGGTACTTGCCCACAGATTGTACCTTGGCCTCCTGTGTTCCGGTTCCTGGGTACGATCCTCCCTCCTGACTTCTGGCATACCTAATTTTGACTAGGAGCTTCCTTGTAAATGGCAGAAATTCAGCTCAAGGAATCTTATCGTCACCACCCTATTCCTAGAACTATTTTGCAGGCAAAATAATAACTGTTCCTTGTTACTTTTTTCAGCAAACTTTTGAACAATTTTAAGTCTAACCGCCAAATACTGTTTTGCAGTCCTGAAGGCTTTGCTGTAGCTGTACTTTCCAGAGGATTGAAGCAAGTGGTTTCCAGGTGCCAATCCCTTCCACTCCTGCTTCTTGTGAGGCAATTTCCTCTGGAGAAAGTTCCTAATGCAGCATTAATTGCTTGCAGTTGACATTTGTGAGCAGCATACTGCCCAACTGGCTTGTGAAAACACCTCTGGTATGTTTGATTTGGCTCAGAGAGAGAAGAACCCCAGTGGTGTATTTGAAGGGAAAACATCAAGATAGAAGCAGTCTCCTTTTCCAGGAACATCCCGCAATACCTGATGAAGGACAAAGAAAGCACTCTTAAATATTCTCTAAAATTAGAGAAACAGAAATGAGAGACCAGTGGGTCTTGTGGATTCTCCTGCGTGTTCTGCTCAGCTCAGCTCAACTTTTTTTCCTCAGTTTTTGGCAGTTAGGGCTATGTATTTTCCTAGCAGTTGAAGCTTAGTGACTTTTCCCTCTATTTATTTTCTAGGATTACTCAGCACTGGGTGTGTGTTGTGGTTGGGTTTATGGTTTTTTGTTGTGTTTTTTGTTGTTGTTGTTGTTGTTTTGTTTGTTTGGGGGTTTTTTTGGTTGTTTTTTTTTTTTTTTGTTTGGTTTTTTTTTTGTTTTGGTGGATTTTTTGTTGTTGTTGGGTGGTTTTTTTGGGGCTTTTTTGGTTTTTTTTTGGTTGGGCTTTTTTTTTTTTTTTTTTCCCCTGCCCCTGCATAGGCAACTCTTCTCTATTCAGGCTGCTGCAGGATTCTGGGATTTCATTTACCAGAGAAGTTGTATCAACAAGCTGTTGAGTCAGAGTCATCAACATGCAGAGTCCTGATTGAATTGGACATGAGGATCCTTGATTGTGCACTGTGAATTGGTGGATTTCTAGATGGAAATTTAGAAACTGTAAGCATTGTTGACAAGCTTTGTTGAATT